>CM029359.1:506007-603082 GCA_017140985.1 Hormaphis cornu | reverse complement strand
GACGCTTTATTATAGATTACGCGATGCATCCAGTTTGATACGAGACGGCTAATTTATTTTCGGCATTTGATTAACCGCGCGGTTTTGAAAAAAGAAGAAGAAAACTGTTGTTTTTCGTCGTTACCGCGGCGACGAATTAAATATTTTCCGACAACCATCATAATACTACTTGCAGCTCACGTGATTTTATACGCTGACCGGAGTCGAAAAAAGACGTGGGATTTAAGTAATTTTTAACTTATTTATATAGGTACGGTTTTTTTTTTTTTGGTGTACACTTGAACAAAAATTTATTTAAGTTAAATTTATTTTTTTATCATTCATTATTAGACGTAAGTGTGTCAAGTGGCAACAAGTAAACGACAAAATTCTAATTAACAATGCTCACGACACGTGTTATGATTTATTTTTAATAAGACAAAAAAATTGTTTATTGTTAAAATCGTCAATCGAAATGCGAAACCGGACAGTTACACAGTACGATTTTCAAATGACATAAATAAAAAAACGTTTCGAGCGTGAAAGATGCAGTTAATTATGTATAATTTGGACTGTAAGTGGCCTATCCCATACAATATTACACTACTATACCACGGCTACAAAATTAATTAGAAATGAGAGAACGTTGTTCAAAAGAAGAACGGCGTTCTCGATTTTCTCGCGTCCCGTCTCAATTACAGAGAGAGCTGCGCTGGTAATGACTTTGATAAAAATTGTTCATAATTTTATTTTCACAAAACGATCGAGGTAGGTACACCCATACTACGAGTTGCAGGTACATCCGTTTGAACGTTTCTGAGACGGTCCTTAAGTGGCGTTTTACGGGCCGGTCTAATTACGTTAGCCTAATTGATTGTTACGAGATTCGTTTCTAGATCGAATAGTGTCCGACGCGATTCCGACCGGGTTCGGCGCTCGGCAGTCGACTCGGCGCAACAAGAGCGGGCGGGCGGGCAGACAATTAGATTTCGAACGGCCGTTATTTATACGTCTGGCACGCATCTTGATTTCCGCGCTCAATATTAGATTAATTGTTCCGTAAAAAACGATACCGAGCCCTGCACAGACACGCGCATAATTTTTCCTAAAGTGATTCTGCAGTTATAGATATTTTCAAGGTCGACTCGTTGAAAGTTAAGACTAAGTTAAAAAGTCAAGTTGATTTGAAATGAGTCGACTCGTTTGTTTTTTTTTTTTGCTAACTTTTAACTTGAAAAGTTAATTCTTTTTCGATTTAACGTGTTATTGATTAACATTTTTTTTTTTAAGTTATATTTGAAAGACGATTTCAAAATAAAATCCGAAAAAATTTTTTGATGCAGAGGAAATATTTTAGGCACAAATAGCCATGTGAAACATTATCTTTATTCTAAGTCGAGTTATTTTTTTTTTTTTGATAGTTGACTTTTAATTGATTTGAAAAATGGAAAAAATTTTAACTTACTTAACTTTTTATTTTTTTTCAATTGACCTAACTTGACGAAAGCCTATCAAATTATATTACACGTTTCACAATGTATTCTTAGAGAGTGAAAATGATAATATTACAATTTATACGGTCAATCCTTCTAGTTTTCTGGTTCGCAAAATTTTTAAATTATTTTATCGATGTCAATTTTATTCGTTCGCTCAATGTTAAACACTGAAATATTATCGTTTTAAGTTTTGAGAACGATCTTTCAGCAGTGTTTCAATAGCAGTTACTGGCAGTGTTTAGAAAAATTATACATGCACCAAACACTTCTGAATAACCGATTTGCAAGATCATTTTCAATGATAAATGATGCCGAAACTCGAATACTGGTTTTTATTTTCAATATGATTTCTTTAATCGATAAAAGTTGACTCGTCGAATTGATATTTGATTTATACATTTTGAATAAAGTGTCACGATTTTTAACCATATACTATAATTATCTGGTCCCAAAGTGATTGAAACTACAAAAAATTTAACGTACTACTATTAGATTGCTAAACGTCAAAACGATTTTTAATTTGGCGAGATATTGTATCCACAACGGGAAAAAATACTTTAAATTTGAACTTATCTCGAGTTATATTCGATTTTCGGTCGTTATCAGTGTCATCGAAAAACCGTGTAGCTTCTCTTTGACGAATCATTTGGTCGTTTGTAGGAACATTTACTTGCAAACACTTGCGCGTTTTAAACAACACCAATATATTATAGTCTTTTCTGTGAAATTGTACGAATGAGTAACTATCAGTCAGAATTAATTTCTTGCGATTTTTCAAAATCTATACGTCCTGCTGTTGTAAAAGTTTTGAAACACCGTGCAACACTCGTCGCCGTAAAATCGAAAAGTTTGTTTTTGAACTGATAGAACCATGTACTGTTTTTCATCTGTTTTAATACTTGATAAACTAAAACGTGTACGATGGACTTTTATCTAACAAAATTAAAAGCTTCATTCACGAGTAAAAGTATAGTTTTTGAAATGGACCCCAGAGTAATAGTTCTTGGGCCCTTTGGCAGATCTTTGACCTATTGGCTCTGGCGCTAGTTGCGGAACTGTATATCATTATAGTGTGTAATGCTTGTTTTGTGCGCTGATCGTTTTTTAATTTTTTTATATTGTTTAACGTTTTTTCTTCGTGATAAACGGACAAGGTGAGAGTTAAAATGTAATGACGATCATTTTGAATGAAATAATTGTGATATGTCAGTTATTGAGTTGGTAAAAAATTTACATTAGTAAATTCGAACGTTTAAAAAAAAATTCAAAACTTTATGTTCGTACTGATTTTAGATTATTTGTCTCGAGATTGGATAACAAACCCAAACTCGGGTGTAATAAACTTGACCATCAGTCTATGTTTAAAGTCTGATTTCTCTTGTGTTGTTTTCGTCTTCTCCGAGTAGGCACGTTAAATATTCTTCTGTGCGGATCGCTATACAACTGTTTTATTATACGATTTATTGTGTTCGTGCATATTATTATCATAAAAGTAGGGCGTAAACATAAAAGGGTAAACTATTTGTTCGTATACTCTAAACGTAAAATACGTTTTAGCATAATGCTATCGATTCCGGCTGCGTGTACGATTCATCGCGGAAACATGTTTTTTTTTTTTTTCAAATCGAATTATTTTCATATTACCAAAATCGAGTCGTAAATCGTCACCTATATTATTATTGTCGTGTCGCTATATTTTTCGTCGTATGCGTGTAAAATAATACGACGTGTGTATACGTTGACTCGCACTTTCATTACGCCGTTATTTATATTCATTTTTCGTTCCCCGAAAGACGGAAAAACGCGCGTTTGTGCATATTATCGTATATGCGTAGGGTTAACCGGATTACGTTTTCCCGAAGACACGTGACTTCGCGCGTTTCGTCGATGATATTATGCAAATCGCGCCACGCCACCACGTCACGGTTGTAATAAATTCTCCGAAAGAGAAAAAAAAAATGGAAAGAAACCTCGTCCTGCAGTCCCCCCGCGCCGATCGTGTGATGACAGACGCTCGTCTACGGTTCCAATTTATTGCCGGGGCGAGACCCGCGGTAGACGCGCGAGGAGGAGACGTTGGGGTGGAGAAAAGTAAAAACCGAAAATAAAAGAGTAGAGCTGATTTAGCGTCATTTGGATGCCGAGTCATGGAATGTCGAGCGTGTAAAAAAGAAAAAACATCCCCCACGACAGGGTGGAATGGAGGAGAAAATATTTCTTCGATATCATGCGTGTGTACGCGCAGTAAGTATCTACGGTTTTTACAGGGTGAATCGACGATACGACAGTAATCGATACGACGGATTAAAATATTTGTAAGAAATAACCAATCACGTACTATAGATGTAAAAAATATGCGATGTACGCGGTGTGTAAAAATATGATCTAAATAAAAAAGCATTGTTGTTTTTCACGAACGTGTAGGTATCAACCGTGTACGTTTTGCTTTTTTTTACGCAACCAAACCGATCGTTGGAAATACGAGACGATGTGCATCAGACCTATTGAATCCGAATGAAAACTGTTCGAAAAACAAACTTTCTGAGTCGTTTTACCAAACAGATTTAAGCGCCAACCGTTTTGCACCGCGGTATACATTGACATTCTGTAATTAAGTTTTGCAAGCGAATAGCGCTAAACCCGATTGTAAAATAAGAAGAACGCGTGTACACAGTGGGGTGGCCATAAGCGTGAAAATGTGGAGCCGAGCAAAAAGTAGGATTTCGGAGAAAAAAAATCGTTTTCCATCGATTTTCTATCGTTTAGTTTGTTATCGGTCGCGTACAAAAGCGTCGCCCGAGATACTGGTGTTTTACGGCATTCGTGGGAATCACATTTTTTAAAGATTTGTTTAGTTAAAAAATGATGACGACCTCCTCGCGGTCAAAACAGGCCACGCGTCGCCGCGATATGTTTCCACGCGTCCGGTTTCAACGTCTCTCTCGTAACGGCTGTATGTTGTTTTGTAGTCCGGTCTTTAACGTTCAAAAGCGCATGAACGATGATCGTTTTTCACGAATATCACAAAAGTGTCGCGAATACGCGTTCAACAAAACATTGATTCGTTCTGAGAAAATCGAAATAGTCTCTCGCGTCATCCGCGGCCACCAACTCTCCGAGCAACTGGACGCTCCAGCATTTCTTCGTCTTAACCAATATCTTCTTTTTTTCCTTGACTACCTTTTCGATTTTGTCACCTCCTCGGCAACGCGCGATACAGCACACAGTTCGTTTTTTCTGTTTGAGGACACTACCAACGAAAGAAATACAATAATTGTCGAACCGTTCTCGAAGATTCAATACCGCGACTGGCTAAAGATCCAGGTCGCGTAGGTGCGCTGATTCGTACACTATTTACAGTGTCCGCTGTTATGCTTCCATCGAAGTTTAGTGCACTCCATATGGACTCCGCGGTACGGTCGACCGTAGCGATACGGGGTCGAGAGCAAAATAAAATCCAAAAATCTCGCGAGTGTTCACAAGCGTGTGTTACGCACAAGTGCGGACGACGCCACCCTGTGCCCCGCGCACAGGTATCGGTCGCGTCGGAAAACCTCGTTCGTAAGATATTCATGGGACACGCGCGGGCCGCCGCGGGACGAGCGACGTAATAATAGAGAAAGCGCTCTCGATATGGCCGCGTATATAAACAACGGGCGGGAAAAAAGAAAACGGCTAAGAACCGGCGGCGGACGCAGCGGCAGTTTCTCGCGAGAATCCCCGAGCGCTGCCTGCCACCCTCCGCGGCGCCACAGTGTTTTTCTTTTCGGCCGCGCACATATACCGTGTACGCCGCGGCGGTTTACGCACGTTCATAGTTTGCACTCTCTGCGCACGATATCATATTTTCATAATAATATTTCACTCGATTTCTCCTAAAAGGTTCTCCCCGCACTACTACTGCTACTGCTACGATATAAGCTGTATCTATCGTATACATACGGGGGCGGTGTGCGGCGTGGCTCGGCGTTCGTTTTTTTCTGGACAATAAATTCTATCCGCCGCCGTCGACGGCGCCGCCGTTCGATTTATCGCGGAGCGGCAAAACTTTTGCATACGCGCACGGCGGAGGAAAAACGGAGAAACGCGAGAGCTGTTAAGTTTCCGGTCCGGAAACGACCCGGAACCGTGATAAACAGCGTCAAATAGGATCGCACGGGTCTTCCTGTTCTCCGTTCGCGCCGACTTTCTCCGAGTCCTATACGCGCGTTTCCCTCGTTTTTTACCGTGCAAAAAGATGACGCCGCCGTTGAACCCACGGCGATCGTCTCCCGCCGGCCGCACGTTTCTCCGTGACCTCTCCTATCGAAAGCACCCGAAACGGCATTTCGTCTATAGACGCGCTGATAAGAAAAGAAAAAAACGTACGTCGTAAAAATAGATAGTGATAACGACATTTTTGGAAGGCGACGCGAGTGAACTCCACCACCAAACGATATTGTTACCTCGAGATTACCACTTCACCACAATAGGCGCGTTAGTTTTCCGCGAAAAATATCGTGTAACAGCGTGTAGGTGACACTCCGTTCGATGAAGAGATACGAATTCTAATCACCGTGCGAGTGGAGCGCCTCGAGAGTGCACACTTTGGAGGTTTTCTCTTTCTCGATGTGCGTGGCTGTTTGAAATATTACGCAGAATGTTCACTCGCACGCTCCAGTTATGTTTTCTAGAAACGTTTCTTTTTTTTAAATCGCTTAGATTTTTTCTACTGCGCAAATGAATTCTAGCAAAAATCCAAACGGTTTTTTTTTTTCCCCCAGAAAACAACATACGAACAAAATGACTATTGAAGCGTACGAGTGACCCTCGAGTGAGTGTAAACATTCTGCGAACCTCGAGGTAGGTACAACGTTACGTCTCTGTACTCGTACGTCACGATCGCATAATTGACCACGACTTCCCAGTCGAAAAAGTACCCACCCGTAACGCTGTTACTGTGTACATAACATTTTGGTTTTGGCAGAAAACGTCACGAAACCACGAAGTAGTACGCCGAACCGGGATAGTAATATACTACGGTCACTGCTTTCGACGGTAAAACGTTTATTTTGAAAATTCACTCGCCCGTTTTCTTTCTTCTTGGCCGTTAAAAATATCGAACCGTTCGGAACCACGGTACAGGACGTTATAGTACGCGTTTTGCTCTACCGCGATATCGATTTACGTAGAAAACAACGTTACGCTAAACGCCCGTACAACGGTTATCGACACCTCGGACGTCGATTTTCGTTGTACTTACTGCGAAACCCCCTTGATTTCCCCTTGATCGACGACGGGAAACGCGAGCACCCGCCGCTGACGGTGTCGTCGTCGCTGCTGTTGTGTATTTTTTGTTTTTTATCGCGTTAATTAAAAAAATAATGGACGAACGGTATCGAAAACGTCTCCGCTTCGCGAGGGACACTTCTAGCGCAACGGTGTGCCCAATGTGTTAATAACGTTATAACGGAGGCTAAAAAAAAAAAAGCGTCTCGTCGCCACCGTATTATTATTATTTATGGTGGCAAAATCGAAAAAAAAAAAAAAATTATAAAATCGGTACGCGCAAACGAACGCACTGTGACGTTTACGCGCGGTTTTTTATTAATATTTATCTTTCTTCTTCCGTTCCGAAAAACCCGCGCGTTAACCCTTTCTCGGACCACCCTTTCGCCGCATGCGGGCGGTGACGTCACGACGATGCGCCTCGTTGCGTGCGAAAATGATATCACGTCGTACACCACGGTGTGCGCATAATTACAACCCGTTCGTAGCGAGGCGATGCGGTGACGATTTCGTGCTCGGAAAACGCGAAACAATGACTTTTTATCGCGGCTCGGTCAACCCCAAAACGACGACGGCGTTAGTCTAAAAGCGTCCTATTATAAAAATGCTAATGCGTGTACGGCACCGCCGACGTGCAGTATTTTTTTTCAACCCATTCCGGACACTTGAACGCGCATTTTAAACGGGTCGTTTTAACGCCCCGTAACGCGTGTTTGCGGATGCACCGAGACGAACCGCCGGTGTACGACGAGTGACGAAAAATTTGAAAAATAAACGCTCGCTAAGGATTCGCAGAGCTAAGATTAGCCCAGAGTGAAGAAATCTTCGCTTCCGTGCGGAGCGATGGCGAAACGCGTCGCGCGGTTCAGCGATCGCTTGTTTCGAGCGCTGCGCAAGAACCGATAAGTCGATTTAATTGATTTAACGATGCGCGCGATGGCTATAAGACTCGATATTATTGGCGTTACTACAGGTTATTGATCATTTCGCTTAATCGACGAAAATGTCAGGTTTTCAATTAACAATTTATCGAACGAAATGTCAATTTATTTGTGCGCGGTCCATACGAGCTCGTAACGCGCGATGGCAACACGATACAGGCGGCGTATTCGTCACTCGAGAGCTTTTTGAAAACCAATAATTTATGTATTACGGCCATACGAATTCGTTTCTTTGAAAATCGTATTTTTTTTTTCCGAAAGTCAAAACCTTCCGCCGTAACACCCCCACAGATTTATTCTCTATAAGCCAGCAGCATAGCGCGAATTCTGAAAATTCTGGTGCACAAACCATACGCGGTGCAATCGATAAGAACGTATATTTTTCAACGTCCCCAACAGTGGTGGCTGAGGTAACTCGACCCTTGACTTTTCACTGCCGCAATGTACATGTGTGTGCGAGTCTAACGTGATCATTGTACATTTTTTCGGGCGATTCGGCAGACTTACGACCCGCTATATATATATGTATGGCATCTTCCGATTACAGAGAGTATAAATATTGAGCGAAAATAAATACAACTATATATATATATTGTAATGTGTTATAGATACTGATTTTTACGCGAGATGAAAACTGCAGTTCCATAAACTCAGTATTTCAATCCGAACCCCGAAAATACGTCACGAGTGAAATATCGGGAACGTTTTACGACAAGAGCCGGCTTATTTCGGAAGCTCGTAGACAAATTAGGGGCAGTTTGCGGTTTTAGTCGGTTAAACGGTCTTAAGTTTCTCTAACTATTGTCGTTGTACTGGGGAGAAAACCGGTAAACTATTAGTCAGGGCGCTTACATCGAAATTAACTACTGCTTTCCGTAATATATTTACTGTACACAGACATACGGGCAAGACCGTTTGAAGCTCGTCAAACTCTTTTTTTGAGAACCCGCGTGAAAAAACCTTTATGCTTTCATTTTCATAACTAATATAGTTGTATACCGTGTACCGTGCGACACAACCGATTATTTTTTTTTTAATGAACACTCTGGTGACGGGGACTGGATATTTACAGACCTGCGTCTCGTTTTCACCTCGAAGATAAAACTTTTAAGCGCTGACGGTCGTAACACGCGCCAACACTGACCACCGCTCGTTGTATTTCTTTCAATTTATCTCTTCGTGTACATTGCCGTTCATACTACGCCTAAACGTGTCGAACTTTTGCAAATTTATCATTCGCCCGCTTGTAGATATTTTTCGTCTCTGCTGATCAAAACTTATATGTTTTTAAACACAGTTACTCGCATTGCTCGTTATGAGTGAATAAACAATATAATTCAACCGCGAAATGAAAACGAGAATTTTTATTTTTTAACACGATAGTCAATTACCTACCAGTATGTATACTATTTTATGCTCCTCTAACGATCCGCATCAATATAAATTATAATTGTTGAATTTTCTCCCCGGGGCGATACAAAAATACAATAACTCATATTTACGCGTTGCGTCGCACGAATAATGTCGACTACGCGTGTTTCGATCGTCGTGTTTGCTCGTGACGGACGCCGATTCATTATGCACACCTACGCGTGGGTAATATTATGTTAATACACGGAAAACGAGTGAAATAGATATTGATCGTCAATTAATTGCGGCTTAACAAAGTGCAAATAGTGTCGACACTATTGTTGTACTCGGATAACTGTACCAAATTAAAAACTACAAAAAAACGCACTGCGGCGAGTACAATAATACCTACATCGTAATGATAAACGCGATGCATAAATTATCGCCGCCCGTGAAAAACGCATGAGGGTCGACCTCGAAATATCGTCGTCGACCCGAGAAGAAGACCTTTTTATCATCATTTCATCGTTTCGATGAGTAAACATTATTTTTAATCCGTTCGTCGATTAATCACGAGAGAAACAACATACATAGTAGGTAACAACTATACCCGGCGGTGGCGGCGTCGGTAAGTAGCGCGTCACCTGTCCCGCTCGCACAAAAGCGGCCGTGTTGTTGCTGCTACGATCGACATCTGTGCGATGACTGGTCATTTACACGACGCGCGCACGATATTACTGATATTGTTACGGTGTGTTCGGCCCCTGCGCGGATAATTATTAACTGATTTCATTGATGCTGGCTGGCTGGCTAGGCCCCGAGGGACGACCCCGTGGCGATCGGATATGAAACGCTAAAGTCATACTCGCAGACAACAATGTTTGTTACTTTCAAGACGATAACAACGTGCCAGCGAGAAGGGTCCGAACGTTTTTGCAACTCATCGTGTTCGGCGGACGTTATAGGTATCGTCCACACGAGCGGATGTTGTACACGGGAAACGAACGCTCGGAAGCCCAAAAAAAAAAAAGTCATCGAAAACACGATATTATTATGTCCTCCTACTGTACAGTTTTTCGCGCTGTGGCACTGTACAGCGCAGCCGATAAACAACGTTCCGCGACGAATATTAAACGTTGACTCGTGCCCTCGCAGCTTTTCTTCTTACTGGGCTTTGAAAAATGAGGTTTTTTTTAAATTTCCATAAAAAATTTACATTAGTTTTTTGTTTTTTTCTTGATTACAAGCCGTTCTCGGTCAAGATTGATAATATACGCGGGTAGGCGTAGATCGTAGGACTTAAGTGTTGTTTGAAAAAAAAAAAAATAACGATGCCGCGCGAATTATTAACCGACAGTTAGTAGTAATTTGGCGCCAAAATAACTACCTAGCGGAGTGACCGATAAACACATCAAGTCACTCGACTCAATTGAAAATAATAAAAACTAGGCCCGAGTAGGCCAACACTGTAAGTCAAGAATTATTGGGCCCACTTCTACCGATTAGTATTGAAAGGGACAAAATTATAAATTGTTACGCAAATTCTTCTTGAGAACTGAAAAAATTACTTCTTTCACTTATACATTTAATGTCCACGACGTGTAAAAATTATTTAACTGGTTTTAACAAATATTTTTCGTTATGACGCGTTTGTTTATTAATTATTAAAACATCGGACGAGATATTTTATATTATTTATTTAAACACGCATATATATATATTATAATAACTGATTCATAGTGAAGTAGGTACTGCATTGATTCAAATTTTTTGAAAGCCGATTTGTATTTACCCGACTATTTGTAACTTTTTGTTACGAAAACTTTTAGAACAAAGTCCTTTGCGTTTTAGTAGTTGGTAGTATCAGCTAAAACGATTTCGTTGTTTGTTCTCATAATGGCCAAGGGTTCGAATAAAAATCGAAGTAGAATAAGAGAAAAAAAAAAATTTTTACATTCAAATTTTTTCAACGGGGGTATTCGGTAGAACTTAAAACTGTCAGGTGTTTTGTACAATGTGAGTTGTAAAATGTTCGACAGCCATTTCCCTGCCACCATACATACGACAATCAAACATTTGGGACACTGCAAGATGAGTGTAACCTACAGTTTTTGTGTAGACGCAGTTAAACGTAAATATAGAAGAATGTCGAGACAACGAAAAACGGTCAGGCGTTGTGGACCGCGTTCGACTCCTCTCGACCGTGCGCGGCGTGTCACCCACCCGAATCGGAACGTATCGAAAATCTAGCAAAAAAAAGTCTTTCGCGGAGATCGGAATCGAACCTGGGACAGACGTGCAATCCGCAGGGCCACCGCGAACTGACTATAGTTACAGCGAGTGATACTTTCCGATTTAGGTGGGTGACGTGTTGATGCCCGTGTCAGTATGGTTGATCGATCTAGGAACTTTTAAATCTATCATTACGTCATATAATAACTCGCCACGAGTGGATCAACGCTTCTTGACATCGAAAATAATGGACGATTCGATGACAATCTAGATTTTGTTTGCGATAGTCGAAACGTCGTTATACAAGTCGTCGTCGGCGGCAACTATACAATAAAGGTTCCAAATTTAAAAATATCGAACGCCCAGAAAAATAAAATGTACGTCAAACCATCTTTCGAAAAAGTATAATATACTTCTATAAAAACGTTATACCGATTTTATAATACAATTTACGGAAGAAAATAATAAAATTGTAACCTATTAAAACTTGAGTCTGCAGTGCAAAAACTGGAACATTCCGTTTCTTCGTATTAGGTTTCATCCACGACTCAACGGTAAGACGAGTCCAACTGTCAACAACAAAATCGTCGTTACGAGAGTTTTAATTTTTTCAAAAACGTCATACTTTGTCGATAATGTTGTTCTTGAAAATTCAAAATTGTAGACTCGTCTGATTTTTAGACGTTTCGGCGTGGGCGTTGAAAAAAATATAAACGGCAAATTTCAAACTTGAGTTTTTTTTTTTTTTCCCAGAGAAGTTTTCCTCTCTAAAATCGGTTCGAACGCGTTTATTTTATAGTGTTGATCATAATTTGATCATATTGGGAATAATTATTTATAGATGATTCGATAGGTATTGTAAAAAACGAATTTTTCCCGTCCAATCAACACCAAAAATACTCTGTCCGAAAATCAATTAGGTACTGCCCAATGTACACTCGAAAAAAATTAACCGCGCCGACACTTATTATAGGGCGAGTAACAACCCGTAAGTCGGTGGCGGCGGCGGTGGTGCTGATGGTGGCGGTGGCGGTGACCTACAATAATTATTAGAACGATAATGTTATATTATATTTTATGGTGTGAGCCACTGTTGTTGCCGCGGGGGTTCGTCAAAACATCTGACCATTAATCACCGGGGTACGGTAAAGCCAGAACCGAAGGGTGAGAACCACGCGAAGGGCGGAGAAATTAAAGTGTATCCTATTGTCTCGCTACAATAATTCCCTATCAATCCGGCAAAATTAACGTGATGGAGTACCTATACCGTATTAATGACGGCAATTTTTGGAATCCTGCACTCTAGTGCAGGCTATGGCGCGTGTTGTATGGGGTGGTTTTTCTACGGTTCACTCGATTTTTAGATTCTGAGCTGTAGCGAAGAACGTATTGTTTTTACAATGATGTTTTTTTTTTTTTTCCGTTATCAAAAGTTCTAGGTGAAAAACTGCTCCAGTTTTAACGTACGATACCTTTAACGGATATACCCGAGACGGTATTTTTTTTTTTTAAGCGTTTTTTGAAATTTTGATTAACTTTGGAGTTATGAGCGAAAAACGAAAACGGCAAAATTTTCGAAACGTTCGATTTGAAATTTATACGTCGTTGAGAAGGGTTTTATGAGTGTGCCGCTGAAATTTCAATCGATCATTTTTTAAGGAGTCGTGAAAATTCTTCTTGTTTCGGGCGGCCGTGTATTTTTTATGGGCGGGACAAATGATTACGGGAACGTGTTTTTTACACGTCAATTTCGATTTTTTTTTTTTGTGATTTCTTTTTCTAGTAGAAAAAATGCTCCGATTTTCACGTACGATACCTCAAAATATAGGTAATTGATCCGAAATGGCACACTATACGAAGCGTTTTATGAAATTTTGATTATTTTTGGAGTTATGAGCAAAAAACAAAAATGACAAAATTATATATGTCATTAAGAAAGGTTCAACGAGTTTACTGCTTGATTTTCAATCGATTTCGATCATTTTTAAAGGTGTTGTGGAACTTTGAAAGTATTGAAATTTTGAATTTTACGCAGCTATTTTGTTTAGATTGTATTAAAGTTTCGAAACTTTAATACAATCTAAACAAGATTTTTTAAAAATACATCCCAACAGTATATTACCGCCATTAAGAAAAACAAACGAAAAATTTTGTTAAAAAATTATAAATGTCGAAATATTATTATTGTGTGTCATTGAGTTCGTTAATTTGGAAATACGGTAAATACAATATAGTTGTTTGATTGACGAGCTAAGGACCACGAGTGTGTTTAAAAATCACCCTGTATATGAAATGTCCGCCTCCGGGGGCGGATTTTGAGGTCATGTGAATTAAATTCGGGCGTGTATATATATATACTGAATACGTCTAGATTTCAGACAAACATAGCGAATCCGATGTGTCTGGCGTCGAAAATCCTCTGCGTATTGTATTATATAGGTTTTACAACCCTTTTGTTAAATCGCCGGTGTGGTGTAACCCTAAAATGTATACTGCAATCGATCAAAACTCACCCGTGCCAAACACTTTGTCCGATACATCGTTTTATTTTCGTACCGTGATTATTTTGGACTACATTCGAAATCCTAAACAATTCGTTGATTAAACAACAACTTTACAGAGCTACACGCCGAGAATATGTTTTCCGTAATAACTATGCTATAAATTTAGAGGTGTATAGAGATAAGTTAAGGTAATTGACTATCTAGATAAAAGACGGTTAATTAAAAACTCGTGTAGATAAGATAAAGAGCAAATTTTTTTATCTAGGTATGAAAATATAAAAAAATGCGACTTTTTTGCTAGATATAATGCGCGGATAACTTTCTTAGAAAACTTGACGGCGCGAATGTGGTGAATGGATTTCTCGAACACAGAAAATCTATCGTTTTAGGTGCGAATAAAAAACACTTGGAAGAGAATTTTTTTTTGTTTTTTTCAAATATTGTTTTAAGAAGAAGAGAATTCGAAACGAATCTCTTGCGATTCTCTCACAAAGTTATCGACGGGAAAAAAAAAATTCTTTCAACGCGTTTTCACGAAAATGACACAAGAATGGTTTATCCTAAACAAAAACGTAGTCAACGTAAGAGATCGTAAAAAGAAAATAATAATCGTCCAGATGAGTTCGGGGAACGCGACGATTATTTTCTGGACCCGAGTCTTCCGCGCCAACGGCTATAGGAATCGTTGCGGCGACGCAAGCGTGAACTGCTGCAAGTCCGGATTGTTCCTCCTCTCGGCTTCCCGCGCGTATCGTTCGTCGACCTGTACCGTATACAACGAGTGTATACTATAGAGCACTTTACGAAAACCAAACGTCGTCCCCTCGATCGCGCAGAAACACACGCGCTGCAGCGGACCCGACGACCACGTGAACTCCGTAATTCCGAACAGTTTACGGGTCGCGGCCGTGTCGCAGATAAACGCGGAGGCCAATTTCCCGGGGAGAGGAAAAAAAAAACCGAAAACCGAGGGAAAAAAAAAAAAAAAAAGGGCTGCCGGTGGCGGCGGCTTTTACGACGATCGACGATAAAATCCAGCGTCGGTGCTGAAGGGACGACCTCATTACGTTGCGCGTCGTGCAGCGTGTATACGCGACGCACCTCCTGTCCCGCCGCGCGCCCACGGCGAGTTTTGTCTTTTCCGTTCGCGAGGAGGAGGAGGCTTTTACGATCCCCGCGCGGTGCGAGCGTCGGGATTCTCGATCGTAAAATTTCGCCGCCAGACCCGAGAAACGCGGCATCCCTGCAGTTTTCTCCGGCCGTTTCCTCGGCCGCGTTCGCTCGCGTCACTAATAATAATAATTCCGGCCCTGACGAACTCACGGCCCATAAACCGACCGGAATTAAAAACGAGTTATGCGTCCGCTGCACAGTGCGTAATATGGGGAAGCAGGCCAAGAAAGGCGTGTACACGCCTCGTTAGCGATTAGCGGCCAATACTGCAGTTTTTAACTCGTTTATACGTCACCTTTTTTTTTCTCTCTTCGCGACGTCAATTGAATTTTAAAAAGTGTACACAAAACTCGAGTAAACACCGCCGTATAAAAAAAATACATCAAGGAAATAAGACGCGGGGGATTATTTTTTTTTTTTACTAAAGACACTGCAGTTTTTCAGTAGTTTTTTTATGCTTTTAATAATTCTCTTGTCTAACCCGTGGAGCGCGTATTTTTTTCGTTTAGCACAGGAAAACATCCAGATATGTTAACAACGAAAAGTTTCGAATTCGTCTAACTTTTGTGTATTACGAACGAATGTCAATTGCACTCTGAGCGTACAAAAGTGTACGACGATGTGTGTACATTACTCTCTTACATGGTAGGTATAAAAACTAAACATTATATTATATTATATTATAGTCGGTTATTGCGGTTATTACGTCGAGGCAGCAGTTTTTTACGAATTTTTCACGACTCGTGAGAGGTGTAAATTTACAGTGACGTAGCCCCGGGGGGGTAATGGGAGAGTATAGCCCCCCGTTAGTCATGTTTTTTTTAGCCATATGAGAAATAAATAACGTGAGTGCTATCATTAGATATCGGTAACCTGTTTTCGAAACTAGCCATATTTATATCATCCAAGTGTGACACGCATTTATGGTCATAAATCAAACTGGTATTGTTCTTGGTTTTAATTTTTAACAACAGTACCGTTTACGTCCGAGTGACGAAAAAATATCAATTCTGAGATTTCGACTACGAAATGTTTACAAGCGATACGGCCGAGCGCCACTAAAAAGAAATTATTTCATTAGTTTCGGAAAATAATTTCTGGTCTATACGAGACACTGAATGTCACAAAACTGATGAAGCCAGTAATTTAGAGCCAATAATTAATTACGCTGTCCGAGAACCAGTTGTGTAATTTTACGACGAGTGCTATATTGTCAAACGTTAAATTAAATTTTCGTTTTTTTTTTTGTAACTGAGTGATTTTTGCATTCTATAGAGTTGCACTGATCTGAACTAAGGTCCGTGATATACTGCAGCAATCCAAGCCCGGAACGTCGGGTTTTACGCTGTGCGCGCAGTGGCGCGACCGAACTGTGCCAAGATTTTGGACGACTGATCGAGATTTCCGTATTGTTCCGTGATAAAAGTAAAGAAGAAACTACCGCGATCGATTATCGCCGAGAGGAATTTCGTACACTTATTTAAGGTACCTTTAAAATACCCCGCTAGATATACCGACGCAGTAGTATTTCAAACCGCCGGATCGCACGCGACACGCTTTGTTCATTATTCAAAGGAGATAAAATTATTACATTTTTTTTTTTTTCATTTCCGGAACCCTTCAAAAACGCACCGGTACCTACGTGTATATATGTATACAACCGTCGTTAAATAAAATCGCTCTGCAGCATAGGTAAACGTCGCGGTAGCGTGAAATTCGCGCGTTAGCTCGCATTATTTTTCCGTCTGACCTGTTGTATAGAGAGGAGTGTTGTACAGTTACGACGGTTCACCCCCGTAAATTCGACGCCCCTGAAAACGCATTCCCGCGAATCCGCCGCCGAGCGATTAAAACCCGCCGCGGGCACACCCGTCGTCGTACGTACAACAGTTTTGTCGGTCGACGTTTTGAAATATTACGCGTGGAAATCGTAAATATTCGGGGATGCTCCTCTCGCAGTAGGTCGCGAGACTAATAATTTTTGAACTATTGTCGAAAAACGACCCCACGACGACGACGACGGCGACGACGACGACGCCGACGACGACAACAAAGCTGCAATAATAATAATATCGTCAGATCGCACTCGGTAGTACTACCTACACACGACGAATTACTATTACTATTGTTATTCGAACATATTGACTTTTTGTGTACGCGGGACATAAAAATCGTTTTTTATTGCGCGCAATCCATTAAATAATTGCACTCGATTCTGCACCGCCGGTACGCATATAAAAGAATCCTCTCTCTCACTCCGAAAACCCCTTTTCGGCCCTTCGGTCCCCCCGGCATCGATTCGCGCGTGCACGACGCGACGATAGTAATACTCTGTTTGTACGATACGCGGTGTGTAGAAAAAAAAAATAATAACATGTAAAAATCGGAAGCCATTCATTTCACATACTGTCTCGCGATAATAATATTGTCGGTGAAAATTTTTAAAACGCGGATCACAATGGGTTTCCTGTTTAAAAGTGGAAAAAAAAATAAAAAAAAAAACCTCCGCGTCTGCTGTCCTCGTGCCGCCGGAAACGCGAAAACATTGCCGCGACCTACGTCGAGCAGTCGAGTGTTATAAAATATATAATATGTTGTATAACACGGGTCGTCGTCTCCCCGCCGATCATTAGCCGGGCGCGCGCGTGCTGGACGGCGCACGTAAAATGTGTTTCCGCGATCGGTCCCTCCTGATCGATAAACTCGCGTGTGTGTAATACAATAATGGACGGCGAATAGGTGAGCTGGGTCCGCCGCGTTTCCTGCAGGGCCTTTCGGTTCATTTAACATCCCTTTCCCACATCGTAATACTATTATTATGTTTCGGGAAACATTTGCATTTCGTACAGTTTTTGTTTTTCGCCCGCGAAACGATTTGTCGTCGGACCGAAACAAAACGAGACACGTGCGCGCGCGAAAGGATTATACAAAAAAGTAAGGGGGTTTGAGCGTCTCCCGTTTTACACGTTACGTATATATATTTTACGTTTCGAAAAACCTTTTTACAAACTGCTTCACCGCCGACGTAGTGTTGTTGTTGTTGTTGCTCTTGTTGTTGTTGTTGTTGTTGAATGTGCAATGTTGTAGATAAACAGTGTATTGTGTGCGATAAGTCGTTCACATGGCGTTCACTCTCGGTCCGCATTATATTCTCTGCGATAGTGATACAAACATAGTTTTCTCTGTCGTCGTTACGAGGAATACCGAATAAATCTCCGACGCTGTATTATTATACGATGTGGACAGAAGATGTATTATATTAAATAAAAAATGATTGTTTTTTTTTAAGGGAGAGACTTAACCGCCCCACGAGTAAAATAAATCCCACGAGTCAATAGTAATCCGGAGCTCTACGTTTGGTTTTCTAGTGAAAGCCCATTTACTAGAGCCGAACGTAGTAAATTCATAAATATTATCAATAATAGTGATTGTTTCAAGTGAAGATCGACAGGTAGAGTTGTGAATTTTGGAACCGCGTGAAAAATTAACTTTCCTCGTTATCGACGTTTGATATCACAATGTAATTGCGTTGAATTCCAAAAAAAGTTATTTTCTTTCAAATACTATTCGACCCGCGGAGTGACATTACGAACTCGTGTTGAATTTTATTTCTTCTTGCTTCACACACGGTCGCTTAAATTCTACGGCTTCGTCGAAATATTTTTTCGAAACGTATTTATTTTGTTAAAACACGCTCGTATAATAATAATTTATATGCATTGACGTTAAACATTGAGATTGTGTGAATTCCAACGGATTTAACGTAAGAGTAATTTTAACAACGTTATAATACGAGATATCGTCGAATAGATCTAGAATTGAATTTAACTATAGAAATTAGAAAGGCCCAAAACACTGATTGAAACAACAATATTCAGTATTCACAGATTATCGCGGAGTTTAAAGTATAATGTAACTTTGCGCCATTTCAATTTACACATTTATGTCTCGTTAAAATTTTAATCGAACGTAAAACGTAACTTTTGGTTTTATTCGGTTTTTTCGTGCGACTAAAAATTTCAATTTAAAAAATAAAATATTTCGTACAGCGTAATGGGATTTAATTTTATAATTAAACTTAATATTATAATTTTAAAATCATATTACTTGAAATTGAAATTTGCACAAAATCGTCAATAATGATAATATTATTTCTTTGTCTTGGCGACTTAATATTTTATTTTCAATTTTAAAATAATTTACGATAAAAACAACTGAGAGCGCTATCTAGTAGTGTTGCTTTCTTATAAACATGAAAAACTTTCCACTGACGTTTGTCTACCTACTTTGTTAAATTCGCCACGAATATTTTGAATAATTTTATATTTTCTATTTCCACGTTGACACACAACGCTTGCCGAATTTAAGTATTAACGATCCTTACGTCCACATACATATTACATGGTTTAAATTGTTCGTTTAAATGTAAAAAAATAACTTTTTTTAATGGCACGAATATCTGATTATCAGCTGATTTAAAAGTAATTTTAGAAAGGTCTACCTGATCGCACACGCCGACCGGTTACACAATAATTAAAAAAAGTTTTAACTTTAAACTATATAAATGATATACCTATTTTGTGTTTTGTTTTAACTATAAATCACGGTAGATTTTAAAGACGAACGTTTGTTAAAATTATTTCTGTCCCTCAAACTTATATTAAACAAGTCGAGAAAATTGTCCTTTACAGTAAAAAAATTAAAATATTGATGTGTAACAATTATTAAAAAAATTAATCCATTTGTTTTTGTATCTCTTTGATTTTTTTTTTTTTTATAAATTTATACATTTTTGTTTTTCTTCTTTCGAACACATTATACTTTATAATTTGTACAGTAAACTTTCCACATTATATCCGTTATCAGTTTTCGATGTAAACAATTACTTAAAAATTTAAATAACCGGCTCAAGGCTATGTCAGTCACGTGATTTATGAAGTAGGTATATTATGCGTTTTCCCTACATAACCCTGTTTCATACTTTACATCGTTCCCCTCCGTCTTGTTTTAGTTTTGTAAATTTGAACAACGACGGGACATAATATGACCCTTTTCGTTCGTTTTACATTATGTCTCCCATGTCAAGTGAAAAAAAAAAACCATGCGAGCAAAAAACAAAAATTTACTCACGATAATGCCTCGGGTCAGAAGAATACTGCGATTTTTTATGATGAACTATACCTTTGGGAAATAGGATGTACTTAGACAGTCCATTTATTATTAAAGTTGATCTTTGCCGTACATATTGAAGTTTGAACTTGTTTTCTATATGTTCACATGATAAATGGACGCGAGCTATTTTTTACGATATATTATTCGGTAATAGTATAATACGACGTATCTTGACCATCATTTGTCATCATTTTTGTTTCATTTCAGATTTCGTGTCCATCTCCGCATTGTCCGACCCTTTGGTTTTCATAATATCTTGTACGTTTACACACTCGGACACGTCATTTACTACGAGTATTACTTTTTACGCGAATCGGCGATAACAGTAACAAAACGACACTTGCAAAAGACGCGTCCACGCCCGTCTCCGTCGTTATCGTCGACGGGTTATTTTAATATTGTTTTTTCGATCCGGACGACATTTCAATTTTCAGTACGTTTTTCATCACGTGCCGAACGTTTCCGTCAACGTTTCGAGTAAACGACGTTCAAACAGAACAAAACGCGCGAAACCGTATTTTCTAGATTAGGATTATTTAGGTAATAGCGTTTTCAAAATGAATAGCGTATATTGTATATAGGTACGCACCGTAGAAGTAAAACTATAACAGCTTTTTACTGTTCCTCTCAATATCTAAAAGGAATATAATAATGTTGGAGAGGGCCGCAAGACAAATCGCAAAAACGAAATCCGGTCGTTTTCGTCGACCAGAAACGTTTTTTTTATTTTAGTCTTATAACACACGCGCACACATAAAAAAAAAACGGAAAACTTGAAACAAATCGCGTCCGATCAATTGTTTTTATACATAGTAATAACAATATAGTTTGTTGCGGGGACGGCACTCTCGCGCGTTTTCTCGACGATACAAACGATACGAGGTTTTCCGCGTTTTCTCGCGCGCGCCCGGTCCGTGTTATTATTATTGTTGTATGTTTGACAAACGCCATTAGGCGTTTCGCACAGAGCTAAAAGGCTCCACGGGAAGTCGTCCGACGTTGCGTCGGAGACGATATTACACCCCGCTCGCTCTCTCTCTCGCTCTCGCTCTCTCTCTCTGTCTCTCGGGGGATTGATTGGACGTACTTTTGGGGACCGGAAACGCGTTATTCCGGGTTTTTCGGCCGGGAGAAAAATGCCCGGGAAAAATGCCGCTGTATTTCCACGTCCGCGAACACGGCGAAACGCACGACGGACGAAATACTGTGTAATAATAATACGCGAGCGCCGCGAGTGTAATGATCAACGGTTGACGAATGCCCGGTCATTAAAGGCGGAAAGAGACCCTCGACGATTTTTTGGGGGGTTTTTTTTTTATGACACAATATTCGTTTTTCTCCGTCCGCGCCGGTGTAATATTGTAGTATTCTTCGAAGAACGCGTCTAATCGACCGCGAGAACCGCGAGTATGGAAGGAATTTTTCGGGCGACAGCGATTTGTCCGCGAAAAATATAACAATTTAATATAAAATATAATCGCGTGTGGTCCCGTCGTTATTTGTACAAGTCACTATTGCGGATCGCTCGAGTTCGCGGCCGGCGACTTTTCGCTCTCATCGCGAGTGCCGCAATAATAATAAAAATATGACAAATCTGACGCCGTCGCAGATTGCGAACGTTCTCGCCATATTGTGTTATAAGTACATCGAATATGGTATTCGACGAGGGGGTAACACGCGTCGTTAAAATTGTGGGACACGAATGAATCGGAGCTTGAAAACCGAAAAGAGATTTGACAAAAACGGTAAGTGACGGTTGCAGTTTTTCAATAAGTTCTCTACGAAAATAACAGTATTTTGGTTGAAAACAACACAGCTGGTACTTACCGGTGTAATTATTTCGCAGCTTCCGTTTCGGTTAAAACGCGATGCATTTTATTACAGCCTATAAACCAGAGGCGGGTTTGAGGGAGAGGGACGAAGGGGGCCCCCTTGAGCTTAAAACATGTTCTGTAAATTAAAATTTTAGACGTTGAATATAATAAGAATAACTCAGAAAATGTTTGGACCACAATACGATGACACATTACCTATATAAATTGACGGACTTTTTCTCGTGTAATTTGGTACACCATGGCCCGTTCACGAGCAGTTATGAAAACATTCGTATTATAATTATGATATAAATGTACGAAATTTTCTTTGAAAAATTTTGACGAAAGATATTTAGTTTGGAAGATAGTTTTAAGAGAAGTTTTGCAAAACACATTTCTTTGTATAACGTGTACAATCGATCATCGCTGTAAATTATTTTAACGATGGAACACTTTCCGGAAAAACTCGCGTTTGTATAACATATAATTTAACGATACGAACATTTTTCATTTAAAGACGGGTATTGCTAAACAAATGGTGTATTGACATTGTTATTTGTTACACAATATTGTATATTTTACGTTTCGGGGCTTCCGAACCACAATCTCGGCAAAGACTTGTCATTTTTAGTGGGCGCGCTGTGAAATATTACAAATCGGATCATATAGCAGTGCGGATAACAATAATACGTTCTTCCGATGCGGGGAACAATAATGTAGTTTACTAAAATCATTGTTTTCCGAAACCCTATTTCGTATATGAAAAACGTATTTTTTTCTCGCTACGGTTTTGTATAAAATAAATGTTTTTTTTTTTGCTAGAGAAAATCTTAACAACGACATACACCAGTTCTACCTCAACTAAAAAGACCAAGTGGTCAGAAATACCCGTAGTTTTATGGGTTTTGAGAGGAAAAAAACATTATACCGTTTTCACCGCGATTTATCGTTTACACTTATTTAATCAGCCCCAAAAAGGGGTTTAGGGGTTTTCACCTCCCTACCCCCCGTTATGTGAGGAGAATTCTACGTATTTATCCGTAAGCGTATAATATGTGCCATTCTGCAGCCCCCGAATTGTTTTCCACCTAGCCGGCTTCCTTGTAACCACCCCATGCCCCGGAAATAAATCCTGGTTGCGCCTCTGCATTTAACCGTCATAAAAGTTTATAAACCAAAGCATTCACACTCATAATAAAACAAATGCGTATTTTTTTTTAGTGCCAAAGTTTGTTGCTTGTTGCACTTAAAAACATCAAATAATAGTATTATTGTAACATTCCTCGAAACATATTATTTTTAATCCCGTATAATTTGATATAAAGTATTATTCTAACGGATCTTTTATCTCGGACGAGTTAAGTCCATGAACTGGTATAGTTCAGAACTGTAAAACGTACCGTGAAATAAAGATACTTTGCACCTCAGGGGGTAAATTTGCTCCAGACGTTTTTTTTTCGTTTTTTAACTTATCCAACTCGCAAAATTTTTGTTGAACGTCAACATTTTTTTAAACCATCTTGTTCCTGACAAGAATATATCTAGGGTTTAAATTATTTTTGTATATTAGTGCCATGGTTTTGTTTCGTACTACACTTTGGTAAACAAAAAAACGTGCTAAAAAAAAAAATTGGTAAAATTCATACATATTTTTACACTCAAATTAGTTCTCTTTAATTAGTTTTTAGAAAAAAAATATTAAATACAACATTTTATGGCTTTAAGGTGATACTGATAGTAGTGTATAATTTGCACCATGATTAAATACATCTATGTTGTTCTAATGGATTTTTGTCGATAGTGCAAAGTAACTCAACATCACACACAGCTCAGCATCAACCACTATTTAATTAAAAAAGTTAAAAAAAAAATTTGAAAAAATTGAAAACTCTTAAAAAATGTCGTTTTTCTTATAATACCGAATGTATATTTGTATCGCAGTTATTATTATAGTCACAGTGTCTGGTAAAAATTTAAAACACATGAAAATCGATGCGAAATATTCTCATTTTACGGTAACTGACCAGCTGTGATCAATGAAAAAACCACTGGGACCAAACGAGTTCCATACAAACTTGAACTTCTATCGCATCCAAACGAAATCCAAAAGCCTGTGATCAAAAATTTGACAAATACTACGACGGTGCTTTGCCAGGGCGTCATTTGGGAGGGGGGAGCAGGGGTATGCATCTGCCCATCCCTAGCTTTTAAAAAAGTTGTGGGCTGCGTTAAATTTTGTTGAAAAAGGGCTGGCTTAGGGGTCAATATGGGCCGGTACTGGTAAAAATGGGCTGTTTCTAATGACGTAATAATCTGGTCAAACTGCATTTTTTTTAGGGGTTATTTTTGTAAATGAACCCTAGAAAAAGTTTGCAAAAGCATTACCGAGTGTTAGCCGTCAGGTAGGTTACGGGAAATGATATTTTTTCAAACGTATGAACAGTTTGAATGGCGAAAAATTCGAGTATTGGGCCTGTTAGGTTTTTTTCGCCCTGCCCTAGGAATAATTGAAACGACGCCCCTGGTGCTCTGTTCGAAAGTATCGGCTTGACGAATACGACGTGTGTTTAAAATATGACGACTCGTTAGCGCTACACGGTGTTGACAGTTTCGTCGGTTAGGTATAAAAAGGCTGCTGCTCGAATCGGTTACAGGGATTTTTCGTCCGCAATCGTGTTTCCGCGATAATTGACGAATTTGTACATACCGCGCGCAATCGAACGTCCGGGCTCGTGCAGAGTAATGAAATTTAAAACGAAATCAATATATACGCAGTGCCTGCGCAATAATATTGAGCGGCCAGGTCACGTTCCTGCGGACTACGTGCGCAGGAACGCAGTGCGCGAACAACACTCTAATTAGCATACAATATTATATGACACGTAATGAACAGCGCGAGACGGGGCCGTAACGAAGTTACTCCGGTCCGGGTCGACTTCATTTTATTTTTAAAAAAAATTGTTTTACAAAACAACAAAAAAAAATCCGTCCGAATCGATTCCGCCGTCCGGCGGCGTGTGCAGCGGCTCGGATTTAATTATTATTATCGTCGACCGGAGTATTATTCGAATCGCTCGTGTGACGGACGCAGACGAACGAAATACAAAATTTAATTTATAGGTTTTTCAACCATAAAAAAAAGGTCAAAAGTTTTTTTTCCACCGCTCGTGTTCCGTTTTCACAAAGGGTAAACGCGCGCGAGATTGCCCCAGGTGTATAACGTGCGCGGTATACGTGTGTGCACTCGAACGGACGCGCAGTATTTTAATACGAATAGTTGTTTTCGATTTAATTGACTGCACTCTCGAGAAATCGCGTTTTAACGGAAAAATAAACTACAAAAACGCGTAAACGTACATCGAAGGCGAGCCTGCAAAGCGCACATAAAGTGGTTTTGACCGCTCTAGATTGGCGTTTGCGCTCAAAATGAAAAAAAAAAACTCAACCGCGTGGTAGGCATTTACGACCGTGTAGTCCTCAAAACGTGTAGTTGCATTATATTACGAGTGAACACGGGTCCGCTGGCCGTTTTATGTATGTGCTCGGAAATATTCCATATTATTGTATAAATAATTTTTAAAAAGCCGGGATCACTCCAGGTAGATTGACGGAGTAGCGACTACGCTTCGGGAGGCTCAATATTATGGTTTGAAAGTTGTGGTTCAAACGTATCGCTCAGCATCCGAAAGCAATATGATAAATCATTGATTTCGAAAAAACGATTATGAGCGAACTTGCAGTTGTCTATAGTATCCTGGAAAAACCATATTTGACCGAAAACACACTTGGAAAATTATTAAAAAGTTTAGAAATACAGAATAATCAGCAAAAACTTTTATTACGTATTAAATTAATTTAGTACATAACATTTTGAAAACGACGTGGAATAATTTTTTATATAGATAGATGAATACGTATGTCCGTTCTGACGCCGAATTATTTTTTTTTTTTTTTTGGTTTAAGGCGTTTAACTCGAAAAGTAGGCAAAATTTAAAAAAAAAGCTTCATCGAAAGTACCACCGGAGTCCATACACCTATCGTTAGAGGTACTGACTTTAGAAATCTGAGCATTTCTTCTACCCGAAAAGTTGTTGACAGAAAAAAAAAACATCATTGTAAAAACAAAACATTGGTTTTATTGTACGACAGTTAATAGTCCTATTTGATTTTAAAACAATTATTTGTAAGTTTTCGACTGTACAGATACCTCAGATCTAGTTCGTTACGCCAAATGAGTTAGGCGTATTGTAAAAAAAAAATATTTATACGAATAAACGGTACCTAAGTCGTACATTTTATATAAACTATTCAAAGTTATTTCTTGGGATCTCGCGCCAGGGGCGTATACGAAAAAAAAAGAAATTTCGAAGGGAGATACGCAATCGTTCTATAGTCGAAAGTTGAGTTTTAAATTTTGAATTATAAATTCTTTAAAATTAGATGGTTTTATATGTACACGAGTGAATGAAACATGCGTCAACGTATGGAAATAATTAAAAAGACTCGGAAGTAATATAATTTATTGCACCTTCGTATATTTACGACGTCCCGTTATCTAATGGTTCGTCCGTTCGCACCGGAAAGAGCCACCGGGGTCGAACGCATCCCCCGCGCACACTAATTCAAATCTAAAACGGCTATTGGTTGTATGTCGCTTTTATCCGAACAGGTGTCGAAAATTTATGTCGAACGCATAAATTGTATTTTTCTTTCTTTTTTTTTTTGTTCACACCCAAAAAAGTTCTCGATCGTCATAAACGTCATTACGCTTCGGGAGACGAAATCGTGGGAACGCCGTTTCGCCCACTGCAGGTCCTTCTGTCCTCCCTTTATAACGATTCGCGTGTCCTCGCGCCATTTCAAGACCGACGTAGGCACAAATCAAACTGTTGAGCGCGTCGCGCAACAACGTCCCGGAGAGAGCGATTTTCTAATTTACACAAATGTTCGTTCGCGCCGGTCGGTCATCATCATATTATTATTGTTGAGCTGAGTGCACCCTATTTTCAAGAGACGTGTAATTGCCGGTTTAGTTTCGTATCAACGATTATAAATCATGCGGGTGAAAATGCCGAAGGTGTGTAAATTAATGGACTACGATTTGACGTACCGTTTACCATTAGGTACCAATATATACAAAGGTACACCAGCTATAATGTTACTTCACACACTTTCCGCTCTATTCTCGGTTTAGATTTTTATTCCCACGCAGCCGCAACAAAGTCGAAACGAGCCAAACATAACGTCTAGGTAGCCGTGGGGGGATGGATTGGGTCACTGCTTTGGGTGAGTCACTGATTTAGATAGATGATAGCGGTTTATAGACACCTGGGTAGGTGCCTACATAGTGTAGTTTGATGTACCTATATGATTAAAAGTGCTTGCCTTGCATTGGATTGCTCACGAAAATTACTATACAGCTGGGCGCGAGCTCTGCAGTGAGTCAAATTGTCAAATACACAACAAAATTTTAAACATATTCGGTTTAAAACTTTGATCACGTTTTGAATTTATCCACTCAAATAATGCGTCAAAATTTCAATTAGTACGGCTAGTTAAATAGTTAGCTCATAACATATCGAAACTATGTGAAATTCGTAGGACGTTTGAACTTTATCCGTTACGATTTTATGAAAAATTTAATCAATTTCAATTTAATTATAATTTCACATTAGTTACGGCTAAAAACGCATAAAGATAAAAACGACAAAATAATTATGTAAAAACGCGTATAAACCAAAACTGTTAGATGTAGGTAGTCAAAAAATTTAAAAAAAATTCTTTTCAAAATTTTGAGTTAAATATCTTTCTATGTGAAAATATAGTTTATACTTTTTGAAACCCATCAAAAACTTTTCTGCCAGAACAAATAATCCATGCATATGTTTTTATACTAAATCACAAGTGAAATTTAATCACAAGAATTTTATAAACAAAAAATATTGATTTAAATTTAATACACTACAAAATAATAATATTCAACTTCATACGCGATAAATATTGCCTACAAAAATTATGAAGAAAAAAAAAATCAGAAACTCGAAATGCGTTAAAACTTTAGGTACATATTAATTTTCAATGTATAATCAGGAAATATTAATTCGGTTAATAAATAGTAGTAAAATCAACAAAATCACAATAAACGAATCTACTCAGTCTCGTAACCGTAATAATTAATTCCAATCCCTCGCTTGTCACATTTCGCTCGGATTGACATTGTCGGCTTGTATAAAGCAAATTTTAATTGCACCTGTACATAATATAATATGTATTGAAAGCACAAGAGTAGCAATCGGATTTTAAATTTTTTATTTACAAAATAATTTGCATAATGTATATACCGTGCAAAGCATCAATTTAATTAAAAACACTGTAATGAACGCGTTTTGAGCAGCATACAGCTAACTAACCAACAGTAAATACGCTTCAAAAATTGAAACTTTTTACACACTAATCTAATTTTTTTCCCATGAATTTTAAACGCTGAGTAGAGCGATAAAGCAAAAAATAGATTGTTTTTTAATATACTTTTTGCAACGAAAATGCTACGTGTATAGATGTATTGTCATTTATGACTCATTTTTAAGTATATTATAAATAACTATTGAAAAACCAACAACAAATTCTAGCGTATATTAACAAAGTTTATTAAATTGGTATTATTTATTTATTTATTTTTATTTCAGCCAAAAACGATTACAAAATAAATGTATAAATGGTATAAATGTTTCATGTTTGTATAATGAATTTAATGATGAATAGTAAAATTGTATTGACGTACTCGAGGAAAGCATTGATTTCACAGTGATATTTATTTTTTAAATTTATTTTCTGGAAACATATTTTTGAATATAGTAAAATATCTTTAAATATATTACATATATGTACTTCAAAAAATAGTTAATTGGCCCGAAATGGTACTTTTGTTAAATCTTTTTATGAAGTTTTATTTATTTTTTTAGTTACGATCTAAAATAGTTGAAATTTGCAAAAATTCTACTAGTACATAAAGTTACTACGAATGACTCCTAAAAAATCAATTTTGAGCGTTTTTAGATGCACATTTTAAAAATAAAAACAAATGCGTAGTAGGTATATTTGATGATTTATAAGCGCCTAATATAAATAAAAAATATAAATGATTGGTTATGTTGATTCCACCAACATTTTAAAGATGAAAAAGATAAAAAAAAATTATTCAATAATATAAATAATTGGTGTTTCGAATTTATAAATACGTTTTTAGAAATCAAGATTTCTAAAGTTTTTATTTTTTTCCCATTATTTCCACAATAGTTACATACGTTTTCTTTTAGTAAGTACCTATCAAAATACATATCACAAAAAACGCACATTTAAAAATAACAATGATCTTAGAAAAGCCGCAAACAGACGTCTAAACTGCATTCGTTGCTGCGATCGACCCGTTATAATATATTAAAAATAAATATTAGAATTCCGCGGTAACAATATGGCTATATATTATACAGCGTGTTCACAAAAGAATACCACAACTTTGAAAATCCCTGTAGTTAATTAATTTTTATGGGTGTATGTGAAGGGTGCAGTTTTTGCTAACATTGAAAAACTAAAAACGCGAATCACAACAGCCATCCAAACAGTGACACCAGACATGTTACAAAACGCGTGTGGAATGAGTTTGACTATTGTGTAGATGTTCATCGGACTTCTGGAGGAGGGCACACTGAAAACTTGTAGTATTAACGTTCGTTAAAAAAAATTTTACCTACTTAACGTTCTATGGAATGGTGGGTAAAAATTGGCCTTAACTAATTCTGTACAATAAGCAATTTTTAAACATAAATTCTCAAAACTGTGGTGTTCTTTTGTGAACACGCTGTATATTTGTTGTGAGCAGATTTCTGAACTTCAAGAAAGCCTTTTTTGTGCACGTTTTGATCCTCGACAGAATGGATCAGATTTTTACGAGGTGTGTGCGAAGGGTTTACTTGCGTCCACGAACCGTGTTTTGTGGACCGGTCATAAAATCGCCGTGAGGTCAACATAAACGTCATCGGAACTAAAATATTCAAAAGGACATACAGTTGTAAAAACTGAGCTTGAAAAAAAACCCGAGTGAACTTGTTGTCTAGTTCATTTGTTACAACTCTAAAAAAAACAAGATCGGAAAGTTATTACTTATTCAATTCACCGTGACACTAACGATGATAATATTATCGTGTAAGTTATATCATATACATTACCGAAATAAATGCAGTACTTAAATGAGCACAGATTTAATTTTCAGTTTTTATACGTGTAACTGAGAAAACGGTCAGATATTATAATTTGTTATTTTATAATTGTATATTATTTTGTTGCATAATCCAAAATAACGCCAAGCACTTGCTCTTAGTTTTTAATCGGGATGAAGTTTAGATGAAGTATCAGCAAAAAAAAAACTATACTGATAGGTATACCATATGCTTCAATTCTTTGAAAATAACGATGTCTAATGCAACTTAAAAGTGACGCGTGCAAAAATTCTATCAATTTTTACATCCAAAAAAACTCTCCCATTTTTCGTACAAAAGAATTACTAAGTATAATAATTATACTTACACTATAAGTTAGTTCACGAAACGCAATGTGCCGCGTGTGCAGGCATTATGAAAACGCTGTGCGCGCGGCAAAAATAATTTGTTTTTCAACAATTTTTCAATCTATAGAAAAATCGTCCGAATGACGTGCGAGTTTGTTTTTTTTTATACCTCGAAAATTTTTTTTACGCTTTACAAAAAAAAAAAAAAATGACTCACGAAAAACCAAAACGAACATCGTTGCAACATTCGAGGTCCTGTTCGAAACACCGAATTATTAACGAACGTTAATACGCGCGCTGCAGCAGTAAAACGACTTTTTTCCACGCGTAACGAAAGTGTAACTAATGTCTCAAGAGCGCGCAACGATAACGACAACAACAACAAATTAGACGAAAATATGTAATACAATACGCGGATTGACGTGAAAAATATGAGTCAAAATGTTGTACACGGTCTGCCACGGGCGGGAGCATCGAGCGGCGGGGTCTTGTCTGATGAATCGAGTTAATATCTTCGAAATAAAACGGGGAAATTTAATGAGAGACCGCGAGGGTGGAAAAAAAAATGAAAAATAATAATACTCCGAGCGGGAATTAACGTGGCCGATTAATTGGAATGTCACGGGTCGGCGTGATTCGCGAACAACATGAAAAAAAAGAAAAAAATCTCAACCGATGTACACTACAATACGACTGCAGGTCGGATGATTATTATAATACTCGATTTTTTTTCTTTTCACTTTTTCGTCTTTTCCCGCGCGCCGCTTTTCTTTTCCGTTTTATTTTATTTAATAAAAAAGAAACTCTCGCTAATTAAAATTAAAGTAACAGATAGTCGCTCGTTAACGGATAAATTCAACGACGGCCCCGAAGAGGGTAAAAAAAAAAATAAAAAATAAAAAAAACGTCGAAAACTATAACAGATTATTAAAATGAAAATTTTGCGAGGGTCACGTTTTCACCGTGTATAATATAATATTTTATTTAATGAATCGACGAACGCTTCTCGGAATAAATTACACGAGGGCGCGATCATAATATTTTGCTTCAAAAGTCACTCGGTTTTTTCTTCGCCCAAGTTCGCTCGTCTTTTTAAAGTTTTAATCTTCATAATTATTTATCTCGGAAGTATACCAGTGTACACTTCGCCGACGTGACATTAGTGTGTATAATATATTTTTGCTACCGCGCACAATCTGCAATGGTGAGTACAAAAATGTTTTCTCTTCCGGAAAATTATTACCTACAAAAGAAAGTGCAGTTGGTGTTAAACGTGGAGTAAACAAATTTGTTTTAATAATCATGGTGATTGGTATTTCTCTACCGAATAGAAAAACGCTTTTTTTAAGCCGTAAAAACGATTCATCGATTCGTAATCTAAACAACAATCGAACGGTTTGTATACGATTGGTTTTTCATTTTTCATTTTGTATAGGTATATATATTTAGGTACGTGCAAAACTCACAAATCAATTAATATGAAAATGAAAAAATTCATACTATAGACATCATTACACATTCAGTACCGATGTTTCCAAGTTTGATTAGGCATTAACTCGTCAAAAGTTAAGTTAATTTTAATAGTTAAGTTAATTAACTTGTTTAACTTGTTTTGTCATACAACTTTTAACTGAAAAATCAATTTTTTTTTGTTTAACGTGTTGGTTTCGAGTTAATCAGTGAAAACAATAAAGTTTTTTTAAAACTCTAAAAAAAAAAAAGTATAACCATGAGAAGAAAATTCAAGGGGAAAATACAAAACAATTTTTTGAAGCGGGGGAATTGTTATCCTACGGGTAGAAAACCATGTAAATGAACCTTTATTTTAAGTTAAATTAATTTATTTTCGTAAGTCAACATATCAATTTGATGATTTGAAAAATGAAAAAAAATTCGCTTTTGACTTAACTTGATTTTTCGCTTTTTCAATTAACGAGTTCAAGAATTTAATAAAAAAAAAAAAGCCGTTGACCTTTTATACTTGTATCGGCAATACGCCGATCTGATTTAATCAAACACTTAAACAATACGATTCATCGGCAGCTGTCATTTGGAATACTCGATAAAGCTCGACTCGCTCAATTACATACTAGTTACAACAGACGTGCCGGATCATAGAAAACGCGGACACGACACGTGTGGTTAATCGAACGTTGTACGAAAAACGATCGTTTTTGCACAGCCGTTCCGTAGTACAACGACGTTTCATCAACGAATTTCGGTCGTATGATAAGTAATAACGAGTCGGGAGCAAAAAGTTCGAAATGACGAAAATTATTTCATTTCGAACGATATCGCGTACAAACGGGCGTGGAAACACAACGCTAAAGCATATAAAACGGAACGCTTTTCCGTTTCGTCGATTCCGCAGGTTATTAGCCGCTGCCGTGCGCGTCCCGGGGACACGCGAATATTTCGTTTCTTTCCCCAATCCCGGCCGGTGCGATTTTCGCGACGATACTTTTGCGCGGTAATATCATCAAACGATACGCCGATAACGATCACCACTCGCCGCCCCCTGCAACAGCCGCAAAAACCGTCCAAGAACGGTCCTAATTTGTAAAAACGAATTCCGTTCGCGGGGCGGAATCGAAAAGACGCGCGCGTCTCTTATGCAAATCTTAATGGTTTTCAATTTTCGTAGAAATAATAAAACTCGAGTGTAGGAGACGGGTGCGCGTATCACGTCTTCTGTGCGCAGTGTCGTCGTCGATGTTCATAACATAAATATTTATACGTGTACAACACGTATACATAAATAAGTATGCAAATGTCGCGGAAACGACGTTATTTCAGTAAAACCATGAACGCGCGTAGGTGTATGTAACCTGTGTTAGAATTATTAGGATATTTTGGCTAATGCGACCCTATAACGATTTTTGCACAGCCGTTGTTAAGGGGACGAACAGAAAACACTGCGATTGTTTACAAAAACCGCGAGTAGGAAAACGTTTAAGAATATTGAATCTAAATAAAAAAAAACGCACTACATTCTATCAAAAAAAAAAAAAAAATACTGCGGTTGAACTCGGTTGCGTTTCTAGTCGTTTGTGATATTACGTCGCGCGTCTTCGAATTGTTTGTAATAAGCTTTGTAAGGGTATTTCAGAATTGTTATTCGAAAAAAAATACTTTTTATATTTTTGACATTGATTAGTTTTCAAACAATTTCGATTACACGAAAATACATTTTGAGTTTAGCCGCAAAGTGCAACAGACAACACGTTTCCGTTTTAAATAAATGTAGATTTTTTTTTCAAAAGTCATTCGCACCAACTTCAGTTACTTCTACACGGCTCTTGCCTCCAGAGCTTCGAGCATACCTACCTACCTGTTGTAAAAGAAATAAACGAACCGCAAACGTTTCCAGTGGCGTGCGTAAGTGGAGAGATGTTGGGGGTTTGTCATTTTTTTTTTTTTTTTTTAGGAAACTTGTATGTTTATAATCAACCGTAGTCATTTTTTCTGTTAAAAATACCGATAACGATCCAAATGTCTGTAGAATTTGAATTCGTTATAGGTAGAGATACTTACTTATTATTTTTGTATGAATGACAAAACAATCCGATAATTAAAAATACAAATTTCAGTCTTCCAGATCGTATACGAATATATAACATTCCAAATTTTTCTGCCTGCAGTGTTCTAGCAGACACTCTTTTAAAATACGTCTGTGCGGACGGGCCAATGGCACGACTTTAGTCAAACATTTAGGGCGGCGCGATTAAAGCCGAACAATTTTTATAACGAAAAGCTATTTTTGCGAAGAACCACCACATTTCGGGGCTATTAATGGTTTTAGTGGGTGAAATAAGCTCCTATTGCAGTGTGATAACCGATATTGTCCGAATTCGTTGTGTACATTTCAAAAAAAAGTACCTGCGTTAAAATTTTAGTTATTTTTCACGCATGTTTACGCGCGTACCCTTCTCGATTCCGGGCACGCCACTGAACGCGTCAAAAACGCATAAGATTTTCGACGAAACCCGACGAGATACATGATTCAAAAGCGCTGCGACCAAATGAAAAAACTTGCGACGAGTAAAAAAAAGGTGATGGACAGTTTTTGACGGCGGAAACGAACGTACATAATAAATAATACGTATTATTAAATTAAAACCTTCCGCGGCGTCCCCACGGTTTTGCGCCGAACGTGAGTATACGATAGGAATTTAACCCCACCCCAAGGATCCTAGTGTCATTTTGCTCGTAACATGGATCACTATGACGACTGACAATACCTGTATATGTACTGTATTTTAACGTATAGGAACGGAGGTTATTACTATTATTATTGATCAGGGAAACTGCTGCCGTCAGTGGCGATGACTGTGCAGCGCGATAAACCGCCTGGCAAATCGTATTAAAACAACGTGTGGCTGCAGTGAGTGCGGCGACAGGGGCGCGGCAGAGTCACGGACGAAAAAGGGCTGCCTGCACAGGCTCGCGCGAGCAATCGAATTACAAGACGCCAAATGACCGCGCGTCAATGCACTCGGCAAAATATGCAACTGCAGCAGCGCACTGCAGCCACCTGGAATATGACGATGTATGTTATTGACTTTGCAGATTAATCTATGCGTATTTTTAGTTTTTCATTCCCGTATAGTTTAATCGAATCGCGTCGACTAGACTCGCCCCCTTACTACGACCGAAACGGAGAAAACCCGAAAGGGCGTAAACGATTCGGTTAGTACATACGCTTTTCTATGCGCATTAATGGTTTTAGTCGTACGTATATTATGATTTTGTTTGACGCAGCGCGTCTAGCGTACGAGCGTGGATACCAATTATAACTTTGAAAATAATCGGTCTGATACGGTCAGGAATAATTCAACGTTTCGAAATCAACATGGCTTTGAAAAAAAAATAGTTAGTACGTCCCACCAAAAACATTCTGTAAAAAACTAGCCAAGTCTCGATGCTTGTTTATCTCTAAAAATCGCGATGATCACGAGTGAGCGAGCGAGTGTCATAAATGCGAAACTTTACTTTCGTTTAACTTCGGAACTAAACGACCTACAGACTTGAAACTTTGGATTTTAAGTATCTGATTATAGCTTACTGGATGACGAAAACGTCTGCGTTCTGGTCTTATCCGAAGGTTCTCGAATGGCGGCCTGAAAATGCGGCGAAATCGTTCCAGTAAAGGATGGTACGGCAGTGTTCGCTTCGCGCTCAACTTGGCGAGGGCTCTGCCGTGCCCCCCGATTTATATATCATACGGCGTAAAACGAATTATCAAAGAAAACACAAATTACCGGACAAAATTTAGAAAACATTTCTATAGCTTTCTCATTTGGACGTAATTTGTATGATGGAAAAATGTACGTACAGATATAACAACGAGAAAATTTAACAAAAGTTTTGTATACAAAGTAAAATAAGAGTTGAGCATGTTTTGACACGGGTAAAAAAGACCAAACTACAGAAGAACTGAAGCCGTATTGACCAGCTGCAGGATGTCTTATAAGTGATGTTCTCAATTTTCTCAGTATATTTTTATATTAAATTGAAACTTCCACAATAGAACAGCACCCTTAGCAGAAAAACGAATTCGTCGAGTACGCGAACTCTCGACTCCAAAGGGTCTTATACAGTGTAATATATGCGCGTAATTCGTATATATATCAGCTATATTTTACATGTACATATACACGGGCGCATAATAACAGTAATAACGAGCGGATTTACCTCGGCGTTGTTGTTTTTATCGTTCGGATCGGTCAAAACGACTTGTGCGGACAATAAAATTTAATCAAAACGAATAACTTTTCGCGGGGAAAATAAGCCATGGCGCAGGCCATAAAAATGAACGCGCGCCTAAATACCTCATACGGGCACCAGACGCGAATTTATATATATATATGTATAAATAATAATAAAAAGAGAGAAAGAAATATGTAAAACTCGTGTACGGCCGAGGATTTGCCTAATATAATAACGGACTTAAGGATTTTTTTTTTTTTTAAAGTGCCTTCAGCCCTCGCCTCGGCCCGACTGGTAATGTCGTATCAAACGTCCCGGAAGATTCGAAGAATCGCGGTGCCACCGTAAAACTCATATTTATGCAACCGTATGTATGTATAGTATTACAGTCCAAATCGTCTTAAACCCGTACTTATGTGCGTTCCCGATCGGCTGCAACGATACTTGCGCATTTTGTTTTTCCTTTGATACGTAGTATAAAATATAATATTATACGTGTATAAATAATACAATACGTCGTAAGGGGGAACGAAAAATCTTGATCGATGCTCCGCGAAAAACTCGAGTTGTTATTGCGCTTCAGACGTTCATTATTGTTGGCATATTTTGTGTGCATTACTCGCGTTGTTCGACTGTCATCAAAATAGCGCGCGAATACCCCGCAATCATTTGATATTTTCAACGGGAAAACATTACGTTGTATTTTTGAGAATATTATTGAAAATTCCGTTACGTTTTATATTAGACGTAACAATCCATGATATTATGTCATATACTTTTTTTATAGTATAATATTATAACAGCCTAACCTAAGTTACTAACCTCGAAGATCGAAACGTGCAGATGATTCATACATTTTCGTGACAGAGCCTGATTAAAATGTATTTTATTTTTTTTTTTTAATTTCCACGCCTCAAGGGCATAATAGTACAGACAAATAACAAAAAGAACAAAAAATAATAGAGAATGACAAATGTAAATACGTCATGCTAACTACACAGCAACTTATTAATTATATTTATTTTATACTTATTCTCAATCGTTTTTCAACAAATCAATAAAACAAAAATACTGGTAAATAAGTGAGACTTAACTTATAAGCACAGTAGTAGTTAGTTAATTGTTATCCTAAACTATAAAAAAAAAAAGGTATTCAAAATACAATTGTATAAAAACAAAATATAATTAATTAATAGTAAAAGTCGTATAATTGTTACTCGCGGTAGTCCTGGACTGTTCAACCTACGCATAATTTAAAATTTAGGAGTTCAATATGTTTACTTTATAAACACAATATTTTAGGTGCTTTTTACCTGAATCGAAAAAATAATCTTTGATTGTATTGCACAACACTATTAAGCTGCTCTTCGTATTATTATAACAAATATCACATTAAAACTGGACACCGCTGGTTTTGATCATGATAAAATGGTGTCTATACTATTACGTCGTTCACTACATTAATAATTCGTCCTCGTATTTTTTTATTTAAAACAAGAGAAGGCATGATGAGTTTTTAACGAAACGAGAATTCGATACTATTTATATTTCAAAGGAAAATAGAAAGAAACTATTAACGGTGCTGTGGGACGTAAAATAATCGCAAAATGAAAAACCAACAAAAACTGTTGTTTCCGCAATACCGCGTATATAATAGCGATAACGTTTTGTCTTTTGCATTTTGAAAAAAAAAAAAATATAACTTTATATTCACTCGAAAAACATATATTGTTTAATAAAATATATACTCGCGCACACGCTCATTTGACATGTATATATTTTTGTTACGCTTCATAAATTTACTTTGTTTTTTTTTTTTTTTTTGCTCCACAAAACATAACGAAAACGCAAAAAAACAAAAATTGAAATCAGCCCTTCGTCGTTTAGCATATCGCGTTACGATTTTCTTTATATATTCGATACACAGAAAGAATTACTGTTCCGCTTACGGGGTGTATTACGCGCATTTCGTGAAAAAAAAAAAACAACGCGAATGAATAGAGATTGCTAATGGATTCGAGCAATAAAAATTCAATATTGCACCGATATCGCGCCCGTTCGCAGCCGATATATATATATATATGTGTGTGTGTGTTCAGCAACAAGAACCAAAAATAAATAAAATGTATAAAAAAAGAGAAAAGCGAGTTTCACAAAGGCGAACGTTCGTAAAGATATCGGTTCTAGCGGTTCCGGTCCACGTCGCTCCGGTGTCGTACGGATATATTGTTGTTTCCACCATTTTATAAACGGCCATCCACCACCACCGCCGTGCGCCGAAATTCTCATTCTTTTACTTTTGCACTTTGCGTCTTTGCCGGGAAATAAACGTGAGGATAATATTTTCTTTTTTTTTTCCAGACCACAATCATTGTTGTAAAAATATATAAGTATATATATAAAAAAATCTGCTAAACGAAACCTGCAGCTGATTTCTAATGGACGCAGCCCGTTGGAAAAATGTCTAAAAATTTTACGTGAAATATATCGTGACCTACACAAACTTCCCTCGACACTTTCTATGCTTAGGTCCTAGGGGTGGTGCCTTGAAAACACAGCTGTACACGAGTAATCGTTTACAAGATTTATTTTCTCGAGCAAAGGTATGCTTATCATGGGCACAACAAAGTTTATTATCACAATTCGTCAAACAAACGTCTGTTCATTTGGCCTTATAACAGTACTGCGTTAACCAAAAAAAAAAATAAAACGATAATACGTCTGTTTCATTTTCTTCAAAAATATAAACAAAACCACCAACTCCCTCGGTTTTGTATATTAATAATTGAGTTCGCCTTAAGGTTTCCAAAATTAATGCAAAAAATTTATGATAATGTTAGATACAATTCTGTCTACTATATCTATAGAGATACATTTTTCTTCGTTTAAATTTTGTATCCACCTAGACTGAGCATTCGAACTCATATTTCAATCACTTGTTATTCAGTGTTGTATAATTGAACACTCGATTAAAAAAAAAAAAAAAAAAAAACGGGATCACTGTAGATCGCGTGAGTAGTTTGCCGGAGTAACGACTACGCTTTGGGTGGGTCACTGGTTTGGAAGTCGTGGTTCGAACGTATTAATTAACGTCTAATAAAAACGATTCTGAGCTCGCTCAGTTGTCTAGTACAGGTCCTGATAAATTTTTCGACAAAGTTCTACGCATACCTAGCTCAAAAATTTTAGAAATCACTTGAAACTTACATCGAACCTGCATCTCGCCTATTTTAATGTCGCGCAAAAGTTTCAGCGTGTTCCCGTCATTATTTTGGATGTTACGACAAAAAAAAACTAAATCGACGTGTAAAGAACACGTTTGCCGTGACCCGTAGTTAATGTTTCTCGTATTAGTCTCACGACTGTAACTTTTTCAATCCTGAACTTTCAAATTTGAGACCCCCTCGGCGTACCGTCAGAGACCTTTAAGAGAAGGTACTGACTGTTAAATATTTTCTTATCTCCGCGGCTGATGCTGCACGACGTGCGCGAATTCGGCGGTCATCTATTTTCCAACCGAATCATTTTACTGTACAGCGAGTTCGGCGAAACGATAAAATAGGTATAGTCAACATGATAATAATTTTCTCTGGACCCAACAACAACAACAACAATAATAATAATAATAGTGCGATTTTCGTGCGGGGTTAATGTGATATTATACGTTCGGCGCGACAGCACTATTCTATACCGGTGCTGCAGTGCGACGCGTTCGCCGCGTTTAATTCCGTTATGTCGAGGCCGAAACAATTAAAACAAACGTACCGTGTCGCCGGGCATTGGCGTTTATTGTTACTGTTATTGCGGGGAGGCGCCCAGCTCCAGCCGCCGAAACCGTGGCGTCGTCCTTTTTGGATTTCGATTGAACGCCGTAAATCGCGATTAGTGGAGCCCGACCGGCGCTCGTCTAGTTTTACGATCCGCACACAGATTAAACGTGTACGTAACGCGTGCCCAACGATGCCGTTCTGTAACGCGATTCCGATACAGGAGGCTCGGCGTCCGGTACCAGCCGAATCGTCGGTTGCATTCTGTAGCGAATCGAATGCGGCGTAACGCGTGTGTGTAGATGAAAATGATCTTGCAGAACCGTATTTTTCAGGAACAGACGCGGTCGCGATGACCGTGTTAGGTCTGCAGTGGCGGCTGTTCCGGCGCCGTTCAAACGATTTTCAAACGTCCCTCTAAATTTCGAAAATACGGTACGATAATACGATGGTACGAAATTTTGTCTCCCCGCTAAAGTAATCGTGACGGCCGGTTGGACAAAGCACCGCTTACACGATTTCGGATCGCCGCCACTGTAAGTGTACACAAAAACGTTGAAAATCTATTACAGACGAATAGAATACATAGTTTTACGGCGATAAAATAACAATCGACGTTGTGTACACGTGTTTTTCATCTGGAATTGAACGCGGATGAATCTATGTCACAATACCTACGCCACGCAGATTTTTTTGTATCGTCGTAAAATTATTAAAAAAAAAAAAACCGTACGATAAAATCTCTCAAACTGAAATACCTATGTACTGTACGTTTTCGACTACTCTCAATGACAATCGAAATACTTGCGATACCCTTCGCGTTCTTTGCGCGATGATTGCGTTCTCGCAGAATTCAACGTAACTGACGTACCTATATATTAGTTTTCTCGCCAAAACACGGCACTGAGGTTATAAAAAAGGATACTTAAAAATCGAAATGAATAATAAAATTCATCATTAAACGTGATTTAAATTTTTTAAGTTGTTGCCGGTGTTTGTGGCCATCAATATAATGTTGACTTTTAATGGAAGACATATGCTTGGTGATTACAGGGACGCTGCATTTTTAACAATATTCGCACTATTATTTGTTCGTTTCCGTTCGACGGATATTTTTGTCACGAAATAATTAGATATAGTAAAAACTTGAAGATTTCTTCGATTACAAAATTCCGGGAGTTTTGTTTCTTGTTTTATCGTTTGCCCAGATTGAAACCATCTTTAAACACCAATCGTATTAAAAACACGTTGAGTTTCAATAGATTTCCTGCAGTGCAAATGGTGATATGTAAGTATAAATACGTTTCAAACACTTTTATTCTTACTCAGATTGCTCTAAAAAGTTAGTTGTCAAAATCATAGTGCGCACACACATAGTATTCAACGTTTTAAATTTTTTTTTTTTTTTACGGGCTTAGTTTTTTTTTACTCTGTACGTTTATTCGACCGCAACCGAGCGCATTGTATCTGTCTACATTTTATTATATTATTCTCTATCCCCAAATCCACAATACGGTCTAAACTCTAAACCACCATGTTGTATATATATATATTTTTTTTTTTTTCAAAGTCGTTACTTTTAACAATAAATATATTATTTAACTGTAATGCTCGCGAGACTCTCACGCGCCGCCCGCAATAATAACGCGGAAAACCTCATGTCGCGGTGATCTCGCGATATACGCACCCCTATTTATTTTTATTATTATTTTTCAGAGTTTTCAATGGGATTTTTCAATACGGTCAAATCAGGTCGTAATGGTTTACGGTCCGATCATAAAGTCGGGTCCGGAATTCGTAAAAAATAACGAGGTTTCACGTCCTGTTTATTCGCGGGGTACCGGGAGCGCCGCGGACTATTATTATCTCGGCGGGGGTGGCGGTCAATTCGGCCGATATGTATGCGCGCGAGTCTTCGTGACCAACGAGCGTGAACGACTGCAAAACTTATTTAACCCCTCTGGGGAGGTTGTCGGATTCTGAGGAAATGAAAGAGTGAGTGAGAGAGGAGATGACATGGCTTCCTGACCACCGATAAGCCTCTCCGAATCATCGGTGGGAATTCGGTCCTTTATACACCGGAACTACGGTGACAAACGACCGTCGCTAAACACTTCACGTCTATATCGTATTGTACATAACGTGTAACGATGTCATTCTCACTGGACATTTTACTTATATCGTTATATTATCTTTACATTTTTTTATAACTTTTTATTTTTATCGCCGGGGCGTTTTTAGCTCCGGCACTGTATGATATAATGACGTTAAACTACCGTATTTTTCCGGCCGTCGTTCCGTCGCGCGCCCGAGCAAAACGCGAATATCGCGGTTTATAACGTTGACAGTGCGATTTTACACAGTTAATAATGCACTGCAGTAAACGACCAAGTGAAAAAAGACCTGCAGTAGCTGTTATAGATAGATACAAATAGTACCTATACGTGCAGGGCACACGATGTGCATTATTATTTGTACTCGAAAATTATGTTGTTTTCGATTTATTTCCCCTATATACGGTTTATTCACGTATATCATGATGAAAAGCAATTATCATATTCATAGGTGTAATAATGCGACTTTGTTGGAAAGTTTCTACGGTTTTTGCCATTATTATGCATTTTATTTTAATTGTCTATTAACACTTTTTGAAATGAAAATATGATCATGATAAAGGTTATTGCTTTTTTACGAAATTAACGTTATACCCTAAATAATTCAGCTAAAATAGTATACTTCTATGTTTTAATAATAACCGCGCAGGGATATAAATCATGCGTTGTTTGATAAAGACGAGAAAATTTTCTATGTTTTGTTGGAATTAGATTCTAGAAAATTATATTTTAAGTTTACGATATAGTACGAGTGTCCGAACAACCATGTCTTTTTTGATGCCGTATTGTTCCACCATTAAACCGACTGTCGAAAACTAGTTTCCAACCAAAAAAAATTCTCACTTTTCATATGGTGCACAATTTATTTTCGTTGGCTTCTCGAACACTTTGCGGCGTTCGTTTGAAAAAACGGATTATGTAAAAGCACAAAATATGTAAAAGTCGGTAGAAGGGCTTTTAAAACTGTGTTTTCCAGCATGTAATATACCGTTCTCCGGGTACAAAGTTAGTTTTGAATGCGGCCCGAGTAATTGGCGCCCAGTTAGTAGTGCCCGTTCGCGTGCCATTCGTTCCATTTTATGGATTTCACGACTGATTGGGGGGGAGGGCTCCCGCAATAGCCCCTGTCCCTTCACTCATTTTGACGCATTTACAAACCGGCGTTTGTAAATATCGCTGACATTATATTTGTTATAAAATGGATACCATTATTTTTGGTTTCGACGAGCGGTGTCCATATATGTATTAAGTGTATAGGTACATTGTGCGAAGCGTCGTGATTTATACGAACGAGTACAGAACGGACGCCGAAATTTCGTTAAACAACAAAGCAAGTACCACAGGCAGCAGCAAAGCAGCAAAGCGATATAATTGAAATATTCCAAAAATGATTGCGTTACTCGCGTCAAAGCTGCCAAATAATAGGTACCGACGTGCAGTGTGTTACAACGCGCACTGCAGCGCATATTATTATTATACGTCATAACACGTGCACGGATTTATGCATAATATTGCAGTACATCGATCGGCCGGACAACACGAGCGGTGCAACACGCAGAGCAGCGGACTGCAGCTGCAGGGCATCGCGTGTAATATTACAACTGTCGCGCGGTGTATTACAACAATAATTACGTACGGGGCGTTACAAAATGATGATTCGTCCGTTTTCGAAAAGTTTATCGTGAGATTCGATTAATCGCGTTAGAACGAGTAGTTTCACGATCGTTTTAAGTTTTAGACGTTTATAAAAAGTTCCTCCGTTTCGCTCGCACGACGTCCAGCGTCGAGGCGATATCCAAATAACTCACAAACCGGCTGTTACACGAGCAACCTGGAGGTTTAACGTTAAATTTTGGTGTTGATAACGTATACCCGCGCACTTCTCAGTGTGACACTCGTCGGCAATACGATAAAAACCCCGTGCACGAAAACCCCACGTTATGTACAAGACGCATAATTGATTTATGGCCTCCCGAAATCGGATGAACCGTTTTGCAACACCCTGTATTATTATTATTATTACGGCATACATTATTATTATGTGCTTCGAGGAGTAGACGTGCCTACGTTTTATTAGCATATACATATACATATATATATATATACATATATATACGCGTATATCGAAAACAATTATTTCACTTTACGTCGTCGCGCACTTTTAATGGAATATTCGCGTAATAATAATTCCCAAATGATTTCCATATTTACGACGGAATTTGCATACGCCTACAATATAATATAACATAATGTTTTATCGTATAGGTATATTGTACGTTGCCTAGGTATATAATATAATATACGGCAGCAGCGCGCCAGCAAACACCGAACCAGCTCTTACTCGCCCTTGAGTTTAACAATAATAATTGGCGGCGGCGGCAGCGGTTATGGCCCGGGGCTGTAATATACATCGAAACACGTCCCCCGGCATGCCACATTTACCCTATACACATAGTCGTATTATACATACTATGTATAGAAAGTCCATTCGACGTTGACATTTTAGATCTATTCACGGTTACGAGGAGGGAACGGTGGTGAGAGAGCTGTTGTACTACATTGTCTATGTACCTTCTGGACCGTTTCAGTCGCGTTGCATAAATCACCCCGAACACTTTGTCAAAGCGGTGGATAATATTGAAACTGATTTAAAACGGAACGTACAAACGGTATTGGTATGGGGCCGGGCCACCCGCGCGAACCGGTGGGCCCCGTAAGGGGTTGTCCACAAAGGACGTCACGCCTTAAGGGGGGGGGGGGGGGTTCGCAAAACGTGACCATTTGGTAAAATTTGGACCATTCTTACCTAACAATTTGTGACAAGGGGGGGGGGGGGTCAAAAATTGCCGGAAAAAGCGTGACATCCTTTATGGACAACCCCTAAGTGGTATCATCGGTCTACGAAAAATCAAAAAATTTTTGCGAGGCAATTTTTACGCGGTAAATTTTTAAAACCGTCGTCGTTGTAATGTCGTGACAAAGGCAATTTTTCGAAAAATTATTTTAATTTATTTTTACTATAAAATATACGTCTTGGCACGATTAAATAACAAATAAAAAGCATTCGCCTCCTGCACAATACATCTTCTCCTATTATTGTCTCTCGTTTCACTCGTTTAACCGTTAGGTGACACCAAAAGTCAAAAGTGTGTTGCAACGAAAACTTGAAAAAAGTAATCCTGGAAACGGGTTCAGTTTGTGGTCGATTAAAAACGAAAATAAACTGTTTACAACCTTCACGTGTCTATATATATATTGTATGTGTGCGTGTGTGGAAATTTCGCGAAAAACAATGACGAAACACCATGGCGATCGGTAAACAATAACCGCGCGCGGTTGGCGGATGACGCGAGGCGAAACATTCGAACGCGTCGTCGCCGGGACGCTTGGCCGCCATGCTCGAGGACGGCAGCTGCGAATCTTTGGGCACGAGGACGCTGCCGATCGGACGGGATGACTGCTGTCCGTCCGAGCCGCCGGACGGAATGATGTCGTGCGGCGTCCGTCCGTCCGTCCGCGTCGGTCGAGCGTCCGCGTCGGAAACGCTTCCGACCGCGGTCGCGCTTTCGGACGTGTCGTTTTTCAACGACTCTGCGGACGACGACGACGACGACGAATGCGGCGTCCCGGGCGCGTTTCAGCACACATTGGCCATCATCAAGCCGGAAGCCGCGCGTCTGATGTACAAGATCGAGGCCGTCATGGAACGCAACGGATTCGTCGTGAAAACGGTAATTTTTTTTTTTGTTTTTTCAGATTCTGAGCGCGGCAAGAAAACAATGTTTAGGGCACCTACCTATAATTACGTCTGTGTCATTTTTACAATGACGGTATTTTGTTTTTTTTCGTTTTACACTTTTCATGGTGTAGAAGTGCTCCGATAATTAATCTTTTCGTACATGTCCTTGGACCGAAACGGTACTTTAGCCGAAGCCTTTTTTTTTCTTATACAGTTACGACGTTAGGGTAGGTAAAAAACGTCAACCGTTTCAAAATTTTCCCGAACACAAACGTTTTCGGAATTAATTTCTTGACATTTTCAGGGCTGCTACCAGCAGGTACCAAAATGGGTAAAATTTATGAGTAACTAATTTTTGTAAAAAAAAAAAAAAAAGTTGATTACACTAGTTCGTCGCAAAATATCATATTATTACGAAATCGACTAAACTCCAATTTCAAATATTTAAACCCGCATAAATAAAACTAAAACTTAAGAGGACGTCGAGAATAAATTTTTCGAGTAGTTAAACAACGATTCGGACTTCCAACAGTACTCAGAAACTGTTAATCGTAGAATAAGTCTAAATAATGCTTATAGAATGTCTTCTACGTGCGTACAGAGCCATATTAAAATAAAAAAATGTTCTTTAAATGAATTTGTTTTTATTTTTTAGAAAAAAAAAACGTTGAATAAAACTTAAAAGGTTGTTACGTTTTTAAAAGACATTTGAAATTTCCGAAAGAAGCGAAAATAACTAATTAAAACCGTCTTTGGACTTTGTTATTTAAATTTTAATAACTTACACTGTTAATGGTAAAAGAGGCTTTTAAATTTTCACAAAAAGTGTTACAAGTAGAGAGAACAAAACAGTTCTCCCCTGTGCGGGATACTATAAAATATATTACGAGAGCATGACATTTCATAAAGGCTAAAAGCGCTGGGTTCACACACGACCTATTACGTGAACTCAATATTGTAAAAAATACAAAAATTGTATTTTAGTATCGAGTTTAATCTATAGTTCTATATTCGAGTTTATTAAATTTGGATGTCTAGATGAAGACGAATAATGTTATTCATTCTTACACGAAAAAATGACCGAAAGTAACTTTTTTTAAGAAAATTAGATACATACGAATATATAGTGACTATTGGTGGTAACAGCTCAGCGCATTATTACCGCACATTATTGGTATGGATAAATTCAAAACGTTTGAAACGATTCGAACCAAGAACAAAACTTTTACAACAACAATATTGTCGAGTAGGTGATTTACTCGCTCAGAATCTCAATTTTCGAATCAATCATTCACACGTTTAATTTATTGATTTTGATCGGCCCGCTTTGTAGGTTGGGGCGAACGCAGGAAAACTTTTCGGTGGAAGGGAGTCTTGAAATAAACTAAAAAAAATTTTAATTTATTCGAAATTTGTAGGGGAAAATGGCTTGATACCTTTTTGAAAATTCAATTTTGATGCACTTTAATTGTTAGACTCAATATTTTTATGATGTATTCATCGTGCATTTTATCAACTTAAACATAATGTGTTAACTTATATTTAAAATTTTAATTTTATTGGAACAAAATCTGAATTTGGCTTACTATGCCCAATAATTAGGCCTGTGCAAAACGATATACCCATTTTAGTGTGTACATAGGTAGGCATAAAATATTACAAAACGTTCAACACATAAATATTTGATCAACAATTTATCAATTTATTAGACAAAACCCTGGCATTATTAAAAGTAAAAAAAAAATTGAATTTTTATTTTTTATTTTTTGATATCACTTGTCGTTAAAACACGTTGTAATTTCACAAAATATGAAGTTAGGTACAACGTCAAAATATCACCATTAGATAACAGTCATTATCAAACTATACAGTTTAAAAATTGTTCTGTCTCCATAAACATATATGTTTATTCTACAAAATTTATCGATGTGTCATATTACCTTACTGTGTCATATTAAGCCATTTTCCCCTGTTTTATTTATACTTCGGGAGCGGTCTGAACCCCTATCGCCCGCCCCCCGTGTTCGCCACTGGCCCACTTTATCATTATGCGGTGTGCGCGTGTGTAGAAAGAAGTTTTGCGCTTATCGCGGGAACAGGCGGCCGAATTTTACCACGAGCACGCGGTCGAGATGTACTTCGCGAGGCTGATCGATCACATGTGCAGCGGTCCGATAGTGGTGTACGCGTTGGCCAAAAGGAATTGCGTGGACGAGTGGCAAAGGCTGATCGGACCCGCGGACGTGCCGCACGCGAAACGGTACTTTCCGGTCAGCCTGCGGGCCATTTACGGCACGGAGTCGACCGCGGCGCCGGTGGCCAACGCGTTCCACGGCAGCCGTTCCGCGGCGGCGGCGGACAGGGAAATACGATTCTTTTTCCCGGACAGTATGTTTTATACGGTATAATTACGTCCCGCTTTGAGCGGGACAGTCCCGCTTTCGAACTTTTTGCCCGCTGTCCCCAAAGAACCTAAAAAATTCCCGCTTTGAGAAAAGGAGACCTGTGGTAGGTTTATTTATTCATCACAACCAAAAGCATTATGCGGGTAAATAATATATATACACATTATACTGTATACAGTCATAGATTAAATATACTATGGCTGATAGGCCACGGTAATACGCGTTTTGGAAACGGTAAAATAGTAATGGTATAATAAATGGACTACGCATAATATTATCTTAGTTTATTTATTGTATATACATTTACGATCAGAAAAACACAAACTATCCGAGCATGCTGCCGCTTCAAGTTCATCAATGCTTAATTTTTCTAAGAAAACGGACTCACCTTCTTCTACGGATTTGGAAGTTGCTGCGGCAGAGGAGGCCTGGGCTTTTCATAATGTGCAGGAAAATCATAGCTTTCGCTCGAAATAACATAAACAATTCGTGTCAACAGTGTCATTCGTACATAAAAACCAAACCAGCTATTTTAAAGCAGATTTGCGATTCCGAAAAATATAGAAAACCCGCCAAATAATTTACTCTATATTACATTATTATTATTCATTATTAATATATTATCTGCGATTTTCTGTTGTTATTTTTTATATAAATAATTGATGTTTTTTTTTTTTTCTAATAAAAACGCACTGTGTTTCGCCATGATTCTATATAGTGTTTTCATTTCACGCAAAATTATAATGTTTTTCCTATTAAAATTTACAGGTGTCCCGCTTTGAAGAAAAAAAATTATGGTCACGCAATGTTGCCAGATGAAAATGATTAAATCCCTAGATTTCCTTGTCGGTCAATATTTATTACAAAATCCTCAGATTTACTCGAAAAATCCTCGGATTTCTCACCGGATAGTAAAAAAATCCACAGATTTCCTGTGATTTGAAAATTCTTAAAAGTCCTTAGATTTATTTTTTTGCCTTTTAAGACCTCGAAAATCCCCAGTAAAAGGAAAAATCCCTAAATCTGGCAACGCTGTGGTCACGTTATTTATGAGAGATGTTGTGAAACATAGAATTAAGACGTGGGGTTGGATGAAATGGAGCGAAGCGTCAGGTGTTTTACGTGGTAAAAGAATTTCAATAAAGTTAAAAAGTAAGTTTTACAGGAGTATGGTAAGACCACAGATAATATAAAACAAATAATATAAAAATATAAAAGTTTTATCTTATCTGTGGTAAGACCAACCATGTTGTTGGTATGGTTCTCGAAGCGTTGGGCGGTTGTCAGGAAAATAGAACAGAGTATGAGTGTTGCGGAAATGAAAATGCTTAGGTGGATGAGAGGAGTAACAATGAGAAGATAGAAAAAGAAATGACTTTGTAAGAGGTTGTATTGGTCTTGCATCAATAGTGAATAAGATAAGGGAAAATAGACTGAGATAGTTTGGGCGTATGATGAAGAAAGAAGAAACTGAAGTAGTAAGAGCGGTTATGAAAATGAAGGTTGAAAGAAAAAGATGTAGAGGAAAACCAAAGAAGAGATGGATGGAAACAGTTGAAAAAGGGTAGGTGCTCAAATAGTTGGGAGAAAGGCAAAGAAGGAGGAGATAGGTACTAAAGTTATTTTGAAAATCGAAACTAAAGCAACCAACTTCGACTAAAAGAATTTAGACATTGAGCAAGTGAAATTAAGTAACAATTAACAAATACAATATTTATTATTATGATTTCAGTTGAATTAGAATCGATGGCTTATAATGAAGCTCGGGACAACACAGTACGGTACATTAATACGATCATGATTCCAACAATTACCGAGTGCTTGTCAGAAATGTTTGAAATCAATCCTAGTGATCCACTAAGATGGTTTGGAAATAAGCTACTGACAAAAACATTTCCAAAAATAGTTGAATAAACATTATATTTTGGTTGAGTATTAAATGTACCTACCTACGTCTGCTAAAGAATTATTTCAAGACTGCATTCGAACATTGTTAAAGCAATAAATTGTATACTAAATTTTGTCAAAACGAACCCCTATTGCTGTACAATAAATAGGTTTATTTTTAAAATTTTAACTTTTCATAACTATAGGGGAGTCAAATAATTCATTTATTGTTTGACAAAAATACTGTTTCAATTCATAATGAATAATTGAGAACAGTGGTTTTACTTCTTACAATATACAAAAATTCATAACTCAATTTAATTGTACACATTTAAAATGTTCCTGAAGCCCTTTTTCCTTTCCATCGTTAATATCTTAATTTGCAATACAAAGCAAATAATTAAATATTTTTTATTATTTTATTTTAGTAGTATTTTATTATTAATAGTTTCTTTAACTTCTTTAAAATATTTATAACCTTAATAACTTATAATTTATAAGTAATAGCTTTAATAACTAATAAATTTAATTAAAAATTTGTTATTGTGTTCAAACAATGGTAGAATCTTGGAAACAATTGAAAAATATTACCATACATTGTTTAGAAATAAATATACAATTTTAGAATATTATGCTCATCTTTGGTTTATTCCTATGGCAGAAATATATAGGTACTTCAATACACTTCCGACAAATTATAATGACACGTACATAGCCAATACTTGTATATTTTTATAAAAGGCATTGATTAAAATTGTAAAATGTTTGAATAAATTTAACCAAATAACCTATATCATATGGCAACAAATATTCACCTATTTATTAAAACCAGATAATTTTTTTTTTTTTACAATAATTGTGTCACACATAGTGTCCCTTACAAAATAAGTGAAATTTATATTTTTAAATTATAAACTATACAGGTATTCCAAGTTAGATGTTACAGCATAAAGTTCATGAAGTATAGATACTAAAAAAAAATTCCATATTAAAGTTTTTTAAGTTTTTGTGGTCTAAAATAATTAAACTAGTGATGTTACAAATTCAAACTTTTGAGGTCAAACCGAACCTAACTTTTTTATTTGAACCAGAAAACCTAACCAAACTATTCGATTAAAATATCAAACCCAAACCGAAATGTATATAAATTATTAAGTAGGTACCTCTTTAACATAATTTAAAAGTTAAAAAAGTCCAAGAGTAAAGAAGGATTCCACGTTTGTCCATTTCTTTTTATCCTTTTTTCGACAAATTAGGTTCAAATTTTTTATCCTCGGTTTGATATTTAAACTGAACTATTTTGTGTTTAAATTGGTTCAAAAATCGAACAGTTTGTAATATCACTAATAATTACAAATCCAAATTTTTTTAAATACATTGGTACAATACATAAAAATAACGCCCAGTAATTTTTTGTCAACTAGGATATATAAATTACATAACATTAATAACATGATTGGCAAAGTAACCCATTGGTAATAGACCCCGTAGCGTTTAAACAATAATTTTATTAATTTACTGTACTCTACATTGTGCGTGAGACATAAATCATAATGCTGATAATAACAGTGATTACAAAGCAATCTTAAACCATCAAAAGTGTTGTGTTGTGTCATGAATGAATGACAAATGTTTTTTGAAGCAACAAACGCCAGCACCCTTCAGATCGAACATAAAATAACTAATCTACTATTCCACTTCCAAAGTATCCAAGTTCACCATTTTGTAATTTTTTAATTGCAATAAATGATTATTAAATGCTTGTGTTTATAAAATCCTTGTTCTAGTATAACATCTTAAACTACTCATTTGTCCTTAAAAATATTCTTTGATTCTTTACAGTAAAACAATTTTCATATGAATTTTTTTTTTTTATTTTAAATATTTTGTTAGATGATTGCTGTAACATCTAATTTATAGGAACAACTAAATCAAAAGAAAAACTACTTAGGTGTGCCATATGTTCACGCTCCTTAAACTCTATAAAATTATTATAATTTAGCTTAAAAATAAAAAAAATAAAAGCCAAAATGAAATTATGTAATTTTTGTAGTTTTATTGAACATCAAACACTGTACATAATCAGCCATCTGAATAATCATAGTACACACAAAAATTGAAAGGCGTGTCAAAGCTTACAACTTCAACTTTGTTCTTCTCCAATGACGCCTCTTGGCATTATACCTGAAATTTAAATAAAATAATAATTTAAGTTATTTTCAAAGAAAAATACAAACTAATATAAAATATTAAATACAATTTATAGGCTAGTACATAATATTTTATACCTACTCTCTATAATCTAGATACTAAATTATTTAAAAGCAAATTATGAACTAATGCAAATATTTTACATACGAGACAAAAAAGTAACATCTCCAATATTAAATATATTTTACGAAACTAAATATTTTGATGAAACTTCATGGCAGCTCTATATAGTTACGTGATAGAACAGAACAAATCGTTTGGTACCGGCACAAGATTTCTACATTAATAAAGTTTTGAGAAGGCTTATATGAAAATATTAACAAAGTAGTACAAAAAGGTAGGTTTAGCGTTTGTCTGCAAAGTATAATGATATTATTCTTGACAGCCAAACACTAATTGTAAAAATATCACAAGACAAACAGTCAAAAGGAAGATAAATGGACACAAAATTCCAAAGCTAAAAAAAAAAATTGAGCCACATTCAGCTGGGCAGGTGATGCTTGAATGGCACTGTTGAATAGGTGTTTACTCGGAATTTAAAACGATATGCAGAGCAAATTGACAAAAAACTCCTAACTTAAAACTAGTTAAATAAAATGATTATTAACTATCTGGATGACTGAGAAAAACTTGTATAATGACACTCAACAAATCACATCAAGGACCTACTCAAATTCAAAAGTAGTGGCAATACCTATCCAACAGGTAATTGAGGTTTGATTAGTCACAAATTGACTTTAGATTGTTAGCGTCCATGAAAAATTAGCCGACAAGGGAGCAATTACGCTAAAAAAAAGTAAGAGACGCCAGTGCCCAGTAGCAACTGTTACATTGACATAAGTATTACAGGACGTTCTCGTACTCGTACAAAATTAATAATAACAGGAGCTTGCTAAGCGATGTAAACCAAGTATTCAAGTATGTAGTGCAAATACTCGAAAACGGAACCCAAGCAGTGTAGTATTTGAGCAATCGGTCGCACTATCGCATTATCATACCTGATCGTGTTGCCGGTTCTCATCCGAATCCACTGGGGAATGGGACGGTTTTGTTTCATCCTTTTAGCAAGCTTCTGCTTGATCTTGAACGTCTTCTTGGACGACTACAATACAACAATACACGTGACATGAGATTAGTGCACCAGTAGGTACTTTCTAGCACGATTTGAGGACGACATCGAAACCATATTTTACGGAAGTTCGATCGCCACACAAATCCAACACAATTAAAATAAAATTATTGTTATAAAAGTTCACTTACCATGATGAGATGAATAAAATCGTCGAAACGACGACGACGACGTTGAAATGTTTTGCGCGGCTGTCTTCGACGTAAATTGTAATAAACTGAGCACTGGGCAGATAAAACAAAATAAAAGGACGTCGACTCAGCACGTTTGCAGGTTATGTTTGTATCACGAAACACAAATCGACAGTGTTGTGCCGGACGCGTTGTGGCGAGTTTGCGTTTCAAGATTCAACGGTTGGCAGTATCGTAATTGTCGGCGTCTCGTTTTTGCGCGGCGTTTAACCCGAAAACAAAACTATTATAAACATAATTATTTCGTAACAAAACAACTTGTTTTTCTGAGGAGGAGATCGAGTAGGAGATGAATAGCGGAAATAGTAACAACATACGTGATAGCACAAAAATGTTAAAAATAATCATCAATAATTAGGTAGCAAGTAAACCTAATTAATGAAAAAAAAAAAAAAACAAATAAAAAAAAAGAAATTTAACAATAAAAACTTTTGTCAAATCTGTATCTTTCCTATTTTAGTATTATGTAAAAGTTTCAGCTTTGGAGTTTCAGATCTTTATTTTGGATGTTATGATCGAAGAAATCTAAATCGATGTGTAAAAACACGTCTCCCGTAATTGTTGGTTCTCCCTTAAGAAATACACGGCCGCCCGGAATGAAGAGTGTTTTACGACAAAATAACAACGAGAAATAGGCTATAAACAAAAATTGTACACACAATACACAAGTTATTAAATGCTTACAACACAGATTATTGTCTATTTATAGGTATTAATAGCCATTGCCATTGCTTCTTTATTACTTATATATTATTAATGTATATGTCTAATGATGGGGCTCTCTCAAATAAATATACTTTTAACTATTAAAAATAATGGAATATTTATCAATAATATTAACCTTCTCAAACACAATGTACTATTTTTAGTATTTATAAAAAAATGTGTACTTGTAAAAAAGATTTGAAAAAAAACGAACAAACTAAGAGCTTTTTAAATAAATTATTGAAATCTTTCTATTTTAAATATACAATTCATTTTGTATAAATATACTCTGGAAAATATGGGTAAACAATGGTCATATTTTTGTTTTAAATCAAAAAAATTATTTTAAGTATAAACATTTTGAAGAAGTGCTTTGATGCGTGTTTACCGTTTATACATACCGATACAGGTATTTAATGTTCAAGAAGTTACATTTTAACACCAAAGATCATAAGCATTACGCAGTGATGGACTCATTGAATTTGAATGGCGATACAAGACAGAAGATATCAATAAATTTTGTTTTGCTAGAGAATCTAGAACTTCTTTATTGATTATAATGTTTTATTTATACTTTGTTATGCGTTACAATGGCTAATTTTGATATTAAAGAGGATTACTTTTTGACATAAATATTAAATATATACTCACAAATTTAGTAAATTTATACGTAGGTAAAACTAACATTTACATGACAGTGGCTATATTTATAAACATATAACAATATTAATGTACATTAGCCAGTAGCGCAACTAGGATTATTTTGAGGGGGGTGTCTGTCTCATTAAAATACCTTACCCCGTAACATATTTCAATAGTTATTAAATAAAAAATACGGTCCAAGGGGGGTGTCCAGACACCCAAAACACCCCCCCTGGTTGCGCCACTGACATTAGCTGTTAATCAACTGTACAAATTTACATAGTAAATATAATTATGTTTCAAAACATGTATAAATAATTTTATTTTAGTAAATATGTACAAGAAAAATTTAAAAACTAATCAGTTTGCTTTTATAGATATTAAAAAAATTAATTAACTTATAGTCTTTTTGGAAAAAAAAACAAAAATAGCAAAAATATATAAGAATAGTCTATAAGTATGTTGTTCCAGCAGACCAATTTTCGGGTCTGAATCGTTTTTGTCTGCTGGAACAAACATTAAGTGTAAAATTCAATAACACTTATGCTATATTTTACATGGTATAGACACGCATCCACATAAATGAATGAAAACACAAACAATAATAATTAAACAATTTACACAGACTTAAAACATCTATACCAAAACAACATGAACATAGCTATGGTAAAATTAAAAGGAACAAAACATAATGCGACAAATATAACAATTTATAATACTAGTATTAATTACATAGTATTAAGGAATTGATTTTAGTAACTTCAATATTTGGTCTTCAGATTCTATTTTATTTTCTCTTGGAAATATATTTTTGATAATAAATTTGATGCTTTGCTCATCTGCGGAAAAAAAAAGGTTTTAAATCATCAAAAACGGAGAAACCTAATTAAAAATATTTTGTAAGGTACAAATCAGAAATTTCATTACATAACAATGTATTTTAAAAATCTAGCATTATATGATTTCAGTGCATGCATTAACATAATCAGTTATCACACATAACAACATTGTAGTTAAAGTGGTTAAAGTATCAAATTTGCCTTGTATAAAGAGTTAAATAGACAATTTTATGCGAGTCAACTGAGAATGTGAGTATTGACTAGTAAATAATTAATAATCATTAACTATAATATAATTGATAGTAATAATCGTTTTGGTATATGTCCACTTGGCAAGATGGCAGGGGCGTATTTTAAAGGGCCATATCCCTAGACCGTAAAATTTACATTGGAAATAGAAATATCACTTTTTCAGGTAGTAAAATAATTGTTCCAATCTTTACTTAATATTGACAGTATATTAATTTACTTTTATAATACAGTTAACAACACTTTTATACTTAAGAATTTTTCTATTTTTGGCAATTACTCTTATAAAATTTTTTTTAATCAATTGAAATTTTCATACATTATTGGAACAAATTTCAAACGTGTTTAATTGTTTCGAAGTCAAATATAAAATTTTTAAATGTACGTCTTGTTTTTTGACTTTCTATATAATACTGAAGTGGTGAAGTGAACTCATATCTTAACATCATGTACACTATTTTATAGTTAAAACATTAGAATAAAATGTATGGTTTTTAATATCTTAAAAAATATATAACACTAACTAATTTGTATGATAATATGTCTTACTGTTGAAGATGAAAAATGTTAGCACAAGCCAAAATAGATTAAATGGGTACAAAAACTATTATACTTAAATTGAGGAAATGAGGGGGTTAGCAATGCTAATGCAGATTGAAGATTCTCTCTTTGCTATTAGTTAAAAAAAAAAAAAGTTAATGAAATAAACATCGAAGTTTTGGACAAACTGTAGCCTATTATTAGTTTATTGTCTAAAACTAAAATTACTTTGAACACTTTCCACACAATACACCCTATGCAATAAAGTAATAGTAAGTTAATAAGCAAAATGTAACAACTAATAACTACTATTAGATAAGTACATTTTTAAAACAATTTAAGAGCTGATTGTACATTTACTTAAAAGTATACTGACTTACCGGGATGACTATTTGACTCCAAAAGTTTATGTACAATTTGTCTAGCCAACATTTTAAATAATTCTTTAGTCTTGAATACATTATTTTTATAGTAAGGATTAAGTAAGTTAACAACCAAATTTGACAGTTCAAATTTTTTTTGTTTAGTAATTGGATCTTCAGTCTTATTTTTAATAGTTTTTATGGGTTCATACGGTTTTTTCTTTATTATACTATTTATACTTGATGACATACCAAGTCGGGTACCCAAAGATTTTTTTTTGAGGTCTGCCCATTTTAATATTTGATTTTCAACACTCCTATCATCACCAAACAGACTATTTATACTACTTTTTGAAAAAGTTGATTTTGTATTATTGTCAACAGATAACCCTAGTTTGGCTTGTTTTACATCTATCAACTTTTTGTTTAAAGAAAGCTCATTTTGATGTTGCGTAAGATCGTTTACTTCATTTTCTGGTGACAAAATATCGTTGACTTCATCAATAAGATCATTTATATTTTTTTCAGTAGAGTGAGGTGTGTCTTTTCTTGAGGAACTATGTAATAATCCGTTCTCTTGATTTTTAACACTATTTATACTATTTGTACTTATAGTATTACTTGATGTATGATTAGACAAGTGGACCTGTGGTAACTTATCCAAGTTTAGATCGTCTTTTAAACAATATAATATTTTTTTAGTTGACAATGGCTGGTAGGAATCATAATTATTTTGCCGTGGATTAGATTCTATTTTGTGTAACTGCATATTAGTAGGTGTTGGTGGGTGATGTTCTTTCAATTTACAGTCAAGATAAAACTCATCATTTTTCTTATCCTGTGAGTGTAACTGTTCAATTTTTAATGAACTGTTATGATTAGAATCATTAATATCAGTACATTCTATGATCTGTACATCATCATCTGAAGATATTTCCATGTCGCTATCCGTGTTTTCTATTTTGGATTTTTTTGGAACACATTCGTCATTTTCTTGTGTTGGCGTATTAGAAGATTGCAACAAAAATGATTTCATTGATTGCTGAGTTAGATAATCTCGTTTTCTTCCTCTTTTTACGTTTGGCTCAGTTATTTTATTTTTTTCTTGGGCTAGAATAAGATCTGAAGCTGTAACTATAGGAGGTAGTTTCATATTTTTGGATGAATCAGCTAAAGATTGTTCTTCAATATTCACTGGCGGTGAATAATTTTTGATTCTATCAAAGACATTTGATGATTTAGTTTCTTCCTTGATAAGTTGTATCTGAAACATAAAATTTAAAATAAATCAAAATCAAAACTAATAACTAAACATTCATAAAATTATTTAGGTATACATCAAAATACATAAATATCAAATATGTTTAACTTCATCACATAATTCAACCTTAATTTGGCAACACAGTTAGCACAGTTAACCACAAAGCTAAGTAAAAAAAAAAAGCATACACAATCCTGTATATTGTCAATGAACCAAATCATTAGATTGAGGTACTGAGAAAGTCTTAGATTACATGCATTTCTAACTTTTAATGTAATTAGTTGAATAATGTTTCAGTTATAAGCAAATATAATCAATATTTTAGTGATCATTTTATAATATTTTAGTGGCCGCAGCAACAGTCATGATGATACTGCTTCTACTAATGCATTTTTTTACCACATCTTGACAAACTTGTCACACAAACATATAGTCCAGTCAAACCATCCCATAGACAATAAAAGGTATTATAGTCGTATGGATATAGAATAGACTATTATGCAATGAAACACGGTCATGAAATAGAAGACGTGTTCTGTCCTCTACTTAGGTGTTATGTTAATATTACAGTAGGATAATTACAATGTTTTATCAGTTATCATAAGACATGATCTAAACCAGCGGTTGCCAACCCGTGGTCCGTACGCGCCAACCGTAAGAAAATTTTGGTGGTCCGCAGAAAAATTTGAATATTATTCACCATTTTATTTTTTAAACATTCTAATGAATATGCATTGAATAATCGTAATAAATTGAATTAAGTCGTTGAATGTAACGTATGGTGTATAATTACTGTATTGTATTTTATAATTTGATGTTTGACTACTAATCAGTGATGTGTATATAGAGAACATAGAGACTCTGTTACTCTCTTTTTTCTGAATTGTCTGGGGATATTTGGTTTTATGTGAAGGTATGACGGATTCTAGGCTCTCTTAACTTGTAAAATCTAAATTCTAAACTCTAAACTCTAAAGTATAAGTGGTCCGTAGAATTTTGAGTTTTGGATTTAGTGGTCCGTGAGGTCCAAAAGGTTGGCGACCGCTGGTCTAATGTGTAAAATGTATTCAATATTAGTATTGATAAATACTATAGTAGTAATTAATTTTAATTTAATAAAAATTAATCAGCTATATTTATTTATTTTAACTAAAATTAACCCAAATTTAGTAAACTTAGTATTCAATGTAAAAATATATAGTCAAGCACTATGTAATATTAATACGCATTAAATAGTGCAGAGCCTGTTAATATAAATACATTTGTTTCCGTCCAAGTAACTTGGATTAATTTCAGTTAAAATAATTGTACGGTAAACAAATATAAATAATTAATTTATAATGAATTAAAATTAAATACTTTTGAATAAATTTCACATATTAGGCCATTTACTTATACTTCACCCTATATTAAAAATTTTAAGCAACTTTTTTAATGATTTTTTTTTTCACTAACAATTTTTTTATACGGAGTTAATGGAATATTATTATTATTACTGTTGTACCAATACTTCCAGACAAAAAGGGCGTAAACGTCATTTTTGTCAAAAACGAGTTAGGAATATTTTTGAGTAAACGCCACAATTCCCTATCAATAGAGCCAGCTATTGTATCAATACAATTATTTCTCAAAGAACTATTGATGTTTAAATATTAAGTGTAAACGTCAAACGTCCAACATTATCATTGGGAGTAAACAACTTTGGTGGTGTGTAAACGACTATATTATGCATAGATAATTTAATTCAGGACCAACAGCACTTGAGTTATCACATAAATTATACGTTCACAAGTTCAGGCGTAAACAACAAATTAAACCAGAAGTTGAGAAATAATGGGCGTAAACAATGTCCTATCGTTAATTAGCTATTTTTTACTACAAATATAATTGCATTTTAAAGTTGAAAGTAAAATACTACACAAACATGATAAATCAATAGATTTAAACAAAAATTAAACTTCTAAGTAGTATTATAAAAAAAGATTATTTTGGCACTGCTGTAAAATTACAAAAATGTTTTTGCCTGGAAGTGTCGATACATACAAATAAATTTTAAGGTTAACTTTTAAGACAAATAATTATTGTTAATGTGATAATTTAATAACAAAAAATTGGATTTTTCAATACTATAACAAACAACTGAATAAATATTAATTAACCTAAAAATAAAAAATAAATTTCAAACTGCATTCAGTTTTTTGAAATTTTAGAATTTTAGAATTAAAAAGGCAAAACTACTGTGTAGATAACGTGGATGATTAACCCTAATATTTAATAACAATGATTTCCACATTTTGCTGCGCAACCTTAAAAATAAAAATGTTTATAAAGAAATATCATGTTTCTAACTTATAAGTGATTTATGAGCATAATTTTTATATAAATAATAATTATTAGACTCCTACTAACAAAGTTATAAAACTCACTATTTTGGCAATTTGCTTTCGATAGTTGGCTACAGCTTTTGAACTGGTAAAGGCTTCATATTCTAAATCAACTGCAATATTATGAAGATCTTCTTTAGTGATAGATGTTGAAGACTCGAGGAATTCAGCATTTTTTACCAAATGTATCTCAATAAAATTCAATAAATCTTCTCTGACCTAAATTAAATAAAAACATACTATCATAGTTAAATTTTATGAGTATGGATTTATTAAAAAATAACGCATCTACTGAAAAACTGTATTGCAAAATAAAAAAAAATTAATTTTTTTTAATCTAAAATAATTTTAAGATTATAGTTTACTCATATTTTAAGAAAACAAAATCATATAAAATAAGAGAAAACTGTAAAAGCTAAATTGATAATCAACAAAACTGGGTTTAGTTTGAAGTTTATTGAAAGTATAATTTATAAAATAGATATTTTCTACAACAAATATTACGCCATTTAATTAATAATATGTCATTGCACCTAAATATAACAAATTGAATTTTACCCTGATGAAATAATTATATTTCGTTTTTAACTTAAACAAATTTTTTTTTCACTATACACATAATATGATTTACATGTATTATGAATTATTTACTATAATAATAATAGTTAATCAAATATATTCTTACTGATAATTGCAAACCATTAACTTTACTAATGGTAAATTCGGCAGCTCTAACTTTAGAAATGTTTAACAAATCTGCATTTTCTTTTTTTAAATAATGTATGCTTGATCGTCTTATTTCTAATTGCCGTTTGATTTCCAACTCTAATTCTACATTTTTTTGGTACTCTTCATGATTTCCCTCGCGTGCATATTCTTCACTTTCCCTGAATAAAGTGTTAAGTTAATTACAAAATTCATAATAAAGAAGAAGAGATGTCATTAATTATAAATTATTCAGACACATAGGGTATACTAAATTAAATTTTTCAAAAAATATAAATATCTATTCTGATCACAAATAAAAGTTATCTGTTATAAATCATAAAACATGATTCAAAATATGAACTAAGTAAAATATTGCTATAATAACCATGTTAATTAAATAACTATTTGTAATTTATAAAAGTAAAAAATGCATAACTAAGAAACAAAACAAATTTTAAATTGTAAAAAGATAAAATTTTATCAATCTATATATTTATTGTTGATTATTTTAATGTAGGGTTTTCTGTACTCTATATTAGTGATTTTTATTCATTATTAGTTGTTTTATATTTGTAATTTTTATGTTTAAGTTAATTTTCTCTTGTCAATTGGACTACATACGTTACACAAATAAAATAAAATAATATACAATAACTCTTTTGATGATCATCACCTAAATATGTACTTTGAATTATCAACAGAAACTATCAAAACAAAATGTTGAAATAATAAAAAATTAATTATTTAGGTAAAATGAAAATAAGATTTGATTTACACAAGTTAAATAAAACTAAGGGAGAACTATTTTACTGCTGAAATACAGTTTTAACACAAAAATAAACATTGTTTAAACATATGTTTTACAATTTTAACCTTTCTATGAAGAGCTGTTTTAATTTTCTTAAAAAAATATAAATCTATTAAATTGTTTAAATAATAATTAATGCATACTCACTCTTTAACAGACTTTCGGCCACCTTCATATAAATCACCAGCCATTAGTTGTTCATGTGATGCAATTGAATAACCCCGGCTGTTTAGTCCATACATGAATACATCTAAATCTAATTTAACAGTTTTATTATTTGAACATACATCACACTTATCAATACACTGTGGTTTTGGATCACCAAAAAAATCAGCAAAAAACCAGTGTCTACATCTGTTTAAACACATATAAATTCAACAGTTAATATTATGTATGAAAGTTGAAACAAATGCTTGCAAAATTATTTTAAAAAAACCTACTTTAAAGTTTCACAATACTGTATCATCTTAAGAAACATATTGTACTTTGCTTTAGCTTTTTTTCGCGAATCATGAGATTTGGCTTGAGCTATTGCAGATTGCAGAACAAATTCTAAAGATCTTTTACATTCTTTTGAATGATAAATTCGGCATCGAGCTAATTTGCCATCTCTTCCAGCCCGCCCAGATTCCTGGTAATACGCTGGAACACTAGATGGTATGCCCCAATGAACAACAAATCTCACAGTTGCTTTGTCAATTCCCATTCCAAAACTGATAGTTGCAGTTATAACTTGAATTTGTCCACACATAAATGCTTCTTGAGTAGCAAGCCGTTCTTTTTCCTTTAATCCTGTTTAAATTCTCATGTTAGTATAGTACAATTCATTGAGATTAATGATTATTGAATATAAAAATATCCTATTACAATTAAGTCTAAATAAGTTGCTTACTGAATTATATGAAATTGTATAATAAACATACATGTACCCTTTATTTATCTATAGCAACAACACTGATGTCTGCACTCTAACATATTATGTAAGCTGGTTGTGAACTGACCACACTAGTAGCTATTACTATGTGCAGATATTGAGAGTTTGCAATTAAGAACTCATTAAACAACTAACTTTTAACTCCAGAATTTTTAAGCTTTTGATACATTTTAGACCAATACAATATATATTTATAAAATGTGTACACAAACTATAAACACCTAATATAAATCAAGGAATTGATCTATTTAAAAAAACCATTGGCCGTATGCAAACAATTGGTCTATTCTCATGATGATTTGATTAATCGACAATTGATCACCAAATTTTAATTTATATCATTTTTAAGCGCATAAAAGGAAAAGAATACAAAACAAAATTATAGTTACATTTTGTGAGTAGTTACTATGGCTTGATCAACCCTAGAAACTACTGGTCGACACTACGGAATAGAAAAAACTATTAAGCATAACATAAAGAGTGGGCATGGCCTATTAAGACATGCAAAACAGAATCGTACAGCACATATTATGACAACTGACAAGAAAACTTTTTACTAAAACCTTTATAACGTATTTACCAGCATGATATGGTGCAATTGAAATGTTTCTTCGACTCAAAACTGTAGCAATTTCTTCAGTTAATTCTCTTGTTCTACAGTATATTATTCCACATGGTTGGTTCGACTAAAATTATTTAAGTCGTAAGTGGAATAAAATTTTGATTTTAATAGAAGCTTATTTTTAATGACTATTTAGTCTGTATTTACCGGATTTATATTTGCAGTATTTTCTAAACTATTTATATCATCACATAAGCATTGATCAATGAATTTTTTCAAATGCTCATACGTTTTTCCAATAGATTCATCATATATGATATCATAAAATAGATTTGATCTAAAGCATGGCATCAAGAACTTTGAAACTGGAGTTTTAAGACATAATACAGTTATTATGTCTTTGACAACCTAAACGTAATTTAACGTAAATGATTATTAGATAGGTACATATAAAAAAAAAAAATTTCTAAAATATTAAATTGTGTTGTGTACACCAGGACTGGCTGTAGCTGTAAGTACAATCCAAGGAATATGAAGATAAAGCTGTCTAAGATTGCCTAGTTTCAAATAGTCAGGTCTAAAATCATGACCCCATTGACTTGCACAGTGAGCCTCATCCACTACTATGTAAGCCACTTTATTTTTACGTATCAAGTAAGACAACAAAGTCTGCAAACAAAATTTATATTATTAAGAACACTGTATGATAACTTAACAATAATTAATTAGTATTTTTCTGTTTAATTATAACATAAATTCATGAATATACCTTAAAAAAATCAGTGGCTGCCTGCTCAGGAGTCACATATAGTAAAGAAGTAGATACTCGCATTGAGTACAAATCATGAAGAACACGTTTTCGTTCAGATGCAGACATTTTGGAATTAATAGTTTCAGCAGAAATCTTTAAACGTTTCAAATAATCGATTTGATCCTGTGAATATTTAAAAAAAATTTAGATTTAGAATTGGAAAATTCTTAAAGAAAACAAAGTAGGTACCTTTATCAAAGCTAAAAGTGGGCTGAAAACTATTGTAAGTTTAGGCGAATGGAGTACAGCAGGTAGTTGATAGCATAACGATTTTCCAGATCCAGTCGGCATTGACACGTACACATCAATTTTCCCTTTGGAAAGAAAGTTCAACATAATAATAATAATAATAATGGGCTTAACATAAAGATACACGTACGTTTTAGTATTTCTATAATTGCATCCTTTTGTAAGCTACTTTTGAAATTCGAATGACCGAAATAAAAGTTTAATTTTTCAAGCAATATTTTTGGATCCATACTGACAATTTTTTCGTTTTTAAAATGTACTTCTTCGGTCATTTTTGGTTTTGTTTATGTATTATTTGACATAAAACATAGGTTTTATATTGTTCAGCAATTAATAACCTAATGAAATGATAACTGACTGAAATACTCTAACCGTTTTATAAATACATTTGTCATCAATATTAAATAACTAATAGGTACACTTCATACTTGTATTGTTTACGAAAAACCTAGTATACGAAACAAAAAAGTCAGTTATTCAATTGAGTCTTTAAGCAAAAAATGAAAATAATTTAAAAAAGAAAACACGATCACTAATTCTTTAGTGTTATCACAACATTGTTGTCACCTTAAAATACAAAATACGTTTGTTGAGGCAGTGTGAAATGATAAAAAAAAAAAAAAAAAACACGAGATAATAATTTATGATATCAAAAAACATGTAAATCTCTATACAGTAATCATGTCAAAAACCTAACCAAGGAAGACAAGTCGCATGTTTAACTTTAATGAATTTTTATTTTCGATATAATATTTAACATCTATCCTATTTAGTTATTGTATTTTATTTTTATACAGATTGTAAATGTTATTTATATTTAAAAAAAAAAAAAAACATTATCTGAAAGATACAATTATAGTGAAAGGCATATACAATATTATATAATTTATATTGTTATAAATTATTTTACCATTTTTCCTTGTGTTTTTCTTGTTTTTCCGTGGGAGAAACAGTGTTAATAACCCATAAATTATACAATAGAATATATAATTTATAAATAATAATATTGGCATAAGTTGGGCCAATTTATGGAGCTAACAGAAAACAATTTACCGCTTCCAACTTCCTCGATTGTAACACATCAAAACTAGATTTTTTTTTATATTTAAAAAAAGAGATATTATTGATCTTTCTGTGTGGATCATTGATTTGGAAGATGCGTTTTATAATACACTTTTAAGTTTCAAACAATTATAAATCATTCCATACTATACTCACTGACATCAGATTGTCAAATACTCAACATACATATCTTAAAGTTCTTAATTTTGTTTAAAAATGGTTTTATGACCATTGAATTTCATTCATACCAGTAATGTGTAAAAAATTCAATTAATTTGATGCACTTTTGGATGAGTGACTACCAAAACAAAAATTAATGTAATAATAATAACAAAAATATATAATGTACTTATCTATAAACTGTCTAAAAATAATTTAACCGGTAATTAAAAATGTTAAACAGCAATTTATAAGAAAATTTTTTTTGGAAGTTGTGTTGAAAACTACACAAATTCTCATTAAATAAAATTAGAATTAAAAAAGATATTCATCGAAAATAATATTGATAAAATTTTTAGGTTCTCAAAGGTATCTCTTTGGTACCCCAACATTATTTTAGAGGTTTGCCAGTGCCATAATACGTCATATTATATATTTAATCATTATTCATATGTGGTTGGTTGCACTCAAGGGTATAAGGGTATAATACAAGAGTATACAAGTATTTATCAGTAGTTTATACCTATTAAAAAATTCAAAGTTAATAATATGCAGTATTTGCTCATATACATACATCATACAAATAGTAAAAACTAAAAAAAATAATACTTCCCTCACCAAAAATTGTGGAAATAAAAAAAAATTGTTTATTTTTATAATAGATTTCAAAATATAATTTAGACACATATAAAAATATACCTAATGATTAAAAGTAGATACATAAGTTATTCTAGTATTACAATTTTTGAACATAGATATTTTTCAATTAATTTGACTTCTAGAACAACTTTGTACTCTTAAGTTAATCTTTAAAACACATAAATCCCCAAACAAGCTAATAAGAAATTTACAAAGTTTAACGAGATGGCAACTAATTAACTAATTTAACTAATTTATACAAAAAGCAACAATTAAACCCAACAATTTTAAAATACAAATAAAAATACAAAAAGTATTTTTAAATTGTTTTGCCAAACAAGTACAAAATAAAAAAAATTATTAAATTCCGGTAGTCTAGATACAATATATGCAGTATTAAACACCATATTACTTAAACCACGCCCCAACCACCGTTCACATCAGTCAGGTTTCACTGTTGCACCCCATATAAGTTAAATTTACAAATTAGTAATTACTAATTACAATAGTAAATATTATATATAATATACACTATACAGTATTAAATATTACAATTTGTGAAATAAATAAACATTAATTTTAAAATAAATTAATAACATAATTACTTGAGTAACTATTTTTTGTAATTTATAAAAATTTGTATTATAGTGATGCAGAATTACTAAAAATTACAAAACAATTATACATTTAAAAAATTTTCAGTCCAATGCCTTCACAAGAGATTTCATGTAAGCCATCATCTGTTTGTTTGACAGTAAATTTAGCCTAAAAAAGTACAAACATAATATTAACTTTACCCACTAAGTAATAAGAAGAGCGGTATAACGGAAAATTCACTTACATCAGTAAATTGTTCAGCAATATGAATAGAAGTTTTAGTGTGCAATGAGACATCTCGACATTTAACCAGAGATGTACCATTAGCTAGCGCCATAAAAATAATGAGCTAAATCAGAAATATTTTATGCTTAATAAAATATATACTCATAAAAACATTAAAGTTGTAAGTTTTAAGAAGTTTTATTTATACATTATAGATATTAATTTTCAATCTTAATGAAAACTTGAAAAACGGAATTATTGTATAACTTATCTAGGTACAGTGGTTGCCGCTTATAGTGTTCACTGGTTATAAGAATCAGCCGCTTTTAGTGATCAAAAATGGCAGGAACGGAACAAATAACCGTTATTTTCTAGTCGCCGCTTATAGTGATTTCCGGTTATAGTGATCAAAGTACTCTTGAATGAATGTGATCACTATAATCGGCGACCACTGTACTACCAATAATCAAATTAAACACAAAAATTTGTACTTAATTTTCAATCAGATAGTTTTAAAAGTAAATAACATAAACACAGATCAGATTAAATATATTTATTTGTTCAGTGAGTAAACTGTAAACAGAAGCAACAGTAAGCTCAGTTGAGTTTTTGCCATATTTTAAATACTAATATGTTTACAACCAACAATTATAGTATTTAATATAATATGGTACGTCAATTAGCACAGACAATGATAATGCCAAAACAAAAACTGTCTCTAGCTAGTGACCAGTAATTGTTAATAGTTTTTAAACCATATTTAAAATATTACAATTAAGACAGACTCTATTATATTTAAAAGAAATGAAAATAATTATACCTTACAACCATAGAGAATATCATACAAATAAAAGTGAAAAAACTAATTTTGGCATAAGTCATAACTGTAGCGTCTATTTATCACTCTATAGTTCTAGAAAATATATTACGTTATCCATAGCGTTAACATCAACGCATGATTTTGATTCCAAATCTAGTAATAATTTGTCACAAGCTTCATTAGTGATACCATCTACAGTCGATTTTCTTGTGTCATATAAGGCAGATGATCCAATTAAACACTTTCCAGTATCAGCAACAAGTCTAAAAACAAATCAACAGCCATTAGAAAATTATACAACCAACTAACAATTCATTATTATAATTTAGAATTACACCAAACTCCCACCAGACCCATCTGAGTCTTCTACTTCACTTTCAATTTCAATTTTACGGAAACCAGAATTGATCATCTTTTGTTTTACAGCTGCCACAACATCTTGAACTACCTTTACAGTACAAAGAAGTTAAATATTTTAATAAATCATAAAACGTACAAAATACTGAGTATAGTATTAACACAGATTATATAAGTTTTATATAATCTGTGGTATTAACACATACTTGATGTTTGTTAGCTTGATGTTTGGGTCCAGATAAAAACATAATTCCTCGGATAGTAGGATGATCTCCAAAATCATTAATTTGAATAGGATTTAAACAATTAGCAATAGGATTTACAGTCAAATGAACTTCTCCACGACCTTTAGGATAAAATCCTCTATAATTTTGGATTGTTCTTATATAAGTTTAATATATTATTGTTCAAACTTTATCAATCAAATTAACTATAAAATAATTAATACAATGGCATCATTGTATGCCATTAACTTGTTAAAGTCATAACTAATATTACATTTAAAAACAATAACCAACCAATCAACAACAATTAGTCTGTTTAAAAATATTTCTAAAATAAATTAAATGAAATTATAATTTTGGTGATTTTGAATTTGATAAGTGGTTATTTTTAAAACTAAAAATTCAAAATATAATTTCTTTATGAATGTATAAGTTTGATGTAGCTTTTGACAGCTATATAATATATAATCAGTAAATAATTTAGGATAAAATATAATTTACAGTGAGAATTCAGTGACATATTTCTAAAAAGTAAAATTAAACGTGAAATTTTGAAAAACTATACAGTAAAAAATGCAAAAACATTTTTTATAAATAACGCCACAGTATAAAAAAAAAAAAAAAATTAAGTTAATAATATTAATCAGTTATAGTTATACAGAGCTGTAATAAGATATTTCAAAACAGTATCTAAATACAAAACTCAAGATACAAAAGAGTATCTAGATATTGTACCTAAGATATAATTATTTAATGACATTACAGTTCTGTAGTTATGGATATATCTTACCGTTTGTATATATGAGCTTCACAGTGAATGCCAAATAGCTTGTAGATGGGAAATAAAACCTGCAATACATAATTTATGGCTTAAACAGACATCAGTGAATAATATTAGGAATTTCAGTTGACAGTTAGGTAATATTTGCATTACAATTTTAACATAATCCATTGAAGGCGCAAAGCTAACATCAGTTCCACCTTTCATGGTTATAGTTGAATTTTGGTTACTAAATATTGCAACAGGTAATACTGACTGTATCATCAATGGAATGCTCCTATAAAATAATCAATGAATAATTTAGGTAATTTTGTTTTGAGCTTATAGCCTTACGCAGCAGTTTGAGAATTAACATTCAAGTTAAAATTTCCCATTTTTAGAGTTTTTGGTTCGAATGACAATTCACATGAATTTTGCCGGTCTCCACTAGTAACTGCATTACACATCTGTTTTACTAAATGGATTCCTAAAAACAAAATGCATAAAAAATGAATAAATCTTAACTTATTTTTAACTGAAATTGTACTTTTTTAATCTATAATTTTTATTTTTGAATTAGTTCTTTCACAAAATATTAAACATTTAAATTATTTACATAACAATAACTCAAATTTTTGTTCTCAATACAATTCATTCATAGGTATCAGTCATCACAAATTGAGCAAACTAAGTCACAATTTCTTTTCATTCTTAATGGATAGCCTTCATCTAGACATCTAGTAATATAGTACCTACGACACTTGATTTGTTTTGATTCTTTGTTTATATAATTATTTTGCTTGATGACAAACTGACTTCATTTTTGAGATCGTTTTTTTCTCTACGCTTGATAAATATTGATATTTTAAATTAGGTTTTGATTTTAAACAATAAATAGTTGTAATATCAGACATAGCATGGCTAAATATTAGCTAAATATTTAGCCATAAGATTTAGGTAGCTGTTTAATCATGTGTGATAAACTTCAGTATGTATTCATAAGAAACATCCAGATAAAATAAACTTAAGTATAAAAAAATTGCACGCTGTAATATTTGGTAATTATTTTTAAATATTTGTTAGGTTTTTGCAAAGGTACCAGAAGAAAATGGTTTGCTATTTTAGCGATTAAATAGTATAAAAACTCTTTACTGTTTAATAAAATGTTTGCTTTTATTAGTAAACTGATTTTTAAGCAATTTAGTAAATATGTTTGGTACCAAACATTTTTTTTAGTGTCAACCAAACATACCTAACAGTTAGTATAAATTACACTTAAAGTGTAATTAATACTTAAGTCTAAACTCAAAAGTAACAACACATTTATTACACATTATTACCAGCTAAATGCTGTGGTTTCAAACCAGGGTTGGATCGCCCGCCTCGTATTTTGGTGATTCGTATGGGTTGTTTCAAAAGACAAGAAAATGCAACAGAAAGTCGCAAAATTTGTCCTCCCTAGCAATACAAATCAACAATTAATTTGTATTTTATAATTGTGGACAACAAGCTTACGCCTTCCAATACACTGCCATCGATTTCTTTAACGGGCATATTAATTTTTATTTCCATAGGAGTACAATCTTTACTCAAACAATCAAAGCTAAAAAATAATGTACACCAGAATAACAAAAAACAACGTAAATCTACTTTGACAGTTTTTGAAAATCCGTACATTTATCAGATGAAAACATCGAACATTTGAACTTCAATGTTTTGTATTTTCTTTATCATCAATGTGGATAAAATATTTTATTTACAAGTACTGAGATAGATAACCACAGGTATTGATAATAAACTAGATTGCTAATTAGTGATAACAAATGAATAAAAAAAATCGACATTTTGGTTGTGGGCACTGGGCACAGAATAACTGATACACACATAATAAAGATATGGTTATTATCCTTATCTATATTATGTTAGACTTATAAATTAGACATATTGTACAAGTCTATTACCAGGCTTTAAGGAAATATTCTATTTCTGGGTATTTTTTAGGTACAACAAGTCAAAAAAGAAATTTTAAACATTTTCAAAGATTTCCAGGTTAATCAAATTACAGGAAATCCGAAGATTTTTTGATGATCCGGCAGGAAATTCGTGAATTTTTCAATAATTATTTTTAGATAGGGAGATCTGGAGAAATCAAGACATAAATTAAAACTTTTAATAATTAAAATCGAAATTTTTGATCATGTACGCCTGGCAACACTGTTTACGACTCTAATCCATAAGGATTAAGGACTATAATATTATAATACTTATAAAGATCTTAATAAAGATTATAGAGACAATCAGATCTCTAGTCTTCATGCTCTAATCTTTTTCTATGGTTAAGATATCTTTAATCCAAAGCACCACAAAATTCCACTCGACAAAAAATGCCTTTTCACATATTGCTCACTTTGCAGTCACGTCAAATACGTTATTTTTAGAGTTTTAACAAAAATTAATTATAATTTAAATTTGTTATAGTATATAACAATATTGGTAAATAGAAATATAAGTTTACAAAAAATGTTTGAATACGATTTATCAAAGTTATTGTTTTTACACAAAAAATACCAATATATTAATTTCGAACGGTTATAAGATACTAATTATTTTTAAAAAAAATTGAAAGTTCATAAGTATAGATATACTTGTAGGTACAGTTAGAAATATATTATAGAACGTACCTACCTACAGGTTAAAGTATATACTATATATATATAGATATAGATACAAAGGAATACTTACCTACATTACAATTAATAAGTTATGTGGGTATGCTGTAAGATATTGATATAATTTCACAAAAACACTGATTGTTTAACAAACTTTATTTTATAATTGATTTATTTATGATTGATTGTTTGAAAAAAAATAGTATTGTGGCCATTTTTTCATCAACTCCTAACTTTGAACAGGATAAATAATCATTAAATTAACCGATTTGTAGACACTAAAGTATATTGTTTTCATTAATTAACCGCGAGTAAAACAAAACGTATAACGAGGTGTCCATTACTTGGAAAATAATGAGTTTTTTATGGCAATAGGTAATATAAATCAACTTCTTGTTAAATATGAACAATGAAAAAGTTCTTTGTTTTTAAAATCTTTTGTGCCGTAATTCGTAAACACTTTAATATATATATATATATATATATATATATTATTTTTAGATTTTTTTTAAATATTTTGTCACAATACGAATACAAATATCAATACAAAAATAATACATAAAACTAACGATCTGTTTTATGTTTACTTCTTCCTTTTACAATAAACTGTAATTTAAAATAAACTCAATCTTTACGACTTTAAAAAAAAATATTTTAAAATTTTAACTTAACCTATATTGTAATGTTATATAGGTATTTATATACTCTGGATAATTCTTTCTGCAATTGTTTAACAATGTTATAGTGATTATTATTATTATTATTATTAGTCTCATAAAAGTTTGAATAATAGGTATAACAGTGTAATTTATAGTAAAAGTAAGAACATTAAACAAAAGCAGTTTAACGTATATAATTGTTACGAAAAGTTTTAAAACTAAGTAGGTATTATTATTATTTATTTACTATGGTTGTACCTACCTAACTTGTAACTTATTTTAAACTAAAATACAAACTGTACAAATAACAATTACACATCTTTTTTAGATTTCCTTTTGAAAATTGCATTTATTTAAATATACTATACTTAGTTGGTAAGAAAAAATTATACTCTCGGTAATCAGACATGAAGTATTGGGTATAGGTAGGTATATAAAGAATAAAGATACCATTTTAGCAAATATGCATAATAGTCGATTAGTAACTATTCATAACTAACGAACATTATTCATATGACATGTCTTCTACACTAAAAATATCAGTTTCTAACTGATTAACTGAATATTAAAAATATTTTGATTTTTTAATTTTTTGAAACGAATTATCAACAGACAACCGAAATAATGGCCAACTTTGCTATACAAAAAAAATAAAAAAAAAAAAAAAATATGGTTTATACAGACGACCAACGAGGACAGATACACTATATAAATTCAATATGCAAATTATTGCTGTAGTCAGTATTTCGCATTGATCTTTTTTCGTAGGTGCGATCGTTTTATTTTTCCAAACGCGCCTATTATTTATTGTTATTTTAAAACGCAAAATAGCCCTTATATAGCCGGAACTTTGTGCTATAAAATCGTATGTATGATTTATGAATTATACGGACGATATAAAAAAAAAAAAAAAAAAATTATCGCTTAAGTGCGTTGTATTAGTGTTACTTAATTTTGCTATTGCACATGACGAAAAACCGAATAAAAGAGTGCTGCAATCAATTCAAATTGTTGAAAAACAAAAGCACTTTACGTGGACGGCGATCGTAACCATAACTCATCTAATTCTATAGCCATTGTTTTGTTGTTTAGGCGATGCGTTTCGCGAAACGTTTCGTTTAACCTCAATTTCCAAAGGTCTCGATGCGACACCAGCGTGTTTCGACAGCTGAACCCCGCGTACGTAGGTCCTATTCTATGTATATACATAAATTACATTTTCCATTAGTCTCGTGGTACTAGGCGTTGCCGTAGGTTATGACGGACATTCAGATTCAATCAGTTTTATGTGCTGCATGTCAATAATAATAAAAACATTTTAAATTTGCTATCAATATCACCTTGGCAGTAGAAAGATCGATAAAATTACGCTCTTCACACCGAACACGGCCGGCATTTCGTGCGAAAACCCAGCGCCGACCAGCCCGGGCACTTACAATTAAATTATTCCCGTAATGGTCTTTTTGGTCGGCTCCCATAGTCTCAACCGTCAACATTTAGACCTTCCTAAGAGTTGTCTAGTTTGATCATGACTATGATGATACATAGACCTAAATGGGAACTAAACAAAAATACTTTACAAAGCCAAATACATATTCTTTATAGTTGGTCCACGGGCTGGTCTGAAAACATGCATTAGTAGTGCCTGAGTTTTGCCTTAGACCTTTCTAGACCAATCCAGGTACAAATCAGGTTGTTCCCTGCATGGTCTTAAATTCCCAATGGCCGTGCCTATTACCTTAGTGGAAAGATCATATTGCTGTTAGGGAATATTATAGTTAAACGAATTTGCTTTTACTTGGTTTGTAGTCTAGGTATACCACGTTTCGCGAGTTTGCTTGATGGATATTTAAATACCTACCTATATATAAGTATAATACCAACCGACAGCATACAAATCATCCCACAAAAAGTTAAACTAGCGGTACAATTAATATTAAAACTATTTCTTAGCGTTGTTTATTTCAGAGGCAGGGAGGAGGATAAAAACGGTAAGTACTTGATTCGGGGTTAGTGTGAGGGAACAAAGTCTCCCTTCTTTTGAAGCGAAGAATGTATTATTTTTTCAAAGATGTTTTTTTTTCTGTGAACACTTGCGATCAATCAAAAAATGTCATACCTACCACTAAAAAGTTTGAAAAGTAGACTTAGATTGTACCTTACTTGAAGCTTTTTTTGAAATTTTGTTTTGTTTTTCAGTTATAATGTAAAACACCAAAAAAAAAACCAAAACCCTTTTGGACTATTTTCGGAAAAACGCTTGAAATTTCGACATTTGTAATTTGCACTTTTACGAGTAACAGGTAGCTCCGATCTTTACGTTGAATACCACAAAAAAGTTTAGATTTTGGTTTCACTTCAGCAAAGAAGTGACCCTATGCAAAGTGTAATCGTTACTCCAAACAACTTCTCACCTGCAGACCTCGAATGTAATCCATTTTTTTAAAACATATTTGAGCGTTGTGGCGTGGCTTTTCTAATTTGGTACGCCTAATGGGCCAGTACCTATAGGCACATCAATACAAATTAAATGTTTTATTTAACTGCTTCCCCCTATATTATTTTTTATCCAAGACAAGCTGCACTGTAATTATATAAACATCACTTTTTGTAAAAACACACAACCGACTTTTGAATAAACTTAAAATGAAATATAATATATGTCTATTAAAAAAAAAAAATCACAATGGAAATACTAACACAAATAATGAAATATTGAAATATTTTATTATTCAACAAAAAATAGCTAGTACATATTTATGTATGTATTGGTTACAAATGGTAGGACTGGTAGGAGGTGTATAATATACACTGCACAGAAACGGAAAAAAGGAAATGAAACGTGAAAAAAAATGTTATTTATGGGTAGCCGCCTATCTATAAAGCATTATCCATACACCAGAGAGCTGTAATTTGTTTAGTTTAGAATGGGTTTTCACTGCTTTAGTTTTTATAACTCATATGAGATTATAGTTTATATTTTTACCCATTTATCAGTTATCAATCATTCATACATATTACGTACGAGTTAATGCATAAATAATTTTTTCAACCATATAATATATTTCCCTTCTATACCTACTTATATTATTGTCAACACAATTTATACTAGAACTCAGTAGCGGTGCGTGCATAAAATTTATGGGGAGACTTAATTTTTTATTATTTTCAAATACTTTTTTTTGAAATATTGGAGTTTAATCAATGGTATAATTGGATACATTTTACTTACTAAAATAATACCTTTGGTTAATTTTATTTTTATAAACTTAACTGCAATATTAATTATTTTAAACTACTGAAAAATGTATATATTTTATATTATATTAAAATAAAATGATTCGATTCCATAATTTAAACAATTATTCAGTATAAAACGCAAAAAAGTAAAACGCACAGTACACATGAAAAACGATTATAGCGACGCCCGTTGAAGGAGACTAGTCTCCAGGATTCCGTATAAAACCATTATGGCAATGATTCCCCCCCAACTTTGTAATAACCTCCTACCTATTAGAATTGAGACTGTCGTTCAATCGTCTCTTCTATATTACATCTATTATTACGGGCCGTAATTTACGGCACACCGCAGTTTGGTATCGCGTTATCGTCGTTATCGGCAATTCTAAGAATAGCTCAGAACGTATGTACTGAACGTAGTCAACAATAGATGTATAATATTGTATATTTATATTCTAAGATTATTTAAAACATTTGTGAAAACATTTAGACAATTTTTTTGCCCGGCTATAATTATTGGGGAGACGCCGTCTCAAAGTTTACCCTGACGCACCGCCCCTGCTAGAACTTGAAGCCAATAAAAACAGCGATCAAATACTGTGGTGGCCAAAGAAATCAAACGAGTAGTGTTTATATTCACAAATTAACGAAAAAAAAAAAAGAAAAAGAAACGTTGTAAAAATAATACGTCCTTCTTTGCTCCATTCTCAATTTAAGAAAAACAGAGAGAGCGGTTCACTGTTTTAATAGCTATATTTATACAGTAATATACGAATATCGAATAGCAATACCTAATTTAACCAATTATAATACGGTAATTTATAATTTATAATTAATAATAAAAATAATTGACTTTACGACAGTTTAAACTGTTGTAATATTGTACACGTAACAACTTCAAGAAAAACTAAACATACCTATAGCATCAAGTTATAACTTATGAGTATACTGAGTTAATTTAATTTATAAGAGTAATTATTTTTTTTTATAGTTTACTCTGTCTATAATAATATTGAGTGTAAGTATATGGCATAACAGGAAGTTATTACATATTATATTATATTATAGTTGCAATGGAAAATTAAATTACGCTTTGAACTTTATGTATTATACACTATGGCATCATTTGGATAAGATATCATGCTAGTCTGAGTGAAACAACGCACAGCCATTATTAGTCTTGCATCTAAAGGGTCTCGAATTTCTTTTTTTTTTCTTTTTTTAATATTCTTAAAATATGATCAACTAATCTCGAAGCTCTTAAAGAAAAATAATACTATGTTTATAGAATTATTTTTTAGACTGCATAACATGCGTTAGTAAGTTTACTTAAAATAATAAAATAACCATGACAAATAAAATATATGGTTCTTTATTAAAAATAGTCGAAGTACGTATAATATGATACAATAATTTTTTTATTGGTGAACTTAAAAATACAAATTTTAATAGATTAAAGTTTTAAGATTATTATTATTTTTCATACGTTTCATAGTTTTATTTTAAATCATTTATGATTTTTGTTGACTTTTATTTTTATAAAACATCTACTATATACACCTGATACTATTGTTTCGACGAACTAATTGTTTTTACTAATTATATTAACTATCGACAAAATAAACAAAAATAAAATATTCAACGAAACAAACCATAAAAACATTTCAATATACCGTTTTTCATACAACTACAACACAATAAGTGGCCAAATAACAAATCAAAATTACCTCATTTAGATGAACTTATTTTCCGGGGGAGGGAATAAAATAATATAACAGGTGTGTTGTTCCTAGATGACTCTTATCAAACAGTATAAAAATTTAAAAATTATAGTGACTTTTCTTTGGAATAAGTCAAAACTTTGGTGCGTATAGATAACTGAATTGGAAGGTGCAGTTTCAATCCATTGTATACAAAAATTACGATTCTGAGTAAGCTCAGTGAGACGAGAGTCGAAGTAGGTACTTAAAAAATACCTAATACTTTTTAGAGTTCTATACTTGGCTCAAAAAATGTTTAAATTATTTGTAACTTTTGACACGTGTTATTCATTACGATAATGTATGAAAATTTTAATTAGTTTGAATAATTTTTGAAAGAGTAATAATTGCTAAAAAAGAACAAAAACACAATATAATAAGAATGATTAGACGAACAAGAGGTAAAACAATAAATATTAGCCGATTATTCACATTTTTACCAGAATTATATTAAAATGTATAGAACAATTTATAAATGTTTTGAACCTATTTGTAGTTTGTTGTAAAGGTAGTATACTATAATCTATATTTGTTACGATTGCAGTGATGATGTAAGCTCCGTAAAAAGATGTAGGTATTGTTCATTGTCTTCGAAAATTTATAAGGCTATCGCGTAAAACACGAATTGCTCGCGAATGAAACCAAATGTGAATTTCATTGATAATTACACGTTTCGTGATATAAATGTAAGTACCTATGCTGCACACACGCCGCAGATGTTCATTGTGCAACGATTTCGTTGTATATTATGACTTTGCGCAGCGTATGGATTTTTTTTTTTAAATTCTTTGTAGAGTTTAATACCTCTCTAGTCACTCTATTACCTAAGAAGTATAGTACCCCTAAGTTATAGCCAGTGCTCAGTGCTCGACTTAACAAAATAATAGAAAGGGTTGAGCATATTGTTACAAACGTTTTCCCCACGTCAGACCACAAGGGGAAGTAAATTTGAAGGAACACGCTAAGATATTTTGTAAAAATGAAGGGGTACGGTGGAGTACTCCTCAATTATTTAAGCTCGATAGACGTGCGTGTATGAAAATTTATAATATATTTTATATTAAACGTGTTTAAAACGATTATAACGGATATTATTGCTAACGCATATTTTTTAAACAATATCATTAAAATATAAATAATTACAAAATATTATACCATAAATATTATTAAATCTAAAAAAAATTAATAAAAAATTGTTGCATTAGCTGTGATGTAATAATATTTTGTTCATATTTTTTAAACGGTTTATTTTGCTGCCTGCAGGGGAAGAGAGAAACGATCCGCGTTTGGTTTTGTTTTTATATCGTCAAATCACACTTCTATACAGATTGAAACAGTGTACAAAACGACTTTCCCCTCGCCTCTACTCGTTGTTCACCGTATACTCGGTATACTTGAGCACGCGGGAATCACAAAAATCCGATATGACCTAGATACCACACTATTTGTATAACGCGCATCGGAGAACGCCTGCGGAACGCGGGAACGCCGCATTTTTGAATCACACAAAGTAGATACGGCCAAAAGCTCAGATTTGTAAATCGCGATCCGTACATGCATTTCAAACCACACTTCAAAAAACCTCGTTTTCGACCAGCGATGTGAACGCAAACGTTAAAGTCAAAAGAATCATTAAGTGCGCAACAGTTTGAAAAATTAAGTATGTACCTCCTATAGGAACTCATTTGCTCGTTACTATACGCCAAGTGTACAAAAAATACGCATATAAAGAATACCTATTTAAAATTCGGAATGTATTGTGTTCTTTATGTGTGATCATACACGATTCATGTCTGTACATACACGCATATTAAGCGCTAAAATCGAGTCGTTTTTGCCATTTATTTTTACACTGCACGCCACACGCATCGCGTGATCGTGTAGTACATTCCGTGTTCATCATTTGTAACTCGTAATGAACGTAATAATATTATGTAGGTACAGAGTTTTAAAAAATAATTCTTGAAAATATAATCGTGTTTATTTGAATTACCGGAAAAAATGATAAAATTGATTCTGAAAATGGTTGAAATGTATTACGTTTTTATATGGCCCTGTAGCCTAACACTTTGCCCCGGTAGAACATAAATATTTTTTAGGAAAAAAAATGCGTTTACTTTATTATGTACTAGTGAACTACTTTATTTTTAGCAGTACATTTCAACTACCTTATACTACAGGTACTTACTAAAATTTAAACAAAACATAAAATATAATTAATTGTTTTTCGATTTTTCCATTGACGTTGATAACCCGAGCGCTTGTTAAAATATCCGTGGAATCGTTGATTTTGTTTTATTATTGTAGAGTCAATCAATCAAAAGTAAAATTTTACTTTCGGTTAAAAATCTAAAGCTTGTGGCAGCGTACGGACACGCCATTTCATTCGTTTTTATTTTAAACTTTCATCTTGTATTTTGTCTGGACGAATTATTGAACTAGGTACTTGAATCTCATATTATACCTGCTTTGTGTATCGTTCAAACAATACGAACCTATATAGTCTCAACCGATGGATGCAATTTTCCCGGAGTTATATCTTTCATCTATACATTTTTATACGTCTTATCCAATCTCAAACACTGGACACAATAGGGGTCCGTCCTGCCCCACAAAATCCGAACAGTGGTGTCGTATCGATATAGACGTACGTGATATGACAGTCGTGATGAACTCGCCTGCACCGAAAACGCTCCAAACGCACCCCACGCCATACCACGAATTCATATCAAAATCGAAGAAGTTATTACTCCGGACGCCAAAACTCCGACGGTTAGGGATTCAGGGAGAATCGTACACTTTCCCAGATAAAATCCGGAGTTCGGGTGTCTTTCCGACTCCGTTCTCCGGAGTTCGGGTGTCTTTCCGACTCCGTTCTCCGGAGTTGGAGTGTCATTTTTGAATTTTTTCAAAATAATCAATAATAACGCGCCTTTAAAAACGATTACCTGCTCTCCCGTCCCCGAGAAAATTTTGAAAATATTGAACAATGTATTATCGTGTATTATATTATATATAGGTGCGTAACGCAGCATTCGTTAAAACAGTGCGCGCGAACGCACGGGCAACGAACACAGGGTGTGCGGGTACCGTGTGTAATATCGATCGGGCTGTCCTCCCCCCTCCAACGCCGCCACTGAAACGGGTCGTCGGCAGCGCGCGTCGACGTCGTCGTCATCCGAAGCGGCCACCGCGTAGAGAGGTACATAACGCTCGCGGACTCGCGGCAGCACCGGCCACTAACGCCGCTGACGCGCTCGCTACCGGCACGACGCGCGGCACCGCAAACGCGACACGTCCAAAGCGGTACGCCGTGAGTCAGGTCGCGCGCCGCGCCGACGGTTCAGTCGCGGCCGTCGTCCGCCCGCAGCAGCCGTCCGCACCGCACCGCGTGACGAGGCCGCGTGAAATTTTCCATTTTTTGCGTGGTGACGCGTGCAATGCGATCCCGGTCGCGGGTTACCGGTGCAGGCACGACGACTGCAGCAGCCGAGGAAGACGACCGCCAAGACCCGCGAGACCGCCGTCCCGACGACCCCGGACGCGCCCGGCCGCAGCACCGCCACCGTCGAGACGCCGCCGTCGATGGCCACGGAACCGCCGGCGTCGGCACACGCGCAACAACCGCCGTGAGTATAACAATCTGCCTGCAGCTGCGCGAGTCGGAGAAAAGAACTGCAGGGCATATTATGAGTTAAACATGTGTTTTCAAAGCGCGTGTACTACTAATACTATGATATTATATAATACAGTTCCAACCCTGTATAACCGACCGACTCTTTTCTCGTCCGCAACTCAAATCGCAGTACGCCTTTTGTCGATGTTCGTCAACACGTAGGAAACGATTTCTCGGAAAATGATTAGAAAAAAAAGAGTGAGAGAGACACTTACAAAGATTCAATTAGACATTAAAAAACAAAATGGTAAACACGGATAATTTATCGCAGTCTCGCACTGGCCGAAAAATAATAGGAATAATTTAGTATAAAATGATGTAAAAAACGCTGCTCAATGGACCAAACCAGTTTGTATCCATTACTCTGCAGAAATATACTTCACTATTGCGTTATCATAAGTAATAATAACCATGTATGATAATTGTTTTACCGGTATTACCTAATGTACCTATCAAATTGTACCGGCTTAAGTTAAGCTTTAGAGGACGCTATAGTTTTTAATGGGTTTTGTAAAAGCAACTCGTTGTTAAGAAATTCCTCGAATTTCGAACGCGTTTAATATAACCATTTAAAGTTTTAATTGCTTTTACGAAACCCCTTAAAAACTGTCGGTATCGCGTCTTCTTAAGTTTAACTTACAAGACTAGTGCTAAGCAAGTACAATTTGTACCGCACGCGACAGCCATTAGTCCATATTTTCATATAGGGTTGGAGCTACTTAGGTACTACGGGATTATGCAGAGAATTTCTACCTCGTTGGACTTGTTAATATAGTTTTGCGTCACTACAATTTATATTTATTATTAATTTTATACTGTACATAAACTTTTAGAGACTTTTTGTAAGACTGTCAGAAGTTATAAAAGTAGGTACTAACCTACCTACGCATTTTTTTAGGCAAAAAGTGCGCATTATTTTGTTTTAGAACTGTGCTAAATGTGTGAAAAAGCACGTTGAAATAAGCCCCGAAAAAAAGAAACTCGAGTAATATGGCTGGTGTAAAACACCTTAATAGGTTTTAGGTGACAGTTTAAATGTATATTATAATCGATACGAAATTTCCTATAATTGCTGACGAGTTTAAAGAAAAGTTACGAACAATATGAAAAATGTTTACGTTTTCAAGGAAGGTTCGTTTGATTGTGACGTACTAAACAAGAACCCAGTTTGTTTGTATTAAAAAAATACGATCACGTGTAAAATAACGATTCAAAAATAAAAAAAATACCTCTATAACAATGTCAAAAAAAAGCATAAGACCATTTGGAAAAAACATGAAAACATTTTGTATCAATTTGTCGGTACAGACGGCAGATACGTGGTGTGTGTATAGTTTGCAGTTATCGTTAAATAAACTTTTTTTTCTTAGTTTTTTTTCTCCAAAAACTGATGCGTTACCAATTTATCAAGAGTTGCTGTTTTTATTTCAAATGATTTTTCTATGACTATCACGACATTCAGTAGAGTATATGTACTGTCTTTAGAGGTACATTTTTGATAAAATGAGTATCTCCATACCTTATTTTATATTCCAAGTATCAACTAGTAAGTAATTCAGATCTAAAATCATTTTTAGATTTATGTTTTTTGTTTATTTAAATTGTTTTTATTGTACGCTTTGTTTTTAACTCCGGTTATGATAAAATAAGGTTTATTTTTATTAGACTGAACAAACAAAAATAAAAAAATAAACATTCAAAGCGGTATTGTATGTTCTGGTTAGGTTCCAATTTTTTTAAATTTGATTAGAGATTTTGATGTATATTCAAGTTTCTTATTTGAATGATAACTACATTAATTTTCGGCAGTAATTTCGGAACGATTGATACATTTTGGACAAAGACAAAGTTATTACATTATAGTTAGGTACAAGATAAGTTCTTAATTGTAATCGACAGTCTTATTGAAAGCAATTCAAAAAATCTTATTAATGTATTGTTTTTACAATGATGTTTTTTTTTTTTTTTTTTTTCGTTGAAGAACTTTAAGGGCATAAGAAATGCTCCGATTTCTGAAGTCAGTAGTCTGCAGTACCTCTAATAAAATAATAAAAGGTCTATAAACTCAGATGGTACTTTGAGGGGTCTCAAATTTGAAAATTCAAAATTGAAAAAGTAACAGTCATGAAACTAAGCAAAAACTTAAGAGAATCGTTAGTTACGGCAAACGTGTTTTTTACACATCGATTTAGTTTTTTTTTTTTTGGCTACAACATGCAAAATAATGATCGGAACAAGCTGAAACTCTTATATAATATTAAATTAGATAAGATACTGATTCGATAAAAGTTTCAAGTGATTTCGAAAATTTTTGAGCTAAGTATAGAACTTTGAAATTCTCGAAAAACTTACGTATACTAGACAATTGAGCTCGCTTAGAATCGTTTTTTTTTTTTAAGGCAATGATTTATCAATGTATTCAGATATTAAATATAATACATTTGAACTACAACTTTCAAATCATTGACCCACCCAAATCGTAGTCGTTACTCCGTCAAACTACCCACGCGACCTAGAGCAATCCCGGCTCTTTCAAAATTTACGTTTTATACAGACCTAAACGGTGATTTAAAATAATATACTGAACATACTTTTATTCAAACTATTAAAAATAAAATTAGATTAAATTTAAAATTTACATAGGTACAATTGTTAAATATTATGTGCATTGTATTTAGGTACTTAAAAAAAATGGTTTGTAAAATCAGTCCCGTATCAATAGCATAATTAATTTTTTTGGTAGATTTCTATAAAAAAAACATCTACTTATTGTATTCGATTCAATAACGGGACCTCCAGACAATTTTTTGTATTTTCGCCAAAAATGAATGAAAAGTGTTTATATATGTATATATGTATATATTATACATTATATACGTATACAAGCTGAAACTTTTAAATTTTAAATGTTCAATAATATTAAATACAATACCTTTTTGTGGTGCGTTGAGTTATTCATCGATAAAAAATATTCATGTAATTTTCTTTTTCAACGTGGACAGCTTTCACGGTCGTTACACTTGGTTAACAAATCACATATCAATAGGATAGGTTATCGCCTTAAAATGAAAAAACGTAAGACACGACAACTTGTATTTTGTATTAACAATATTAGGTGTTACATACCCCGATTACATGTTATCTAAAAAGTTATCACCTTCAATTTTTAAACAAGTTTCTCCTGTATTTTTAAATTTGAATGATATTTTAACAAGTCTAAGGACAATAATATTATATTATATTAAATCATGAATATTTAATACCCATTGACCGTCAAAAACACATAGCTACGTGTTCTTGACCTTAATGTAAGATAAGTTAATATAAAGCCAATAAAGTTAATTTGACAGAAAACCAATACTAACTACGGTGTTTTACAATATTAAACTCATTAGTGACTAGCAGTCTTGATAGATTTATATGCAATAAAAATGTATTACATTTGATTATACCGACTATATTATAGAAACGATCGACAATTTTTTCCGTGTTAAACCGTGCGTATATAAAATGAATGCATACCAATACTGAATAACTGATTGACTGATGATAATTTAAAGCATTTTTTTTAAATTTTATAAAATTTTCGAGTTAAGATTCAAATTTCAAAAAAGTTCTAATATGTATTGCTTAAAAATATTCAATGTTAATTGATATGTTAAATTTTCAACATTGTCTGACGTTGTGTGAATATTTCAAGTAATTTAAAATTCTACAAAAAATTTTGACTTTTTTCTTAACCCGAAAGTTTTATACGATTTCAGACAATGTTCTAAATAAGATTCTATATCTGGGATGGGGAGGGTTGTATATGTATACATTTTTCGCTACGTTTATGATCTAAAAAGAGAACACACATAATGAAACGCAAAATATAACATACCAAACTGACACACTTACAAGGAGAACACATATTTTGTAATAATTAATTGTTCTCTAGTTTGATCGCACTATTGTAAAAGTCACTAATGTACCTACACGATTTAGTAAAAACTTTCTTGATTTTTTTTTCAGTAAACATTTCAGTGTAGTAATAATAATTTATTTGTGCAACAATATTATTCTTACAATTTTAATTATCATATTCGTTTACAATCGGGGTGGCAGTTTTTATTATTTTAGTAAAAATAAATTCAATCATATGTATACATAATGATAACCTCGATGCATATAACTGAACTTGGGAAACGACCGCTAGAATATCATAAATCATGCATACATGTTATAATTGCAATATATTAATTTTTTTGTCTTTTAATCTTAAAACATGATCAACTACTTTGTAGAATAGTATGACACATTAAATAGAATCTATACATTATTTACCACCAAACTAACGCATTTCGGTTGAGCTAAGTTATCTAGTTTTGCTGTCTTGGATACAAGTAAAATATTACCATGTGAAAATTCCGATCCGTTCGACTTTATTCGCTGTTATATTATTACCTATACGCTTGTCGCTTAGTATGTAATGACTAATGTAATATACGCCATTGTTAACATTTATCGTATAATATTTGTATACAGTAACCGTATTCTGGTTGTATAATTTACACTCAGTAAATTGTCATAAGACAAACAATACATTTTTTATTTTGTGATAATTTATTGAAATGCTATTGACCGGCCATGACATTGTTCCCTCATGGCGACTAAATAAAAAATGTTACGAGTTAGGTTTTAACTTCGAGATAAGTTAGTGAAACGTATAACAACAAAAATTCAATCTTACCCAATAACTCGTGTGAAAGAATTGCGATGTTGGTGGTAACATCAAGACTAAATTGGCCCCAAGCAACTTAAGTGAAAAATGCTTATGGAGAAATTTAAATGTGTTTATATATTTATACCATTTAGATCAAAATTTGGCTATACCGAGTGCTTTTCTAAAATTAAATAAAACATAATTTATTATTCGATCAATTATTGTTAACATTATTCGCGGGTTTTTGATTAGTTTTATTGAAAATTTGAAACTCTCCACCCCCCCCCCCCCCCAAAAAAAAACGATATTTTTTTTGACAAAAATGTAAGGTCAAATAATTCTAAAAACATCGATTGTCAAACCTTTGATTACGATTTACGGTCAAATTTATTTAGATTTTTATTCTTACAGAATCACAATTTTATTTATTAACTAAGTATACCTACCTTACCTACTTGTTTAAATAAAAAATATCTAACAAAAATATTCAAAATCCCACTAATCACAAATTCTCTTTTTGGAAAATGTTAAAAATTACTAAAAAATTTGAAATGTCTACAATGTCTGTAGCTTATGAGTACACTATGTAAAAAAGATTCAAACAATATGGATGTGCAAGTGTGCTTAATTTTTTTTCTTTTTGCATGAAAAACTCTCTTGAGATGCCAGTAAAAACATAAAAAATTATTAAAACAACCGCATGATTTGGTCTTTTAAAAATCTTATTTTTTTAAAAATAATAATTATTATTATATTATTAATTTAAGAAACCATACTATAAAATTTCAATTACAGTTTCAATTACTAATAGCAATAGTGCTGCAGTCATAATTTAATCAGAAACATTTTTAAATGCAAAGATTTACTGTTAATTTCAAATTATTCAATAAAAATGGCAATATCGGTCTTTTATAAAATACGTTTTGTCTAAAGAATAAAGTATGTTAATACTTATTATTAGCCATTAGGTATCAGCAACACTGGGTTCATTAAAAACAACAACATAAAATATGTTTATAATAATACGAAATTGCTGATTTTTAAAAAAGTTTTACTTTAAACAACAAGTACCTTAACTTAAGTAGGTAAGGAACTAAAATCACTAGTGACTTATTAATAAAGCGATTAGAGTAAATATAATTTTCACTGTAAATATATAATTGTATAATCATTGACCTTGGACGTTTGCAAAGAATGAAAAATGTTGATATAAAATTGATCCAGCAAAATATATTTTATATACTACAATCTCACTTTTTTTTACAGTTATTGTTGTTAACATAAATATTTTTATGATTATAAGTTTATAACACAACATTTTGGTTAGTCTAGTTATAATTACTCAGAAATTACAACGTATTGGGGTAACAGCGTTATGTCAAACATTTATTATCCGATATTTGTTTTGATATAATATAATATTTTAATTCCGTTTCACTGTTTTTATAGTAAACCGTGTATATTTAATACGAGATGTTTTAGAAAATATTCCTTTGATTATTTCATTTTTTATTCTTTCAGCCAAGCCATTATAGGACATTAAAATTTACAGTTATTACATTTATGGTTAGCCATTTTAACTGCACGCAATGTATGACTAATAGACATTGCTTATCTAACTTATGAAATACCTAATTAATTAATGAAAAAAGTATAATATACTAATATCGCATTTTATTATTTTTAATTACAAAATGAATAATTTGTTTCCAAAAAATTTTTCTATTTTTTTAGACTTAGATAATATATAATTTAATAAAAAAATATATGGTAAATAAAATAGTAATAAGCAGTGCATGTGTTATTAACTATAATTTATAAAATGTGTGTATACTTCATTGTAGTAGTAACAACCGCAGTAATTAATTTCTGCTGTTTCGAAATAAAATTGTTTAGATTTTATTTACTGACAGCAGTTGCCGATAACACAAGTTTTGCCGCCGACGACATTAGTTAGTTGTTATTTTTACCTATTAGGCACGTATATCTTTCAAAGAAAGTCAGCAAAAAAAAACCTGCTTATATTGACCCATATGATAATGCAACAAATACATCTTTTTGTTCGGAGCGTTTTGGCGTGTTCCCAAAATTATGACAAATAGCAATTTGCAGAAGGTAAACCAAAAGAACATAACCAGATGTATAAATGAAAAAAAAAAAAAGGTTAACAGTACTATAATTAACCGTTCATATACCTGCTATGCGTAATGCATACAGTTAAAAAATAAACTAAATGCACAACGACAATAAAGTAACATAGGACATGTTTCATTTTCTTGTTTAAATAACACAGCTATAATACTGTCATAGTATAGCAATAATGCGTTACAGCGATGCTAGTGTTAACATATAATAATTATATCAATTATTGATATTGGCAAAAACGAAATAGTTCATCGGGTTTTGGAATAAAACTATAAAATTGGAAGATTCTTTGTTTTTTTAATATTATTTATTTTTTTAAGTTTTGTATACAACTCTGGATGGTATTATCTAATTATACCTACATAGTTTATACAGGGTTATCATAACTTCATGGCGTAAATAGGGCTGCAACGAACAATTTATCGCAAAAAGTGTAATTACAGTTATAAATTATAATGCACTATAACAACATAAATATATCAATGAATGGTTCTTGTTAACAATGTATGGCTTTCTTTGATCTATATTTTCCAATATACGTTCATCCAGGAAATGTTTCTCTATTTTGTAAGATTGTACCTACTTTAAAACTAAATGTTAAAGAAGAATTTTCAAACTGTCGTTAAATAATTTATTTTTATTTTTGTATACGATGCAAATATTCTGTTTTGTATATTAGTGTAACAAAGAAACGCTACAGAATAATGATAATGAATATTTTTACGAAGTATATGATTCGTTTTGATTATATTACAGTTTATTGTTGTTTTGGGAGTGCTAAGCTTAGAAAATGAGCATAAAGAAGAAACCCAAAGAAGACGACCACGAAGCACTGGCCGGAGAAGAATCTACCACAGGTAAATTTGCGTAAAATGTGTGTTTATTTTGTAAAAAAAAAAAAAAAAAATACCTTCATAAACGTAATAAAACTAAATTATTCATGATCATCAAATTCACTGAGTATCGATGTATGATTTTTGAATCTAAACCATTTGAAGGGTTATGGGGAAAAACGATCATAGTAAAAAAAAATGAAAAAATTAGACAATATATTATCTTGTTAGTTAGTTTCCTAACAAATCGAGTTAGGAAAAAAGATCACGGTCAATACTATAATACAGGTTAGGTAAATATTATCATGACGGGAAAAAACGATCAGTTCTGAAACTTTAAAATTGAAATAAATTTTATAGTCTATTTATGAGAAAAAACATGTATAAAATTTGAGTGTAGCCCATATAAGTAACAAAGCAAAATATGCAGGTTTAGTGATATCTACAATGATTTTAAACTAAAATTGAAATAATTTTTTTTAAGTTTGTATCCTCTTCAAACCTGTGATGCATACAAATTTCAATCATTTAAACAATACCAATTTATTGATATATATAAACGCGTGTAAACAAAATTCCTTCAAAGTTAAGATCACATATTATAATAGACGGAAAAACTTAGATATTGATTTTAATATTTAAAAACTTTAAGCTCAAAATAAAGAACTAATTGTGAAGTTACATAGCATAAGTTGTTTATGGATTTTGTTGAAAACACAGTACAAGCTTCCTTTCTAAAACATGAAATTTTTAATTTTTTGCAGAATTCCTTACTTTTTTCAAAAAATTTAAGCCACATTACCCAGTTTATTATTGTTCGTTTTGCTCGTAGACGTGTCGCAGCACTACAAACTGTCAGTACAATATAATATATATTATATAGGTGTCATCACAGCAAAAATTATTTATTTCTATTGGTCGGGCGCCTCCGCACGTCGGGTCAAAGGTCAATAACATCACTTAAATTATTCTGTTTTTATTTATTTTTTGTTATACCCGATAGACGAAGCTTTTGTACTCATGCAACTTTCGTTTCTCCTTGAAGTAATGATATTTGTGCTTGTGATTTTCCGATCGACCGCGTTCGCGCCGTCATCGAAAAAATAATAAATATATACCATGCTACTAGTATAGGTACGGTGAGGGGAACGTAGCTCATATCGTACCTTTACGACCATTGCCAATGTCGGCATGCTGTTGACAAAATGTATAAAAATACAAATACCTATACATAAATATTGTATTATATTATATTAGCGTGCATGACCTTCGCCGAACGTGTCATTCATTAAGTTTAAAATAACTTGTTGACGCATTATATCAACCCTGATAAAATTTGAAAAGCCGGGATTGCAGTCTAGGTCCCAGGTAAATCTCACTGATCTCACTCAGAATTTCTATTTCTATTTTTTAAAATTTCAATACACATTTTAATATGTAGAGTAAAAATAAAAATTGTATTGGAAGTATGAGGTTATTTGTGATCTAAGGGGTATGTGCTGTCTTAAGAGTTAAGTTACCGTTATAATTGTAGATTTTTTTTTAATCGAGGGCAAAACTGGTAAAATATTAGATATAAGTTTCCTACATTAAAATTGATTATTATTTTTCACATTTTTACATCCCCTCCCTTAGTAAATGTCTACGCGCGCCACTGCTTTAAGTACTTTACGCACGCCACTGGTTAGCTTTTAAGTTTTTTTTCCTCCAAACATTGTTTACGAGTATCGACGTTTGTTTCAGACGGTCGAAAATACATCCTTGTTCCGCCAGACGGAGGATGGGGCTGGATGGTGCTCTTAGGCAGCACGCTGGTCAACATGTTAATTCCAGGCACACTTAAGTCTTTCGGAGTACTTTTCGTAGAGTACACCTCCGCTTTCCACGCGTCAGAGACTGCAGCTTTTTGGATACCAGCTACTTGCTACTTCCTTTACTGTTCCTTAGGTGAATATATAATATAATACCTACTTGTTTTGATCCATCGCGTAATGACGTTTCCATACGTTCATTTTTAAGTATTAAATTATACGTGGTTTAATTGAAACATGATTTAAATTGATGTGAATATATTAATTTAGATTTTTCAATTTACATCAAAATATTAATTATTGATACCTAACACAGTATTTTGATGTCGATTTTGAACGGTTTATAAATATAGTTTGTATTTAATGCTCTCAATCAACACTTTTTTTCCTATATTTAATTTTTTTTTTAACTTTATCAAGTAACCAGTGCATTTTAAACGAACCATAGTGATTGACGTCAATGACTCGTTAGAAATGTTATTGCCTTTTTATAAATCGATCGATATTTATTGTGTAGGTGAGTAGGTGGTAAGGGTTATACCTATACATTGTAAAAGTATTTTTTATTTTTTTTAATGCTTTTAAACAATACTAGTTACACTGTTTGTAGTTGGTACTACCTATATCCAATAAGCAATTTATATATAGATGTATAATTATTTAAAAAATAAAATTTTCTTTTTAACGAACCAATAAAAAGTAAAGCAATGTCGTTGGTTATAAATAGGTATACCTCACTGTAATAGATTTGTTATAATAATTTATTTCGTAGGTGTATTTTTACGTTTCAAATTAAATTTATAAACAGTGCTAAATGATTGCTTTTAAAATTCGCGCTTTTGGGCAAGATCGCCGAGTCAAATGCTAAATAAATTGTGAAATCAAAGTTCTATATTTAACTTAAAATAGGTTGAAATTTTTAAAATTTTCATCTCGTTTGTAATTACATCCGTTTCATACAATGTGTAAAAATTTCAATTTTATATAAAGTTAATATAAAATAATGTTTAGCAGAGTTATTGCCAAAAAAAAAAAAACATTTTTATGTCCTGAAAATTAAAAAAAAGTATTATGAAAAAAGTAACTGCCAAAATTGTCAAATCTTATAGTATAAAAGCTCTTTAAATCGCTCAAACGCTGAAGTAGGTACATTTGGAAATTTGAGCTTTTTGGTTTTTGAATTATAAAATTAAAAAATTTTTAAAAACACTTGTATTAAAGTACCGGCTCAAGCTAATCACTTATATAGAGGTGGTAGCATATGGAAAGATCGGAGCAATTCTATTTTCCAATAAATTCTTGACAGAAATAAGTACATAAATCAATATCATTGCAAAATCAATATTATTTCGTGCTACGCTTAAAATCTAAAAAATAACTTACATTTTACGTTATTAAATTTGTAGTCGATCAACAAGATAATTTTTTTTAATTAAATCCATTATTGACTAAATTAATTATAGTGTATAAAACTAATATAAACTAATATACTTATGATGTTCGTAATGCATATTAGTATATAAAATATTGTCTATTTTACGGATTTAACGGCTTTAGGTACTATTCATAATTTTATTTTTACATTTTTTCAAACTAAACTATAAGTACTTTGAAAAAATTTGAAAACTGCAAATTTCATGAACATTTTTTTTGTAATTACATAGGTCCCGTATCAAGTTACCTGTCTTCAATATACTCTTACCGCACTGTGACACTGATTGGAGGCACATTGGCTTCTTTGGGTCTAATGCTTTGTTATTTTGCAACATCCATCACATATCTGATTTTCAGGCAAGTATTAATTAACATGTTAAGATTACATAGATATACTTTAAGGTAACAGCACATCACAGTAAAATGTATTATTTATTGATCGAGTCCTTGATTCTGCCGCCAAATTGTATTCTAATAACGCTTTTTCTAATTCCAAATAGTAAAATAAGACGTGTTATCGGACATGGAGTCAATAATAATTTAAAACATAAATTTCATTATTTCCCCTTTTATTTAAAGAAGTAATTAGTAGTATTTAATGGTAGCTAGTTAAAAATGACAATGAGTAGATGTTTTCATTTTTAAGTAGGTATAAAATAAAGCATTTTTAACAATAATTTGAAAAATGTACTTTGGTCATTTTATTGTACATATGAGTTTCCATACAGTTTAAATATGTACTAAGTATATTGGAGACTATGAATATTCAGATGTGTTTCATAGTTTCGATTGCTTTTTGAATAGATAGTAAAATTATTAAACGTAAAAAGTACCTATAGTTTGTTTATCCATCAATGAAAACATAATTTTTTAATAAAACATTTCTTATCCATCATTGTCTCAACTGCATTAATGTTTAATTAATAATTTATCAACATCTAATCAATCAGTTACGGGTAACTTGAGCCATTTTAAAGGTACCTGTAATTTGTTTATCCATCAATTAAAACATAATTTTATAATAAAATATTTCTTATCGATCATAGACACAACTGCATTAGATATGTACCTATTTAACATTTATTTTATTGCTAATTCATTAAAATTTTATGATATCATTATTTTGTCTTTGATCACACTTCACTACCTTTACGATGCTTTATAATTCGAACAACTATTATACAATGCAATTTTTTTTTTTTTAAGTTGTAACATTAATTTTTAAATAAAAAATATTATACGTACAACATAATTTTTTTACCTAACTGTCGTTATACGTTATTTGTTATTAAATGAACCCATCAACTTGAGAAACATCTATTAGTCCAAAAGGTAATAGTTTATACAAACAATTTTTGTTGATCAATTTTTCTTTGGCCATTTCGTTTCTGAGAAAATTTTCACACCTTTGATATTAAACTTCATTGTCATGTTGTTTTATTTTTCATGTAAATCTATAAAATTATAATAATAAAATTATATCTATAAATTATATTATATGAATCAAGTATACGCACAACATGTAAGATATTATTGAACATTGAGTTAATTTTAATCAATATTCACAGTTTCCTTTTTTTTTTAAATAAGCAAATTCTATGAATTTAAAAATTAAAAACAAATGTACAATAAACATATTGTATTAGCAGTTATAATTTTTTTTTTTTTTTCATTAAAGATTACCACATACCTGTTATAAACTTACAAACTGTGCATACTTCAATTTCTGTCTATTGCACTGCTTGGAATCGACAAATTATGAAGAGCAAACAAATATGCACAACCTATGTTTTTTAATTTGTTGACTATAACTTGAAATGTCAACTAATGTTTTTCATTTGTTACGTGATACGTTCAAGTAGGTGTCCACTGAATTGTAGGCATATAAACATTTTTTAAAACAATAACTTAATTTTATCAATTTAGTATACAATTTAAACTTACAATTGTTTGGAATAGTTAACAATTATTTGTAGGTACACAGTTGTTTTTTTTACTGTTAAATCTATAAATATATTTGTGTGACATAAATTTACATTGTTAAACATAATAAGGAAAAGAATCACCTTAGTGATTGGGAATGAACTCTGCGGTTAGAGAACTATTTATCCAAATTGTTGAAGAGAGCTTGCCACGTTCCATGATATTTTTTATTTTAGTGTTTTCACCCTTGGGAATAATTGTTGAATGATAAGTGATAACTAATGATGAAATTATGAATAGTATTTTATGCATAATTGTAATATGATAGTTACAAAAATCTAGTCTAACAATTTTTTTAAAATAAAATACACTTTAAAAATTAAATACTTTTGTACATTGATTTTGCTGAATTTTGAGAATAATCTCACGGCCAATAACGATTAGCTACGTTTGTTAATACTTACGACACGATATTAGTAAGTATCTACTTACTCATATAGTAACTAACTAAATGCCCATATTATAGTTAACATAATTATGGTCAGTTGACTTAAATGTTGGATAATATGTAAATTTGTAAAATTTTTAATGAAAATTTGTTACCTATTGTTAAATTAGTCAGTTTTCTACGGTTTATGTTATTTGTGAATAATACGTAAGCATCATAATTTCTCAGTTTTTAAAAATTATGCTTATTTACACACAAAATACGGAATAAACAATTACAAAATGCATATTATATTGAATCGAAAATTCATTATTTTTTGATAGAAATACAAACAGATGTTTGCAATACATTTTAAATAACGAAAAATTATTGCAAAAAAATAAACCTGAGCAACTCTGTTAACTAAATACCATTTAAATCAACTTTTAAACATTAAAAATTTTATAAAAGAAATAAAACAACAAGTTGTTACCTAGTATTTATAATAAATATTATAATCCAATAAAGTATAAAAGTTAGGTTTTTTCTTCTAAAAAGCCTTGATAAAGCTATTAATTTAGAGAAAATGGTCAAAATCTTTGAATACTCACTTTACTCAAATTGTATTAAATATTTTATTTTTGTAATAGTTTCTTAAAAAATTATAGAAAAATTATTTATTGTTTTACTAATATACAATTTTAAAACATAAAAGGTTGCTTTTTTTAACTTAGTCCAAATAATTTTAAGTGCTAACTAAATCTGCTGAATTTTTAAAGTGCATTGCAATTTACATTGCCTACTAATTTTTGTTGGCTTTTGAACATATAGGTGGAGATTTTATTAAAAGACTATCAGTTTAAAGAGAGATCAAATATTTATGGGGATATATTATATCCGTCTATATTTTTGTTAAACGGCAACAAAATATCGTTTATGTTTTATGCAGGTTTGGTTTTTAAACCTGAAATATGACCCCAAAACAATGGCTCGTCTGTGTTAAGCTAAAAGTGTGTACATATTTTTAGATATCGCGTTTACTGACGTGCAAACGTATTTTGTGTTTTAGTTACGGGATACTGTTCGGCTGCGGCGCGGGTCTGGCGTTTCCTCCCGGGATATTCATAGTGACTTCGTACTTTGTTAAATACCGAGGGTTCGCCAACGGAGTGGCCATATCGGGCAGTTGCTTGGGTTCCATGTTTTTACCACCGTTTCTTGGATACTTGATCGACAACTACGGTTACAAGTACATACATTATTAATCCATCTCGACTTACTATAAACAACTAGTATGTAATAGTAATAAACACACATTAGTTCAAACTTGATCAATGCGTTTGATTATTACAGTGCGTTTCAGAACTAATCCATGCTAAAGCATGTATCAGCGGAGTGTACAAATGATAACCTCGCTGTCGTCATTCAGTAGTGATCATTAATCAATATGATATGTTAAAATATAATTTTTTTTTATTATTTATTATTTCAAAATAGATAGATATCAAAGTTCTTATGCTTGTATTCAATTTTCAAAACTGTTTCTGGAAAATTAAAATTTTTATCAAACGATAACAACAAAAAAAATGGAAAATTTCAATGTTCTTCTAGTTTGAAATTTGTATCAGACCTATATCTACGTTAAATAGGTACTGTGCAAAAATGTGAAGTCATCTAATTTTTTTTTTTTAGAAGTTATAGCCGAAAAAAATAAAAAATACGTTTACCTATTTACTGCCGTAGTTTTTTTATTGTAACGTTTTCAATTTTAAACCCTCAGACCTTGGTAAGTGGTACCTACTTTTAAAGTATAGGTACCATGCGACAAACATGAGCCACCTTAAACAGGGTGCTTATCATAGATGCATGCAATAAAACCTAAAAATAAATTTGGGAAACGGTCAATTTTTAGTTTAGCTTAATATGCTGAGAAAAAAGGACCTACACAATTTTTTTCCAAAACTAAATGCGTGCCACAACGATGAGACGATGAAGTTACACGTCCACGTGTTTCCCAAGTATTGCACCTACTGACCTAAAAAAGTAATAGGTATCTACTACCTATCTTAAATTTGAAATATTAAATTTTTATAATATTTTGTATAGGTTGTAGGGGTAATCTTGTTTTATGAAATCCATACAAAGACAAAAACATAAATCTTATAATTATCTAAAATTGTATTTTGTTTGAACAAATTTACTTTTGGCTACAAATATTTGCTGGTCCCATTTATAAAACACAGATGATGGGT
>CM029359.1:491300-505607 GCA_017140985.1 Hormaphis cornu | reverse complement strand
ACGACGACGTTGACGACGGTCAGCAGCAGGAGACGGTCTCGCTTTTGGCGCACAACCTCAACGGTTACGTGATCGTCAACGAGCTGAACGCGTCCAGCGTTAAGATCCCCGCGGACGATCGGTACTTGTTGGCCAACGGCGGCGTCAAGGTGATCGCGTCGGTCAACGGCAGGGTCGCGGCCGGTCTTCCCAAGTTGACGTTCAGCAGCTGCAGCCTGTTGCGGACGATAGGCGGCGGCGGCGGCGGCAGCGGAACCGGCTGCCCCCCCGAACGCGGTGCTGCTGCGGCTGCTCACCATCACCTTGCGCCGACCGCGGCGGACAGCAGGTTCAAGGCCAATCACGGCGCGTCGCTGTCCTCGTTGCGGTACGTCGCGACGCCGTTCCACGGCAGCACGCTGGTCAGCCTGTACGAGGAATCGCAGCCCAAGCACAAGCGGCCGGCCGGGCAGACGGAGCTTCAGCAGAGCAAACTGCTGGGCGAGAAGGATCAGGCGGACGGTGGGCCGACGTCGTGGCGCCGCAGGAAAACCGTGACGAGGGCGCTGCAGCTGTTGTCGGATCCGCTGTTTATCGTCATACTCGTGTCGAACGCCACCACGGCCATCGGGTACACCAACACGGCCATACTGCTGCCGTCGTACGCGAACGACGTGGGACACGACAAGAGCAAATCGCAATACTTGCTGTCCGTGGTGGCGCTGCTGGACCTGGTCGGCCGGTTGGGCGGCAGCACGCTGTCCGATTGGATCCCGCTGGACAAACGGTACTATTACCTGAGCGGCCTGGTCCTGTCCGGCCTCGCGCTGCTCGCCATGCCGCGGTTCGCCGACGACTACCCGAGCATGTGCTACGCGTGCGCCGCGTTCGGCCTGGGCTCCGGCGTGGTGGTGGGCATCACGGCCGTCATCATGGTCGACATGCTCGGCGAGGAGCGTCTGTCCTCGTCTTACGGCATATCGCTGTTCTGCAGTGGGATCATGCAGCTGATCGGGCCGCCCGTGGCCGGCTACCTGTACCAGTCGACCCGTTCGTACAAGTACGCGTTCCACGGCATGGGCTGCATACTGCTGTTTGGCGCGTCCGTGTGGCTCGTTACGCCGTTCCTCAAGAAGAACCATCGCCATCACTGACCGACACCACAACCGAGTGCTGCAGTACACCGACCGACGTAGCGGGACTGGAATCGAAAACGTGTTTTAATTGATCAATACGCGCATGTTTTATTTTAACAGCCAGAACCGACATTTTCTGGTAGCCTGCAGTCGGTTAGTACGCGGCAGTTTCGTTTCATTCCGTTTAATCGTTACATAATTTCATCCGTCGGAGCTGGTTTTCTAAATTTCTAACAAGATGCAGCATAGTCCACGCGGAAGTCCTAAGTACTAACCAATATAATTACGTCCGCATTATGTGAAACGTATCGTTTAATAATAGCATTGGGTAGTATAATTTTTCTAGTTGTGTTCAAAAATAAAAATCAACGTTTCAATTCTAATATTGACATTTACAAGAACCTAAATAAAAAATGTTTTCAACGAAACCTTCCAACGAGTACACCGTTTTTCATAATTTTCATTCATTACGGTTCCAGTCACCCAAAACTATCGTAAAGCGTTTTTGAACTGGTAGGTATAATATAATAGGTACACATATTTGCAAAATTTGACGCGTGCGTTTTTGTAAGCTCTTGGACGCCAAATTGTTTGTCAATGTTTCGATACACTATGATTACTCACGTTTAAATCGCGATTAAATGTATAGACTGACGGATGAGGGGAGTATTGAGTGGAGGAGAACAACGGGCGATGTTAAATATCCGTATTGAACGGAGCGATGTCCCTAGATTGTGTAATCTACATACGAGTATTATGTATGCGTACATGTATTTGAAAAGGTGGTAAGAAAAAAGAATATTTAATACTACAAAAAAATGTTTCAATACATTTTCTCCGGATAAAGAAAAAAAATTTTTCACCCTTGATTGACGCACGGTGTAACAGCAAGGGATGTGTACAGATGGAACGTTTTTGGTTTTACGATCAATTATTATTATTATTATTATTATTATATTGTTAATTATTACATCGTAACACAAATGGACTGATTTTTATTTGCGTTTATTTGCAAACAAAATATTGATTGTTGTTTATAATGTACTGCGGTTTGAAAAATATACGAATTAGTATTGTTATTATACTGGCTTTCACGATACGACGAAGGGCTGGGAATTAAATATTATAGTAAACAGCGTGCGTTCGAGTTAATATGTTAAACTGAGGAGACGGCTGCACATTTCTTCGTGATGTATAAAATATGGTGTGCGTCGAACACACAACCGTATCAGAGAGTTCCTCAATATTAAATGCAATACGTGTATTATAGTAATATTATAATATTAAGAACGAAAAAAAAAAAAAAAACCATTATATTACTCGTTAGTTATAACTCATGTTTCACACTAAATATAATACCCGAATCCACACGAATTTTCCAATTTATATAAGTACCTCCTTCTTGGTTTTTTCCGATTCTTCCGATTTATTTTTGTTAAGTCAAGCGATTTAACTTGACCCATTATACTTATATCAAATTTATTTTACTTGATAGTAAATATTATACTCTACTCATATATATTACTACAAAATATAAAGTAATATATATTGCGTGGATAAAAATGTTATTCAACAAATGTTAAACAGATTCGATATGTTTTTTAATATTTTGATATTTTTACTAATACTTATAGGCCCTTTTCCCTGCCGGTATCGTATTCTTTATGTTCTCGTAACCAAAAACACGAATTTAAACTAAGAAAATAGTATATATTTTGTGTCGTACTAGTTTGGCACGAATCTTCCATATTTTGGTTAATTAATGCCTATTTTTTTTTTTATAATAGTAATATATGTTGGTTGAATTAATGATTAGGTATCAAAGTTGTAATTATTTTTTTCAATATTTTACAATATGTGTTACTTTTATTTTAAAGAGATATATATATCATATACATATAGGTAGGAACACTTACAAATTATTACTTTTAACACCATTGTACAGTTCAAATGACACAATATTTAGACGTACCTATTTATACAAATACATACACATACCTACGTCAAACATTTTACTGTTAAATATTCATTTTTGTACCTAAATATAATTGTGACAAGATGATCGAATATATTCATTTAATTTAATTTTTTTTTTTCCGTGTATTATACAATTCACATTACTGTCATTATTACATATATAATATTATCAATAGCGTGTAGGTATAGTGTTAAATTATAAGTTAATGTTGACGTTATAGAAAATAATATAATTATAAAAGTGTTTAGAGATGTTTATTTTGAATTATTATGTGTATCAAAATATATAAATCAATGTTATTTAATTTAAATATTATGAAATATGTAAATATATAAACACTAAACAAATAACAATTAGTACATACCTGTAAAATGTTCCTAAATTGATTTTCCTATAAGCAATCCAGTACCCAACCAAATTTCAAGTAATAAAACCCCAAAACACTTAACATTACTCCACGTGATGTGTGCACAGTGATCAAAATAAACTCTTTTTTCAGTAAGTATTACAGTACCATTAGTATTTACAGTATTATAGAAATAATACAGCTCATAATGTACTTTATTTTAAAATGTTACCAATTTTCAATGTTTAAACGTTAACTAACAAAAACTCACTATGAAAACTGATTTTCCAAGATTTTAAATTCTGTGTTTATAGTATTATGTTGTAAAGATTATGGAAAGTTCACGTTTGAAGTTTAAACATGACGTAGATTTATAAACTGATCATATTATTTTGATTCTAGTATAATATTGTTGAAAACAGTTTCTTGATTTTATGAGTGTAATAGCGTTTTTGCAATCAGTGCGATTTGCAAAAAATTAAGCCATCCAAGGGTTAAATGTGAGTTGTTTATAAAGTATATTATACAAGTTTTGCATCCATTTTCTCTAGCCCAAATTCAACAAAATGCCACTAATGACTCAATATGTGACCAAGTTAGAAAATGGTTGATTATTACAAATAAAACATTGAATTCGAATTCCATGATTTGGCAATTCCGCAATAAAAATATGTTATACAACTATTGTTATACTATACTATTAGGTGCAACGGTCTATATTAATGACAAGATTAGATAACTGTTCACAACGTGTAAAAAAAAAGTCGAAACAAATTTGTTTTGAAATCCAAAGATAAGAAACATTGTTAGTTACTGTTTTCAAAGTTATTCAAACTAAACTGTTTAGGTTTTTTACAAACAAACAATAGGTGTACTGATTATTAAATCGTATTTTTTAGCTTGGACAAACAAATAAGCAAGTACTTTGTTAGACGTTTATGGTAGACGTTTTTTAAAAGATACAACGTGTCGTAGTTGTACTAAATAGCTGATTTTAACTGGCATGCAAGCTAATTAATTTTTATAAAATGATATAGGTTGTACCAATTTTACTAAGATAACGTGACGTATGTGGTTCTCATATCAAAATATCATATTCAACTTTAAAAATATTATCAAATAACGTCATTTGCAGTATAAGGTTTATTTAAAACAAAAAAATGTAACGTGAGAATCGGTAGGTATATATTTTATACAAATAAAAACAATAGGTACCAACGTTTGTTATCTTTTTTTTATCGCTTTCATAGACACAATAATGTATTGTATATTATGTCTATGACCGATACTAAAAAGCTATACCTACCTATTAAAATAAATTTACACTTCACAGTTTAGGCTAATCGTTGCGTCAATAATACGTACCTAATCCAATTTTGTTTTTAAGTTGTGGTAAATGTAGATATTAATGATAATAGTGACAACAACATAAAAACACTGCAAAATAATATTGGACAAAAAGTTATTATTTATTGCTAGAAACGTCTTAAACATTTGTATGTTTTCATATAGTCACCTACCTAATTTAGGTGTTTTCCAAGAACGACCCCCAGCATATGGTTTTTAGAATGTCGCGGGTTCTTCCCCTCAACCAACGACACAAATTTAGACCTCGTCTAACTATCCAGTTAATCGACGCAATCCCTGTACGACTAAGCCTTTTAAATATTTTCAACTTCGAACCTCCGGTGCAACGAGATCATATTATCTGACTAGTCAACGAATATGTTTTCTGTACCAAACGAGACCTAAACCCTGTAATTTAATTTCTTTTAGTAATATAATATTATTTTAACAGCAGTAGAGCTGTAACAATATTAAAAAATAAAAATAAACGACGGTTCTAAACATTCACTGCAAGATGAAAATTATTTGTTGATTTACTTAAAAGCATTTATTTGTTCATTACAATCAGTCGAGTTTTAGAAATAGGTTTTGCATTCCTACTGCAGGCTACCTACGATAACTCGAACATATTTTATGAAATAAAAATGAGTGGCAAGTTAACGCGTTTAATTAAATTGTACGTGTTCTGATAAAAAATCACTTGTAAAGTGGTATATTTTTAAAAAAAAAATAACGACATTGCCGTTATTGATTGTAAGTACATAATATTAAACATGGACGGATTTAGTTGGGGTTGCTTGGTAATTGGTACCCACCTTGACCCGTGTTGATCTTTTGTTTTTTTTTTCTTCAACAATTCTTAATTTTGAAAATAGTACAGATTGAGAGATAGAATAAAAATGTGTTACCTCTAAAAGCCAAAACGAAACTTGTATGAAAAAATGCCGCAGTTTAGGTATATTTTTCACATTTTATATTTTAATCTCAACACGAATCCGATTGGTTTCAAACTTTGTGAAAGTAAGAAAATCTACTTGAAATTCACATAAATGTTTTTTTCAATGCAGTTAGATAATAGTTTCGACCCCGCGGGTTTCGACCGACTGTGACGGCTGTAGGGTCGCTCGCATAAACGTACGGAGGTAAACTTACAGGTTCTTGTAATCTTAACCAATCACAGACCCGAGATTTTCTCTCGGTATACCTATTGCCACCCAGCTCCTGGCTTTACCCCTTCGTCGCGGCCTGTACTGATTACGATGTTCGAAATGCCCCGTGTTCATATAAAATATCAAATAACGTCCGGGATACCTAATTTACACGCGGGTAAAAAAAAAAAAAATTATCCTGTATACAAACCATAATTATTGTACAGCAATATGCGTTATAATTTATACGAATAACGTTTTACTTTTTACAACATTATTAATATTTAGCAACTGCACACACACACACACGTATTCCCGGGCGTCGGTCGGCTCGTTATCGCCGCGACGAGAGTCTGTGGTCTTCCGGGCTGGCATCGCAGGCCCGACGTCATAAACCCACGACGCGGTGCCCCGCGCTCGACTGCCGGACCGCGCGTTCCGTAGTCTCATTCGAATCGTGTTCGACCGCGTCCGCCGCGAGCTGTATGCCACCATAGTTTTTAACCGCGGTAGATCCGCTGTAGTTTTCTGGGAGATCGCTGTAAAAATACCGGGCGGGTTTCGTGTTAGAGACAATATTGTAACTTACTAAATCGATTATTATATCTTCTTCTTCTGACATTTATTACTTTTTAAGAGTTTTCGTCACTGTCCTTCACCATTCTTCTCTGTTACGAGCCAACGATCTCCGTTCTTTTTAATCCTATTCTCTCGAGATCTCCTTCCACTGTATCCATCTCTTTTTGGGTCGCCCGCTGTCTTTTCCCTGTAGGTCTAACCGCATCATCCGCTCGTTCATGCGAATTTTAAGCGATTGTACTCGTCGACCGCTTATAAAGCTACGTATTATACGGCTATAGTTAAAATTTTGGAGGGCTATCAGAATATTTGGTGGGCTAAGCCCTGCCTCCCACACAAAAAGTCCATCCTATTTCCGCCTACGATTATAACGTCCGTCAACGATGTCGCGTGATGTTCGTCGCGCAAGACCGTAGCCGGAGGGACCGAACGACTGCTGCAGAAGGACGTGCGCGAGAACCCAAAGGATCGATGGCCGGAATAGAAGGAAACCCGACCGAGGAGCCCAACGAATCGTCGTACATGCTTCGCGGCAAAAGTAAGTGTTAACGTACGTATAAATGTATAATATACTTCCCAGCTCCCCCCTCCCCCCCGATCTCGAGGAAAACTCACCTGTAAATCTGTACGTACTTTAACGCGTGACATTTTAATGAAGTCTCGTTGATTTTTGGCCGAGTTATGGCGAAAAAACTATTTCCATGAAAACGAAACTGTTCGTAAAAATGTTTGATTACGAGAAACGTCTACTACGATATTTTTGTAAAATAATTTACAAACAATTTCGTCAGGTTCGATCGTTAAAATTGAATAATTTAATTAATTTTAAAAACTAAATGTCCATTCAAGGGTAAAACAAATTTAAAACATATGGAATGTACACAAGAAAATTAGATAACCGATTATAATATCCTACAGAGTATGATAGAAATGTCCGTTGGAGAAATGAGAAAGTTTTGGTTGGAAAAAGTACCCATACGTATATTCACTCGTTCATAAAATTCAGGACTGTAACGTACAGGAGGAGGTAGGTACCTACTATTTGTTCTCCGTAGAATAATTTAAAGACAAAAATCTGCGAGTATACATTGTGGTACCTTTTTTACGTTGTAAAATAGTCTTAGACATTAGAGATATGTATATAGTAGTTGTACCTACTATGTATACGAAACAATTAATAATATTATATCGATATGACAATATAGAATATCGTAGGTAAACATAGGACTAAAGAGTAAAACGTTGGAACATTTAAGCCAAGAAAAAACTTTGAATGAAAAATCTATAAGATGGTTAGTATAAATATTATATAGTTTATAGAAATTGTTTGCTATTCGAATATCCTAATATTTACTTTTTGGATAAAAAATCAAACAACGTTTCATAATCTAAACTTTAAAAATAATAATTATCCGTAGTCGTAAATTTTCTGATACAAATTGTTTTACAAAAATGCGTTTCATTCATTTTATATTCTGAGCGTAGCAAAGTCTATACATTTTATTTTTGTATTTGTACTTTTAATAAGTATAAAATAAACAATAACAGTTTTGTAATTATTTAACTATTTAATAAAATAAAACATTTAATAGAATAATTGTATTTTACGGCTTAAAACAGTAATCGTATAATTATTTACATCCAACTTGTATTTAAATATATCAACTTCCAGTACATCTATATCTCCTGTCCCCCACACTTTTGAAAAAGTTGGAACACGTGTTTTGCACACTTAAATCACCCCCTTGTAACTCTCGAATTTCAAACGACTGTTTTCAAATTAATTACTACAATCTCTAATACGAGGACGAAGACGTTTAATTAAGCACCAATGTTAAAGTGTTAAACAAAGAAACAAGCCATATAAACATCAAACATTTATTCCAATGACACCATATAGGTACAAATAATAAATTAATTCCAAACACCTTGAGACTCAAATAACGATACCATGAACCGCCTATAGTCTGTACTGTATTATACCGGTTTATAATGTACACGTGCAAATTTTGCAAATTTCAGGAGTTTCAAGTATTACATAACAGGAGGAAAAGGCTAGGGAGGGGATACGGGCTAAGACTTTTAAAATCCACAATATTGTTTTGTGTCAATGAGTTTCACTCAGATCATGTTAGTTAAAATAAATTCAAATATATTTATTTCCATTGGTTTAAAGTTCGTTGAATGCATCGGCTGAAGCATCAATAGTTTTCTAAAAAAAGTCTCAATTGATTTAATTACACGCTTAAAAAAACAACTACCTATCTACTCGTATAGCTAAGAAATATGATTTATGTTAATTTATAGCTCATTTTTCGTATCATTGATGCGATATTCAATGAAGGGACAAATTCGTACAGGGAAATCATGAAACGTGTAAGATTTTTTAATTGTCTTACGATCAACAATTATTAAATCTATTTTTAATTTGGTATTAGTTGCACTTAATTAAACATTCTTTTGTCTCAATATTTGACAGCCACGCGACACTAATTGTGTACAATTTTTTTTCTGTTTAGTTATTATTTGAAATGTTACAAAAGAACCTATTCGAGTAAATCGTTTATGTGTAATCACTAATCATACTCGGATTGTGTAATTGGAATAAATTTTATACGTTTTTAAACGACACCAATAATTAACAAAAAATATGGCAACTAAGTAGGCTAATTAAAGTTCAAAGATCTAATGAAGTTATAAGTCGATCGACGGTTACGTACACGACACAACTTTGGAGAAAAAGGTGGAATAAAAAAGCCAAAAATTACCTGCATGGTTGCAATAATTTTTAATAAAAAAAATTTTCTATACAATTATCATCCCAAAAGGACGTTATAGACTTTGAGGTTTTAATTTTACACTAATGATTAAAAAAGTTTTAATCGAAGTATTAAACTCTGAATACTGTCTGCTAAATTATTTAATTTAATTAATTTGCAATTCATAATTTATTTAATATATTAATATCCACCATATAAAATACAAAATTGCGAATCGCAAGAAGATAAGCATAAATTGTATTTTCGGGTAAAATTTTGTAAGATTAAGGATCTTACAAAAATTTGAAAAGACCCCCTATTAGATATTCCTAAATTCGCCACTAGTTTACTGCTTGCAGTTTAAATTGCAATTTCTAAATAGGTACCTGCAAAAAATGTTAATTTCATTAAGGTAAATATAGAATTGAAGTTTTAACACATATTTTATGGAACTCATACCCAATGGGTGTTGTGACGAAAATTAATCAACATAAAGTTATAAGGTTTATGATAATCACCTGTTAACTTATAATTTGTATTTTCCACTGCGTTTATTTTCTATTTAAATGACTAAAAGTTAAAACAAATAGAATTAGTAAGATACAAGTGCCTATATATTAAATTTATATTTAAAATTTAAAATGTAAAATTAATAAATACCTAATTAAAAGTAAAAACACAGGTTAGTACCTAATATTTTTTGGAATTAAATTTGAAATGCAACAAAACATATTGCCTATACTTGCTGTAAGGCTAATTTTATTGTAACATAAAGCGGAAAGGGGTAACGGGCAAAATCCTCCTACGTTGGTCCTATAATAGGTATATTTTAAGAGCGTGATGTCTACTAAAAAATTGTACGACTATATTACTGGTAGTAACTATAGTACAACTTGATACTTATTTAAACCATGATCTTAATTATACGGCTCACACTTATTTTGATGTTCAAACAAAAAATTATTTATTTTAATCAACACATATTTACTCGCGTTATATGTACAAGGTCTCTTGGTCTCTTGGCCTTTAACTATCTCGATCAATGTTTTAATTTTTGTACGGATCGACTGTATCATAACTTATATGGATACTTGATACTACTGTTATGTAAAACCTGCAAACTGATTAATATTATGATTTTAATCATACTCACATTTTTTAACTTATTCTCATTTTTTGCCAATGCAGCATTCTGTTTAAAAATTTTAAAATATTATATTAAATCCCGATCCCAACATTTTTACAACTAATAAACAAAATACGGAATACAACAAACGTATAGTTTTAAAAAAATCTATTCAATGAAAATAAAAAATAAAAACTTTTAAATTTTAAGTACCTACTATAATAGGAGGTGTATAGTGAAACTATGGAGCTCAAAATTATTTTCTCGACGTTCTCTCCCCATTCAACTTTTCAAGCAAACAAGCCACTGATTTTTACAAAAATGTAAATGAGTACCTATAGCGTTTAATCGTTACAAAATTAAAACTGTTTGACACAAAATGTAATGTACTTACAATAAACGTAAAAAGCGATTTTAAAAATGAGTTTTCTTACGATTTGATGGCACAGAGCAATTGCACCGTCGATATCGGATCACAGTTGCGGAAGGCGAATGGGGTTGGTACGTAGTGAGTGGAAGCGCATTCGCCAACTTCCTGTTGCCCGGCATGTTGAGGTCCTTCGCGCCGGATGTGCTGGATGGTTTTATTGGGATCCACGAGCTCATGCAGTCAGAGACCCGATTTCTCTCTCGCTGGATACCGGCCACTTTTAATCTGACCTTTTACATTGCAGGTACGTGTGGCTAAATGCATAATGTTTACCGATCAGAAAATTTATATTTAAAAACACAACCGCTGAACGGTCGCGTGAAAATCGAAGAATTTTGAGGATCACTTGTAGATTTTATAAAATCAAAAATGAATGCAATTTTAGAAAAAACAAAGCATTCTTTTTTTTTTCAAGTCATATTTTCAGAACAAGATATTCATCCTCAAATATTGTTATAGTAATTTTATGTTATTATAAAATAGATTGACTAGTTTTATAAGATTTAAACGAATATGATTGAAACATAATAGTTGAGTACGTAGTGTAAAATTGATACTTATGCAAATGTTGAATTTAATACCTATATTCTTACTGTACACGACATTTGCTCAAAAATATGTAGGTATATGCAAAAGTGTGGAACAAACAAAAACCTTTTAAAATGATTTTAAAACACAAACACTGATTATTACAAAATGTTTAAAAAATTAAAACATCCTAAATAAACCTATCATATTATAATATATGAACGTTAAATTAGGTACTTCAGTATAAACTATATATTATAGTCTATAAAGCAGTAAGCACTCAGCACCTACTTATGGTAAACGTAAAAAAACTGTTTTCAATTTAATGTTTTTTAAAAATATAAAATATGAGAGGCTCACTCAAAAATATTTATAAATATACTTAATTTATAATAGTTTTATTTTTGTCTCAAAAAAAACTAAATATAAACTATACAAAATATTTTTAAATTTAGTGAAGGTACCTGGTTAAATCAGTTGGGTTTAATTATTATTATAACTAATTTACGGGTTTCCTCTTTTTAACATATTAAGAGTAAGAGTAAAACAATATTATGCTGTACATTTTAATTAAACCTCGTTATTGTTTTTTTAATTACCTATTAATTATTGTGTAATTGTTATAACGTGTAGTTATTGCCATTATTAAAATTGAAGTCCGAAGAAAAGTATCCGACGGAAAAAGAAACAGATACAACAGTTACGGTCCGATAATGTTTTCCCGATCGCCGTTTTTCGCACGTATTTTTCACATTTTCTGACCAAAAGAATTTTTCTGGTAGATTATAATACTTGGCCCTTGACTCCGACCGAACACAAATAACAACAATTACAATTTACATATTATGGTAATGATCAGTGATCACTGTACCTTCTATGACGTATGAGTGTATAATGTATATTATATTATGATATCCAATAGGTATTTTATTGAATAGGTATGGCATATTTTGTAATCATCACATCATGTGATCGGAAAAACTTTATTTAGTTAATCACCGACCACCGTGTTATGAAAAAAGAATCATTTCTTATGTGAGAAAACGGTCACTCTATCAATGTAACTCCTTTACCTACATGGTAGGTTCAACGAAAATGGGATGTAGCACATGATAAAAGTATACACTTTATTTTATTAAATATTTTATTATACTAGTTAATACAAAATATGTTACCTACCACAAATAATTTACAATTATTTATTATTATTTATTATTCTCACAAAACTACGTTAAAACCTTTTTTGTTTTCCAAATATTTTGAAAAGAAAATTATGAAAACTGATTCAATTTTTTTTTTTTTTTTGGATTGTCATAATGCCGCGATTTTAAGAAAATCACTTTTCAGGCAAACCTTCTACCTCTATTTTAACATAATTTGGATCTGAAAGGGTTAACGGCGTCACTGGAGCATCTAGTACGGTACAGCATATATGACAGTAAAAAAAAAAACTATCAGTACAACAAATTTGAAAACAACACCAAATCAAACCATAATGTTTTACAGTAATATGCAAACAGTATGAGAAACAATGAAAAATTTACAAATCTAAATCAAACGTAAAAAGTTTTATAGATTCTACCACATACTGATTTTCATATATCATGGTAAAATATTACTTCTAGTGTATATTTCATAAAAATTAATTAAAAATATAAATATTATACGTGATAATATAGAAAAAAATTTAAATGCAAGGTTATTTAAAATCATTCAGAGTTGTATGTTTTTAGTTGCGTGGCATTTTTATTTTTATTAACTTTTTCTCACTTTTGATCTCAACAAAAAAAATTAAATTTTTTAAATTTTATAATTGTTCATTACTAATTACTACCCTAATATGATTAACGCTATTCTTAACTCACAAGTCAAAACTTGTATAAAATCGTCTATAATAATTGCTTTGTTTTTGTTGTTGATTAACAAAAATAGGCAATATTTCATAATGCTGTTATAATAGGTACTTTCAATCAATATATTATGATTTAACTCACTCGCTTTTGTTTTTAAAAATTAATGATAGACTATATTTTATCTAGTATCTTAAATTACGTATAGCATGAAGAACTATTTATAAACTCCAATATCTCTTGTGGAAGAAGTTATAAAATTACTAAAATTTAACAAGATGTAAAAAAAGACAACTTATTACTTAAGTTGATAGAACATTTTTGTTTTGAGTTGATGGTAATTAATAATTATTATAGTAAAGCAATAAAAACCTTAAAAACATTATAATACTGAATTCGCTGAAGTATAAATAATAATTAAAATCACTATATAATTAGATACCTATAGAATATCATAGAACTTTTAATTAATATATTACTATACTATCCAATAATAAACATACATCTGCAAGAGACTGCGTATATTTCCAGGATCATTGTCTTGCTTGCTATGTGGACTGTCATCTCATCGAGCTGTAACATTTTGGGGTGGACTTTTGGCGTTTACTGGAATGGTGTCGACATCGTTTGCCAATTCTGTTCTATACCTTTACATTAGGTATGCCTATATTTAATGAACTCAAAACCACAAAAACAATAATAAATAATAAAAAAAGCTGAAAATAATAACAGCAATTTATCAATTATTAATACACCAACATAAATTTTATTATTAATATCAATATTTCTAAAATAAGAATATTTATCTATTGTACTCGTATTATTAATATTATATACGAAGAAGTTGAAATAAATAAATATCAAATTAATTTAAAATAATAACAACTATATACCTACTCTACAATACTATATCCAATAATGTTGTTGTTTAAAAAAATCGCAAAGTAACGATGGTCGTAATTATTTTCATATTCATGTACATAAACAATAAAAAGAAAATTACATTTTTGATCTTCATACGTCAGTTTTTTTCAATGGATAAACAACAGCATTGATTAAGTATACATATTTGTATACGTATTATATGTATACTTAATTAAC
>CM029359.1:398599-486300 GCA_017140985.1 Hormaphis cornu | reverse complement strand
AATGTTTTTAGTTTTTACCAGTTTTTGATCGGTTACAAATTAAAATTTATTTTGGGCAATACAAATTTTCTTTTGCTGCTGAAATTAAAAATAAAATATAAATTACTTTTCATTTGATTGTAAGTAATAAAATTATAAAGTATTAAACCAGTAAAGAGGTACATTCTATTTTGAGGGTATTCAATCTTTTAGATTCTGATTGTAGCAAACAATGTAATGGTTTTAACTATGTGTTTTTTTTTTTTTTTTTTTTTTTTTGTTCCAATATGAGATCCAATTTTGAAGAAGTTATTGTACTTCTTCAAAAACGCTCTGATTATTACATTCATAGTTCACTCCCAGTTTCTTGTAACTTTGCTTTATACTTTGAAAGTTTGTTTTTTAAAAATTTTGAATATTAAAATTACATAGAAATTGAATAAAAACCGTAGAATGTACAGAAATCAATTTTTAACAAATATCAAATTTTCCTTCTATGATTTCCCTCACAATATTCAACAAAAAACTTGATGCATTCACACGTTATACAACATTGTATAATACAAGTTTTGTACAACTATTTTTAAAGTTTTTCAATAAAATTTTGAGCTTTTTAAAGTATTTAGCTTAAACACTTGAAAATTTCTAAAATGTTTATAGTTTTAGTTTGATAAAACTCGCGTTTTCCAGAAAACATTTTGAGAGTTGAATATTAGTTTCTGTACATAGATACATCTATCTGTGGTAGAAATAAATCTTAAATTATAAGTCACAATTTTTTTTTACAGTTCTTTAAAGTTTGAAAATAAGGAAAAATTGGTAATATTTGTTATTTATTTTTTAAAAATAATTTATAACTAAGACAATTTTCTTATTTAAAACTTGAAATTTTGATGTTATTTAAAACAAAATTTGGTATCTGTAACCAAAAATTTAAAAAAAAATCCAACCAATAGTTTTTGGTAGTACATAAAAAAACATATTAATAAAATGGTGTTATTTTGGTTATAACAATAAAATCATGCACTTCTGTGCAGTTGATACTTGGTAATTACTACTCAAACTATTGTCCAAACTATTTGAGATTTTCACCTATTGTTTAAATTAATACTTTTTATGTGTGGGTACCCATGTGGGTCTTGGGTTAGAATAGGTCTACAGTAACTCCTGCTTATCGTAAGAGGCGATTAAAATGTCGTAACAAAGGGAAGCCGCTTCTGTTACTACCAACCATTGACGATTTTGCAGCAAAAATAATCGGCAATGAAAGAACATGGTAGAGGCACAATAATTTGAAAAGTAGAGGCAGCTTGGAAACATTTCAAATAGGTACTGGCTTATCAACTGCGATGCAGCAAGTAAGAGTGAAACTACTGCATTTGAGAATATGTTATGAATAATGTTACACAGAAAGTAATCATCACATTCCACTAAAAATTATGAAACAAACAAAAAATTTTAACAAAAAAATAAAACTGACTTCAAAAAACAAAAAAATCACTAAAAAGTAGGTATTAAAATAGTTAAATGAAAAAAAAAATGTTATCACTTTTTTGAGTCTATGCCATCTAAAACACCACATAAAAATAGGTACTAAAAAAAAAAAAAACGGATGGCACTGTTACACACGTAAAGTATTTATATATATATATATAATTATTTTATACTTTTGAGTGTTTTTTTTTTTGTTTTTGTTTCTGAGCGTAGCAAAGATTGTATTATTATTTTTTTTTCTGTAAACACTTTTTAGGGTACCCGGAATTCTCCGATTTTTAAAGTAAGTCTGAGCTGGTACTTTGAGCAGTTTGAGGGTTTAACATTGTGTCAATCAAAAAACTAAGCGAAAATTAAGAAAAAACGTTAAAAATTACGGTTAACGTGTGTTTTAACATAATCGATTTAGTTTTTTGGCCATAACATCCAAAATAATGATCGGAACAAGTTGAAACTTTTACACAATATAATAATAGCTAAGATACAGATCTGATACAAGTTTCAAGTAATTTTGAAGATTTTTAACCCAAGTATAGAACATTTTTGTTCGATAAAAATGTAATTTTACAAAAAAATTTCAAAAATTCATACTAACAATTTTTTTTTTTTCAAAATGTTCAAAAACTGCTCATACATATTTTAACTTATTTTTGGAAAAGAGTTCGTAACTCACACAAATTTGATATTTAAAATTTGAAAGTTAAATATGTTATGAAAAAAAAAATTTTCAACATGAATCAAAATATTTAAAATAAATTTGTCCAGTAAAAAACAACTATTGACAAAATAATGTAATTTGGATTCGGTTAAATTTGGTTTTTACCAGGACGTATATTAGATAGCTGAGCTCGCTCAGAATCGTTTTTTCGATATTAACTTACACGTTTGAACCTAAACTTCCAAACCAGTGCGTACCTACCCAAAGCGTAGTCGTTATTCCGTCAAACTACCAACAACCAACGCGGCCTAGAGAGATCCCGGCTTATGGAAATTGGTTTTATTTTTTTGTTTAATAAGTTGTTTTTTCTAACGTCTAGACAAAGAAAAAGAGCTCTTTAGTCTTCTAACATCTCCTATGTTTATGTATGTACCTATACTTTCTTTTATAGATAATAATATACTTTCAGTATAAAAAATAAAATGTACTAATTTTATTTGTGATTCAAGAATTAAGGACATAATAGCGTATACCAATTATTAATTTTTGGGGGCTAAGCTCCCTACAGTTACGCTTATGCGAGCATGTAGGTACGTTATGAATAATAGTTATTAGTTCTTAGTAATTTAATTAATTAATTAATTAATATAAACTAATTGAATCAAGTTATGTTCTTAGTTTGTAATATTTAATGTATCTCAACAACGGTCGACGGACCGCGTGTTGTAAGTATGCGACCAAATGGCACGATGACCTCGCGTGCACCGTATACAGCTGGACAGCCGCGGGTCAGGCGGTCTTCGTGTACCGGCCTCTCCTGCAGTTTTTTGCGGCCATACGCAGGCGTCTGAAAAGGAACACGGCCGTCCAGACGCCGGCGGCCGCCATCAGACAGGTACCCAGTGCGTATAAGGAGGTTGCGTTGGTCGCGGCCAGCGGGCGCGGACGGCCACGGTAGAGCAGCAGATCGACGGCCAGTTGCGCGACGCCTTTGCCGAGCAGCGTGACAGCGCTCGACGCGGTCAGGCCGCTGCGGCCCAACACGCGAACGGCGACCAGCGGTTCGAGGCCCACCGCCGCGCCTGACGTGGCCAACCCGAACGCGACGAGCAGACCTCCGCCCGCGGACGGCCGAGCCGGCGTAACCTGCAGCGACGGGGCGACGGCTAACAGAACAGCGCCGGTGGCCGCTGTAGCGACGGCGTATAGGTAGACGGACGCCGAGCCGCCAGACGACAGCAGATCGGAAATGGTGGGCACGAGCGCGCGGCCGGCGGCTTCGGCCGTGGCCATCTGCAGTGCCGACGTGGTCTCGTCGGAGCCGTACGGCCGGGTGGCCGCAGCCGTCAGAAACACGGCGCACGCCAGGTGGCCGACCGCGTTTACGGCGGACACGGCCAGAAGATCGGCAGCCAGTTTGCGATTGCCGCCGATCAGCCGCCGCATTTGGACCCGAATCGACGAAGCGCGGCCGGCCGCCGGTGTCTGCGCGACGGCTGCGTAGTACTCGTGTTGCGCGACCGAGTTAATCGCCCTCGTCGGTTCATCTTGCAACGCGTAGATTGACGACACCGTTGACGACGACGACGAAGATGACGACACGGTTCTGACAACCCGCACGTGTTTGCACGCGGGCTTGTAGATCAACGCACATGCCAATACGTTTAAAATCATTCCGGATGAGATCAATATTCCTCCTCTGGAATAAAAAAAGAATATAAATGGCTGAGAACAATTTTTAAAAATGCAGGAAATTTCTAGGTCTCATGGGTACGGTTTGACGGAGTAACGACAATACGATTTTGCGGTGGGTCACTATTTTGGAAAGTTTAGTTAAAAGTTGTATATTGCTGTATTTGTTAGCCATTGTAATGTATAATTGCTTACGAAAATAACAATTCCTCAGTAAGCTCAGTAAGCTCAGCGTATACCTACAAAAATTGAGCCATGTACATAACTATATACTTAACAGTAAATAATATTTTTTTTTTATAGAGACAATTATTATTTTTTTATTAGGCTATTAAAATATATAAGTTAAATAAGGTATATGGACGTAGTATCACCAAATACTTCAAAATGTTCAAGTATTTGGTATTTCAATAATAATTTTATAGACCTATAGCCATACGACGAGGTCAGAAACTTGAGATAAGGTGGCAAGGCAAGTGAACCAATTGTGGTGCCGACTAGTGATAACCCGTTGGCAAGACCTCTGCGCTTGTCGAAGTACTCGTTGACAATCAAAAAGCCAGCAGGACAACATAGGCCCGCGCCAAATGCCACCAGTAGCCCGTAGCTAAACACGTATAAATCAAAACAAATCTATGACTAAAAAAAAAAAAACAAATCTATAACTAAAATCATAACAAACCAAAGTATAAACTCATTCATACAGAACAACATACTTACGATCAGTAGATATTCTGAAATCACTGTTTACCCGATTAGAAGAAATGGCTAAGAAAGTAGGACTACAGGTAAATGAAGGTAAAACTGAATACATGGTCATGGGAAGAAGAGATAGCAGTGCCATATTCCCGCACATGAAAGTTGGTAGGTATGAGTTCAATAAAGCCAAACAAATCAAGTACCTAGGTTCAATAGTAACAGAAAAGAATAAAACTGAAAAAGAAGTTGCGGGAAGAATTGTATCAGGAAATAAGTGCTTTTATGGACTCTCAAAAATACTAGGATCACGATCCTTGTCGTTGGAAATTAAAAAACAGTTACATACAACCTTAATACACCCAGTATATATACACCCAGGTCACTTATGGGGCGGAGACCTGGACATTAAGAAAGAATGAGAAAAGAAAACTTATGATTTTTGAAAGGAAAATTCTAAGGAAAATTTTTGGACCAGTGAAAGGCAGAGAAACGGGTGGGTGGAGAATAAGAAAAAATAATGAATTGGAAAACCTACTTAAAAAGGAAAGCATAGTGGATGCAATTAGAGACCGAAGACTTCAGTGGGCCGATCATGCTAGACGAAGCCAGAACAACATAATAAGGATGACTACGGACGAGAACCCAGTTGGTAAAAGACCACTAGGGAGACCTCGATTAAGGTGGGAAGACATGATGGAAAGAGACGTGTTGGCACTGAATGGAGGATCGGATTGGAGAGCACGAGCTTTGGATAGAGAAGGCTGGAGAATTGGATGTGTGACGGGATGGTCTTAATGGCCGACAAACCCCAAAGAAGAAGAAGAAGATATTCTAGGGGAATGTCAAAGTCCCTTAAAAATTCTGAATAATTAAAAAATAACCCAGTTTAATTTAAATTTGGTAATTGGAAGTTATTCTGTTATATCATGCAGTAGTTGATTTGACTTATTTTATCTACTCTATTTAAAATAAAAAATTTTAAATTTAAAAAATGATTATCAGCTATAGAATCTAAGTAATAATGTTGACATATAGTTCTCAAATACTGAATTATAATACCACGAGACATAAAAAATTTATTAAGTATTTTATAAGTTTCTGCAGTATCTATATCATTATAATATTGTTCGTATAGCTGTGTATAACTACGGAATTTGTTAAAAAATATGCTGTAAAGCAGGTCTCGTTTTATCTATAGTGATACCAGAAGTAAATGCTTTTAAGAATGTTTTAATTTTGAATTAACTGAAAAAAATTAAAACCTGTAATCGTTAATTAAGTATACATATAATACGTATACAAATATGTATACTTAATTAACGATTACAGGTTTTAATTTTTTTCAGTTAATTTAAAATTAAAACATTCTTAAAAGCATTTACTTCTGGTATCACTATAGATAAAACGAGACCTGCTTTACAGCATATTTTTTAACAAATTCCGTAGTTATACACAGCTATACGAACAATATTATAATGATATAGATACTGCAGAAACTTATAAAATACTTAATATATTTTTTATGTCTCGTGGTATTATAATTCAGTATTTGAGAACTATATGTCAACATTATTACTTAGATTCTATAGCTGATAATCATTTTTTAAATTTAAAATTTTTTATTTTAAATAGAGTAGATAAAATAAGTCAAATCGACTACTGCATGATACAACAGAATAACTTCCAATTACCAAATTTAAATTAAACTGGGTTATTTTTTAATTATTCAGAATTTTTAAGGGACTTTGACATTCCCCTAGAATATCTTCTTCTTCTTCTTTGGGGTTTGTCGGCCATTAAGACCATCCCGTCACACATCCAATTCTCCAGCCTTCTCTATCCAAAGCTCGTGCTCTCCAATCCGATCCTCCATTCAGTGCCAACACGTCTCTTTCCATCATGTCTTCCCACCTTAATCGAGGTCTCCCTAGTGGTCTTTTACCAACTGGGTTCTCGTCCGTAGTCATCCTTATTATGTTGTTCTGGCTTCGTCTAGCATGATCGGCCCACTGAAGTCTTCGGTCTCTAATTGCATCCACTATGCTTTCCTTTTTAAGTAGGTTTTCCAATTCATTATTTTTTCTTATTCTCCACCCACCCGTTTCTCTGCCTTTCACTGGTCCAAAAATTTTCCTTAGAATTTTCCTTTCAAAAATCATAAGTTTTCTTTTCTCATTCTTTCTTAATGTCCAGGTCTCCGCCCCATAAGTGACCTGGGTGTATATATACTGGGTGTATTAAGGTTGTATGTAACTGTTTTTTAATTTCCAACGACAAGGATCGTGATCCTAGTATTTTTGAGAGTCCATAAAAGCACTTATTTCCTGATACAATTCTTCCCGCAACTTCTTTTTCAGTTTCATTCTTTTCTGTTACTATTGAACCTAGGTACTTGATTTGTTTGGCTCTATTGAACTTATACCTACCAACTTTCATGTGCGGGAATATGGCACTGCTATCTCTTCTTCCCATGACCATGTATTCAGTTTTACCTTCATTTACCTGTAGTCCTACTTTCTTAGCCATTTCTTCTAATCGGGTAAACAGTGATTTCAGAATATCTACTGATCGTAAGTATGTTGTTCTGTATGAATGAGTTTATACTTTGGTTTGTTATGATTTTAGTTATAGATTTGTTTTTTTTTTTTTAGTCATAGATTTGTTTTGATTTATACGTGTTTAGCTACGGGCTACTGGTGGCATTTGGCGCGGGCCTATGTTGTCCTGCTGGCTTTTTGATTGTCAACGAGTACTTCGACAAGCGCAGAGGTCTTGCCAACGGGTTATCACTAGTCGGCACCACAATTGGTTCACTTGCCTTGCCACCTTATCTCAAGTTTCTGACCTCGTCGTATGGCTATAGGTCTATAAAATTATTATTGAAATACCAAATACTTGAACATTTTGAAGTATTTGGTGATACTACGTCCATATACCTTATTTAACTTATATATTTTAATAGCCTAATAAAAAAATAATAATTGTCTCTATAAAAAAAAAATATTATTTACTGTTAAGTATATAGTTATGTACATGGCTCAATTTTTGTAGGTATACGCTGAGCTTACTGAGCTTACTGAAGAATTGTTATTTTCGTAAGCAATTATACATTACAATGGCTAACAAATACAGCAATATACAACTTTTAACTAAACTTTCCAAAATAGTGACCCACCGCAAAATCGTATTGTCGTTACTCCGTCAAACCGTACCCATGAGACCTAGAAATTTCCTGCATTTTTAAAAATTGTTCTCAGCCATTTATATTCTTTTTTTATTCCAGAGGAGGAATATTGATCTCATCCGGAATGATTTTAAACGTATTGGCATGTGCGTTGATCTACAAGCCCGCGTGCAAACACGTGCGGGTTGTCAGAACCGTGTCGTCATCTTCGTCGTCGTCGTCAACGGTGTCGTCAATCTACGCGTTGCAAGATGAACCGACGAGGGCGATTAACTCGGTCGCGCAACACGAGTACTACGCAGCCGTCGCGCAGACACCGGCGGCCGGCCGCGCTTCGTCGATTCGGGTCCAAATGCGGCGGCTGATCGGCGGCAATCGCAAACTGGCTGCCGATCTTCTGGCCGTGTCCGCCGTAAACGCGGTCGGCCACCTGGCGTGCGCCGTGTTTCTGACGGCTGCGGCCACCCGGCCGTACGGCTCCGACGAGACCACGTCGGCACTGCAGATGGCCACGGCCGAAGCCGCCGGCCGCGCGCTCGTGCCCACCATTTCCGATCTGCTGTCGTCTGGCGGCTCGGCGTCCGTCTACCTATACGCCGTCGCTACAGCGGCCACCGGCGCTGTTCTGTTAGCCGTCGCCCCGTCGCTGCAGGTTACGCCGGCTCGGCCGTCCGCGGGCGGAGGTCTGCTCGTCGCGTTCGGGTTGGCCACGTCAGGCGCGGCGGTGGGCCTCGAACCGCTGGTCGCCGTTCGCGTGTTGGGCCGCAGCGGCCTGACCGCGTCGAGCGCTGTCACGCTGCTCGGCAAAGGCGTCGCGCAACTGGCCGTCGATCTGCTGCTCTACCGTGGCCGTCCGCGCCCGCTGGCCGCGACCAACGCAACCTCCTTATACGCACTGGGTACCTGTCTGATGGCGGCCGCCGGCGTCTGGACGGCCGTGTTCCTTTTCAGACGCCTGCGTATGGCCGCAAAAAACTGCAGGAGAGGCCGGTACACGAAGACCGCCTGACCCGCGGCTGTCCAGCTGTATACGGTGCACGCGAGGTCATCGTGCCATTTGGTCGCATACTTACAACACGCGGTCCGTCGACCGTTGTTGAGATACATTAAATATTACAAACTAAGAACATAACTTGATTCAATTAGTTTATATTAATTAATTAATTAATTAAATTACTAAGAACTAATAACTATTATTCATAACGTACCTACATGCTCGCATAAGCGTAACTGTAGGGAGCTTAGCCCCCAAAAATTAATAATTGGTATACGCTATTATGTCCTTAATTCTTGAATCACAAATAAAATTAGTACATTTTATTTTTTATACTGAAAGTATATTATTATCTATAAAAGAAAGTATAGGTACATACATAAACATAGGAGATGTTAGAAGACTAAAGAGCTCTTTTTCTTTGTCTAGACGTTAGAAAAAACAACTTATTAAACAAAAAAATAAAACCAATTTCCATAAGCCGGGATCTCTCTAGGCCGCGTTGGTTGTTGGTAGTTTGACGGAATAACGACTACGCTTTGGGTAGGTACGCACTGGTTTGGAAGTTTAGGTTCAAACGTGTAAGTTAATATCGAAAAAACGATTCTGAGCGAGCTCAGCTATCTAATATACGTCTTGGTAAAAACCAAATTTAACCGAATCCAAATTACATTATTTTGTCAATAGTTGTTTTTTACTGGACAAATTTATTTTAAATATTTTGATTCATGTTGAAAATTTTTTTTTTCATAACATATTTAACTTTCAAATTTTAAATATCAAATTTGTGTGAGTTACGAACTCTTTTCCAAAAATAAGTTAAAATATGTATGAGCAGTTTTTGAACATTTTGAAAAAAAAAAAATTGTTAGTATGAATTTTTGAAATTTTTTTGTAAAATTACATTTTTATCGAACAAAAATGTTCTATACTTGGGTTAAAAATCTTCAAAATTACTTGAAACTTGTATCAGATCTGTATCTTAGCTATTATTATATTGTGTAAAAGTTTCAACTTGTTCCGATCATTATTTTGGATGTTATGGCCAAAAAACTAAATCGATTATGTTAAAACACACGTTAACCGTAATTTTTAACGTTTTTTCTTAATTTTCGCTTAGTTTTTTGATTGACACAATGTTAAACCCTCAAACTGCTCAAAGTACCAGCTCAGACTTACTTTAAAAATCGGAGAATTCCGGGTACCCTAAAAAGTGTTTACAGAAAAAAAAATAATAATACAATCTTTGCTACGCTCAGAAACAAAAACAAAAAAAAAAACACTCAAAAGTATAAAATAATTATATATATATATAAATACTTTACGTGTGTAACAGTGCCATCCGTTTTTTTTTTTTTTTTAGTACCTATTTTTATGTGGTGTTTTAGAATTTTAATTTGTAACCGATCAAAAACTGGTAAAAACTAAAAACATTCAAATTAAAAAAAAAAAAAAAAACACTAATTAAACCTAAATTAAGTTTGTAAAACACATATATTTCAACCTAAACTACTATGATTATTTTTTATTGTTTAGTCTTAATTTAAAAGATTATACGTTATAATCTTTTAAATACATCAATTTATACATTACAAAAATTCACAAAAACAGAGATTTGGAACATAAAGACAAAAATAAAAGTGTACATACAATTAAACCATACATTAATATTTAGTTCTTTTATTATTTTTAGAAATAATCATACAAATTCATCTGTGTATTATTGATGAACACAAATTATAATACTGTATGAACATAATAATATTAAATATTAATAATAATAATAATAATAAAACATCATATGTAATTAATTAAGTGTATGGGTTGCAGTCTTATTAAACTGAGTTTACGACCAAATATAAAAAAAATTAAATAAGTAAAATCTTACCTTAATTAGAACATAAATAATAAAAAATTTATTTTTCATTAAAATACCTTTTCAAAAACTTCTTCCATATAATATATTATTGACAAACCAACAAATTATACTCTACATTCATAATCAATAATGATACCATAAATTTGTAATATTAATTAATTGTTTATTAGATGAATGAAAAATTTAATCGTAACAGTGATGCAAATCAGGCAGGAAAGTATTTAGAAATTTAGTTTTTTATCAGATTGAAATCCCAGATGAAACTTGGTACTGCACGCGGGCAATCACTGGGCCACTGAAAACTGATACTTTCCTATGTATGTGGGTGACATGTAGGCTTTGGGTCTATGTCAATAGGTAACAGAAAAAAATATTTATCAAATGTTAGATCAGTGACTCCTAACTTTTTTATTCAACGCTCACCTTGTAAATTATCAAAAAACTCATGCCCTTCTCTTAAGTTAGAATTTAGACAATTTTTGATTTTTTAATTTTACAAAATAAATGTATATTATACCAATAATGAATAGGTTATTTCTTTATTTTCATAATTTTAAAAATAAAATTGTATGTTTATTATTATCATTGTTATCCCAATTATTGTCATTGACGCCTGTGGCGATTGCACAGCGTAGTGCGGCACAATGCCAGTCAGTTGACAGTTGCTCAGAATAATTAACACAGTAACAGTAACACCACCATCACGTCATGTGCACAAAGAAACTGTTTGAAAAGAACGAAGAAACTTTTCATTAATGTATTTTGTAATGTTTAATAATTTATATTGTTAGTACATTTCTTAAATAAATAAAAGATGTACATTTTATGTAAATTGTGAGTTAAACCATGTAATTATTATTGAAATTCAGAAGTGGGATTAAAACCCACACTCTAATAAATCAACTTAATAATTAATACTTTTAAATAAAATTATAAAAACATTTTTATATTAAATATAAAAACAGACACAGGAATATAAAATATAAATAATAGTTATAAGTAAAAAAAAAATCAAAATTCTTGTTATTTGATCGTTACTGTATTCCCCCAGAAGGCGTAGAATTTTCCCCTGTGTTAGACCTAACCACTGTGTTAGATATATGAAACATTTACTAAACAATATAACAGGAATCATCAAAATAAATTACCACTTACTGAATATTATAAATGCATGGCACATTATGATTATAGAAAATATACATATAAATAATAAAAATAACTAAAAAAATAAAAGGAACAAAACGTTCCTGTTTTTATAAAAATATTGTAGGAAGAAATATACACTTAGGTTAATATTATTTAAACACACTGTCTCAAATATTAAATTGCCATTAATTTTCAGTACAAAATATAAGTCAAAAATTATTATCTAATTTTGATATTTATTAATTGTGTTTAACAATAGCTCACATAAAATTTAATTTTATGAGACATTTAAACAAATACATTAAATTAAATAAATATTTTGTTCACCTAATACAAAATGGTTTTAAAATAAGTCTTGAATCTATTTGCTTTATGGTTGCCAAGAAGTTAACATTAATTTATCATTTAATCCAGCAAGAATAATAGAGCACACTTTTACTTTTTCATTTTTCATAATAGTATGATATATTTTATCTTCTGGATCTTGTACTACTTTTGTTTTGTAGTTTTGTTTTGGGGACACTGCTCCTTTTTTTGGTTGTGTCAACTGTACACTACGGCAACCTTGAAAAGTATCCTTTGGTTTTGGGCCCGGTTTTTCAGTTCGCTTCTGTAAAATAGTAAATTAGTATAAATTAAAAACAATTGTTTTTAACCTTGCACAACATGAATACTTGTGTCTACATGACAGAGATCTTTTTTGTTTTACAAAAACTTTAAAATATATCATAACTAACATGCTATGTTGTTATAAACGGTATAAGAGGGTATTAGAGAACAATTTAGTTATAATGTGGTATTTGTTATTTATATTTGAATGGCAATAATTTATTTAAATTAAGAAATATTTTGACTAGTGCCCCAGGATGTATGTTTCTATGTTCCTATTTTTAGATGGATGTTTGTGTTTGATAGTTGGTTTTTCTTTATCTATATGGCCATGTTTGTACAAAAACAAATACATGAGGAAAACAATGGATATATCGTTATTGATATTTTGTTGGTGCTAAGAACCCCTAGCTATCCCCTACGCTAAGTAACCCCCTAGCCAATGCTTGAAATTCAACTGATTTTAGATTCGTACATTGTTTTATTTTCTTATTTATGGTAGTTATGAAAACATTAATAATTTATATACTTATAATGTGTATGATGAGCATAGGTTTTTAGTGCTTACTAACAAAATTTAGGTATGCATTGAACTAAGGTACTTAAAAGCCATTAATATTTTGGGCCAAAACTATGTACTAAACCATTTTTATGGTAGCTTTCATGTAAAAAGTTGGTAGGCAGTATTGCAAAGTTTAACTTTTCACCCCAGTCAGTCCCTGTACATTCACAAAACAAAATAATTATTTAAGTACAAAAAGTAGACTAATCTGATGTAAGTTATGAGAGAAGAAGTTTTTTAGTAGAAGAAAAAATGGGTTCAAACCATCAACCTCTAGGACCAAATCTAAAAAAAAAAACTATTATTGTGAAATAAATAGGTAATTAATTTATGATGATAATCCAATTTATAATAATATAGTTTTATTAAACTATTATCTATTTATTATACTTTTAGATTCTGAGTGTAGCAAATAATTTATTGTTTTTATAATGATGTTTTTTTTTTTCTGTGAACACTTTGACGGCCAGAGGGTCCATTTGCAAAATGTCATAAATCTACAAATCTTGGAAAGTGAATGTAAATGGTACTTTATTTAATGAGTTTTTGGAAATTTTAATAATTTTTTGAGAAATGGCCCAAAAACCAAAGACTTTTGAACATTTTTGGCAAACTGCTTGAAATTTTCACATTTGTTATCACTTTTATGGGTAGCAGGAGACTGATAATTATGTTGATTATCACATAAAAGTTTGGATTTTGGTAAAATGTATTTTATTTGAAATGTTTTTTGATATTTACTAAAATGTTGAGTTATGTGCAAAAATTTCCAAATGCAATAATTAGTTTTTTTGGGTGGAAAGAGCAATCTGATTAATGAGTTTTATACCACAAAAAAGTTGGAGAATTTGATTTAAATAATATCATACATGTTTTTTTTAAAATTTTACATGTTGGACAATCGGATTGAATCCCACCCATACTATTATTAATTATTATTAAATTGTTTGAAATTGAATAATTAGCAGCAATTTTTGGTCATATCTGTGATTCATTTTTCCAAAAAAATTGAGTAAGTATCAAATACATACTTAAGGAGTGCTTTGATTTTTTCATGAAAGGAGTACTTAATATAATAAGGACCTTAGTCTACATTATTTTTCTGTCAACACTGGATTGGCTAGAAGAAGTGATCTAATATATTAATAGTAAAAATTTATGATAATGTTGAGCTACACAATAATGTGAAAAGAAAAATTGGAGAAATGTAATAGCATGCTGTGAAGTAGTGTAGGTTTAAACTGTGGGTAACTATTTTGAATAGTGTACTATAACATAAAAAAAGTAAGAAAGGAAATAAATTTTAAAAGAAAAAAAGACCAGTAAATTTGAGGTTGAGTGAGAAGTTGTTTAGCGCAGCGACTACACTTTGGAGTGAGTTACTTCTTTGTTTTTAGCAACAAGTAACAACTAATATCTCATTTATCAATGTTCACATTAGTAAAAGTTTTAATACAATATAATAACTCCTTATTTATGTTTGATAGTATTGAAACTTAAACAATTTATAATAGTTTTTGTGTGTGTGATTTCAGATACTAAATAATAAGTTTAAACTACAACTTTTAGAATATTGACGTATTTATAAAGAAGTGACTTACTCCAAAATATAATTGCTCTGCCAAACATCTCACCCAAGATGTGATGTCTCCCCCAAATTTACTCCCCTTCTTTCTGTTCTTAGAACTTAATCTCTTTCTTAAACTTTACTCCCTCTCTTTTCTTTTTAAAATCATTGTTACTCCCTGTACTGTAAAACTAAAAAGTACATGCTAATTCATACATAATTAATAAACCATAAATGTATAAGGATAGAAAACAAATAAGAATGCGCATTTCTAAGTATAATAATTTTAGATTTCTTAACATAGGTATAGATCCCTTATAATAACCCTGTTGTTTCCATCTATCCGTAGTTACATAGTTATAATAATTGTTGATTTGATTTCTAGGAAAACAGTTTTTTTTTTTAAATAATTTTTCACTTTTGGCAAATTTTATTAGCTTTAAACATACCATAAAACAAAATGATATCAAATACTTAATTTGTTAACTAAATATTTTATAATGATTCAGTTCAAAATAAGCTCAAACACGTAATGTTGTCTTGTAACTATGTTTTTTATAACAGTTTTGTTAAAAGTAAATATGCTAACCAGTACAACCAATAAACAAAATAAGTGTACCTATTTAATATGAACTCATCAAACTAATATTGGAAAATAGGGTTAAAATAAAATAATAAAAAAAAGTAATTAAATACATACAAATTTTTTAAATGTCCTGTCAATTTTAAACAAATTAAAATATTAAATGTATTTATATTTTTATACATACGTATAATATACAAAGTTTGGTGACACATTTTTACCTATTTGGTATTATAGTTGATTGTTTAAAATTAAAATACATTAAGAAACCAGAAATTTAGCACACTTGCAGAGTTGACTTACTTAACTTGTTTTATAATATGTACCATTCTTCTAAAATAATATTAAAAACCGAATAAAAATCTAAAATGTTCAGATACTACCATAACCCACAAATAGATAAATTAGAATATTTTAAACTACTTTAAATCATTTTTAATATAATTTGTGTGAAGAACTTTGATATAATTATTAAACCTATCATATCTATGTTATATATGTCAAGAAAAAAGATGATTACTTATAAAAATTAAGTTTGTAGTATAATTTTTTTTTTTACACCACTTCTAGAGAAAATTTGAATGTACGCTTTTGTGTAATATAATTAAGTGAAATACAATCAAATTTTTATTTTCACTCAATCATAGAACAGGGTTGTAATAAAAAGAAATAGTTAATGAATAAGCATAACTCAAAAAAAGTTTTTTTAATATTTTAATAAAGGTAAAATAAATTCGTATTCAACTATCAAGCAGTAAGTTTATTATATATGCAGTATATTTTTTATAAATAAGTTAAGACAAGTGGAGGTATATAGGAAAAGGGTCACTGACATGAGCGGACTGATAATTTTAGGTTTGGGATGCAAAATTTTAGGGACCCTTAAAAACATAATGCAGGAACTTCATACCTAGTAAAAACCTATAAATTGAGGGCTAAAACATAAATACAGATAAGGGCCTGGGGTGCTGTTTTGTTTAGGAACCCTGCGTCAGTCCCTAGTGCCCCCCAAATAGTAGAAGAAAGCAAAAAAGAAGAAGATTAATGACAAAACAAACATTGTGAAATTATGAGAGGGGACAATAAATGTTATGCTCTTAGCTATATTTTATAAATATAAACCTCAACTTAGAAATTAACTAATTTATAAAATTGGGATATTGTTGTGTACCTACAGAGTACAGATTGATTGTATCATCAAACTACAAAATATTATAATTTAATAAAAACATATTAGCATTGATTTTATAATTAACAAATAGGCCATGCTATAGTAATTGTTGGCGACTCATTGAACACTTTCAGCTACTGTGAAGCGCTAATACTACTTACAATGGTAAAAAAATCCAACCATAGAACAAACTTTGTCAGCCCGCAAATGTACAACGATATTGATATAAAAATAATTGTATTTTCATAGTTTTAAATAAATAATTGTTGATCGAAAAGCAAAATCTCTACCACTGAACGTCGATGCCAATAGTACTCTACAGCAGCTGAAAGGGTATGCCAAAAATTACTGTAGCATGACTTATCTGTTTATTATAAAATCAATGATAATAGGTAGGTATTGTTTAAAATAATAAGCAATTATAGTAAATATTTAAACATCATTTATAACGTCAAAATGCATCTAACCTTAGTTTTGCGTATGAACGCAGAAGCATCATAATAATTGGGTTTTTCACGGCGGACACGTTCGGTTCTACGGCGGCCGTCTGAGCGTGTAGAAGTAGCAGTTGTTATAACATCTTTTGCCTCGTCGACTGGAGCTGCCTTTGCCACATGTGGAGTCGGCTTGGGTAAGATATCTTTTTTGGAAAGATAAAACGAATGATTGCATTTGTTACAAGTCTTTACAGCCACTGGGTACTAAAAACACCAGACACGCATAAAATAAAATACCTAGTGTTAACATTACAAAAATAAAAAAATATTTCTACAGTAGTTTTCCAAAGAATATAACTTCGCCCTGAATGAGAATACAAAAATGCCGTAGTCATTACCTGTAAGCCACAACCGGGACAAATTTTTCTCACCGAAACTTTTTTATGTTTTAACATGTATTAATCTGTTTGCGCTAAGACGGTGGAAAAACGTCAGGCCGTTTCGGAGTACAGCAGCTGTGCAAGTGGGTAAACACTCAACAACGAACGAGCCCAGTCATAACAGGCAAACGTCGGTGTTTGAAAATATTAAAAGTTCCGAACAATGACAAAACAAATAAATTGATTTATTTTTAATGCCATTTGAATCTCAAATGTCCAAGTTTCTTACTCCAAAGCATATAATATTATAGACATGGACATCTATAATATGTCTATAATATATATATGGTCGACGTTTTCTCTCTACGCGCAGTCCATATTATGTTATTATGTCTATGGATAGCACCCTCTGGCGGACCGTTTGCTAAATTGCCATAGGTTCCCAGTCCTTATTACGGTTTTTATTTTGTTATCTTGAACCAGGTAGATACCATTATTTTTATATGATAAGACAATTATCGTACAATAAAATCTATACTATAGTATAGAAGTCTGTGCCACGGTTTAGAAAATAACTAACTCCCCTAACAGACAATAGCCTAAAACCTATTGCATCTAAACCACTAATAATAGTTCGTGATCCAAACCTAGACCAATTGTACAGTTAAGTTGGCTAAACTGACTTATACCACATTGATTACTTGGGAACTTGTGTCCATCTGGGAACCTATATGACCATAGAACGTTTATTATATATATCCATGCCTATGACCAAAAGCCATATCTATTCTGTGGTCTTATCACCATTATGGTCTTCATTATTATCATATATAATTTTATCAATTTTAATTTACGTCTCTTAAAACTTAAAAGTTAAACATTTAATTTTTTCAAATGAGTTAGAATGTTAATTTTTCTACAATTTCGTGGTGTTGAGAAAACCTTTTTGTTTATTAATTGTAAAGTGTAGAATACCTTTTCTTAATCTAATATAAAGGTTTCTTAAAAAATCATAATCAAAATTCGGACAAGTATGCTTAAAAGGAACATTAGTCACTGAATCTATCTGTTCTGTAGTTCCACTGTGGGTTGTCACAGAATAAATTAATAATTGAAGAAGTAAAGAGTGGTTCTGAACTCTGGTGCTATAGCCACAGAATAGTTATTATTGTTATTATTATCCTGTGCTATAGCTAATCTTTGCTGTTGTTGGCTTGTAACAGTTCCTTCTGTCTTCATAAAATCGGTGGGTAGTTTGAATTTGTTTGTGAAATTATTGTCTTCGTAGAAATAATAATAATATGTTCTCTCGGTAGTTTTGTTCCATCGCCGAGTTTCAATACTGCTGTAATTCTGCGAGCATGGGCTCTGAACAGAGCTCACAGTCCAACGCGTCGTCGCAGCCGAGAAATCCTAAATTAAAGCGAGGGAAATCTGTGCCCGAGAGCTCTTGGCCTCGCAACTCTCAAGATGGCCAGCACTGCAGCAGCAGCAGGGCGGCGAGCGCAAACACGTCGCCAGGCCACAGCGTGTGCAGCGACGTCGACCTGCCGTACGTTTCGTACACGGTTAACCGGCCAATCGGAGGTATGTATTTCACAACCAAAATTTACATGAATTGTCGAGAAGTTAACGCGTCAATGTCATGAGTAGATTCCCCGAAGAAACCTAGCGTCATGACCCGAGGCCGATCAATGCAAGCGGATTCAAAACGATCTGGGAAAAAAAACCCAAAGACCGTGCCTAAGCATAACATTGTGGTTGTCAGACCAGCTGTTCAAGTGAATCCCGATATGGACGAAGACATGTCACGACTAAAGGTGAATTGCCCAATTATTGTTTCATTAAAACTCAAGAGCGCGCTTTGTTATGAGCTATAGTACAGTATAGTGTAATAGCTATACGTTGAGAAGTTAAGGCTGTACTAAATGTAACTCCTAAGTAGCGGAAAGATTTTTTTTAAATTTTTATAGGGTTAATGTAGTTAAATATAAAAAAATACAGAGAGTAATATCATTGGTTTTGTATTAAATATTTAAATTAATTGTTAATTTTTATTGATTTATATTTCTAATAATATTTGTTTGTATGCTCAAATTGATATTGCAATCAATTAATTAATTTTTGTTTTAAAAAACTAATGACAAGTTACATATTATAATGCTCTAGAAATATAGAATAACTAAACAATTATCAAAAATTATTTTACTTCTAAAAAATTTAATTCTACAATTTTCATGCTAAGAAAACAAATATTTACACCTATTTTCAATAAGAGCGATGAGTTAAAAAGGCACCTACTGTATTTTTTACATAAAATCCTTAATTAGGTTCTAAAAATCAGTAATCACTTCTAACCTAACTAGTCACATTTTTATCTACTACCTTTATTGCATACATAATGAACATTATATAAGTCATTACTATTAGGTAATATACAATTTCTAAAATTACTGTTTTATAATATAGGTAGTTGGTAACAAGGATACATTTTTTTATTAATTTGATTTATTATATTCATATGAGTTAAAATATAAACTTTTCATTATTATGGCAATATTTTACATAATACTGTATTAACTATAAACTGTAGATAATTTATGAATGAATGAACAAAACCAATTTACAATATTATCTGTAGTCTGTGTTAACACTACTGATGCACAATTATTATTTTTTTTAAATCATTTTAAAACAATCTTAATTAATTTAAATTCTTAGTGCTTAAATGTAGATGCTAAAATATGTGTACCTACCTATACTAATAATTAATTGAAGTAGAATTCTGAACTAAACTTATCCTACTAGAGTGACATAAAAAATACATTTTACTATAATAATTAATTTTGAAAATAAAATTATTGCTTTGAAACTAATTAATTGACATTATAGTAGATTACTATTTGTTCTTGAGTAGTACTTAACTATTTTATTTTTCATTAATTAACTTGAACGTTTAAATTTGTATAATAATAAAACTTTGTAACTTTGTTACTCGAACATTTATTTACAACCTAAGTATATACGAATTAACTAAAGGGCACAGTGAATTTTTGTACTGTTTTGGATCTAAAAGCTTGAGTCGAATTTGTTCCCTTAAAATGAACCAAATTTAGTTCTGTAAAAAGATTTTGATTCTTTAATCTTTTTTCTAGATTATTTGTGGGAATCGATTTTCAATACTTTAGTTAAAAATATATTTATATATCATATTAATTTTTTGGTAAATATAATGAGTAGGAGACTGACAATTTTAGGACCGGAGTCCAAATTATTTTGGGTGCCCTCTAAGACACATACCAAAAACCTATTAACCTGTAAACCTATAAAGCAAAGGTCCAAAACATATGAATTGAAGCCCAAAAAATACTTATGGATAGGGGTGTGGTTTTGTTTTAGCACTCCGTGTAAGTCCACTCTTGTGTAGGTGGACAAATACTTTTTAAGTTTTGTGTATAACGAGGTAATTTTAAAAAATTACTTTAAATTGAAATTATTATTTGGTATTCATATTTCATGTTTAAATTATTTACTGGCAAATGACTAGAGAATCTTAGACTAATATTCTGATTAACTAATTTATTTTGGTAAAATAGGTAAATTTATAAAAAATAACTATCAAAAAAATATGTATATATAACTATTTTCCGTCACATAAAATTTCAGCAAGTTCCATCTTTTTTGCCGATAATTCGAGGGACTGTGTCCTTGCCTGCTGCTAGAGATCGAGAAGCATTAGAGCGAATCGATTCTGATGCATTGTATAGACTGTGTCAACTATACGAGGCATATATGAACCGTTGTGCTAGAGCAGTGGCCGCTGATCAAACATTGATCAATAAACAAATTTCAGAGGTATAACATAAATAATGAAATGTAATATGATATGATTTTAATTTAATTTAATTTTTCACAGCTCGACGAAGAGACTACTCGAGTGTTAAATCTATACATAGCCTCATACAAACATTATGCCAAAATTAATGAGCAATTCAAGTGCATCAACAACATGAATAAGCAACTCAATGCGTGTCATCTATTGTTAAACAAGACTTTGGATTCTGTACAGTTTTTGAATAACAAACTACCTTTGGACGAACGGTTAGAACCATTTGTGTGGACAACGGGTTAAATTTTTAATGAATGTATCATTTTCCCTCATCTAGTCTCTTAATTTTTATAAGTTACTTACTATAATATATACATAATATGTTAATTTGTTACTATTTTCAAGCATTTAAATTAATATTTGATGATGTACTTCAGTTCGTGTTTGTACGTATTTGTTTGAGTATCCACGACAAATGAAATGACAGTTTTGTATATACGTCTGGATATCCTGGTTTTGCGCATCCTGAGCCAAATGATGTTAAACCAGCCAAAAACCATTGGCCATTTGAGCCAGAACATTGCAAGGGTCCTCCCGAATCCCCCTGTAAAGTATGAGATGTTTGATGAGAAGTAATGTCATTTTGTAGTTTCAATTAAAACAAAAACTTTTACATACCACGCACGGTCCACCAGCTTTTCCATCCATCCGGCCAGCACACAAATGGCCATCAGTTATGGGCACAGCCGGTCCATATCTATCTTTACAAATAGACGTGTTGTGTACCGGTACTTTGATTTGCCGAAGCTTTCCTGACAAGGGTCCATTTGGTTTTACTTTACCCCAGCCAGTTGTGACACACGTTTTGGGAATTGTTGTGTTCCGTGGAGGCAAACACAAACACCGTACATTTTTATTGGTGATATTTGTTGGCCTTGATAGTTTCATTAACGCTGCAAAGTTCAAAATATACTTAGTACTAGTAAAATCTAGCATTTATACATTTTTTTCACTGATAACCTATATCATTTTGGTAGTTGTGAAACATATCGTGAATGAACACCTCATCAATGGGTATACGCTCTTCAGTATGTTCTTCTACGTCTCTATTCCAATCGCCTAATACAGCAGTCCAAAGAGCCGCCAGCGGCAAACTAAATTTTTCACTGAAAATTTGTTAACGAATTGTGAATAATATATTTTTAACAAGTAGTTTCAATACTATCATCAAACGACCATTATATACTTTCTGATACAATGAGCAGCCGTCAACACCCAAGTTGGTTGGATGAGCACTCCTGCACACCAATGTCCAACAAAACCAAATGTTGGATGGAGTAGCTGAAGTGATACCTGAACAGAAATGTATGTGATCTTCATTTAAAGGATTAAAACAAAAAAAGTCAAATTAATTTATTAATACTGTACTTTTTGTAAAAAAAATATTATTTTTTTAATTGTTATTAATAATATATATATATATATTATAGTATAATGTGTGTGTTTGAAAACTTAAGTTTATAAAATATTTAAATTGTTTATTATTATTATTATTATAGGTAATATTTAATTAGTGAATTTTATTTTTAATATAATATGGTCTGGTGCTTGAATTTAAAATATCAATAGACAATAGTTAAGTATGGTTTTCCGATCACACATAAATAAAATATTTGTTTGGAGACGATGCGTTCATAAATTGTTTTTGTACTACGAGCTTCCCGCCAATCATTTGTAGTTGGAACAAAAATATTCTTGACCACCCCAAATTTGTTGAACCCTTAATAATATTATGTATTTTGGTTTTTGGAACGTTGGTTTGCATAGAGTTAAATTACAATGAATTTATGAAAATGATGATTTTTTAAGAACTCGTTAATTTTTTGTGGGTACATTAAAATGTAAAACAAATAACAATAATGCTTGGCTGTAATACTCAATTTTCTTAGTAAAAATAAAAATTGACCCACTGTGTTCAATGCCATTGTCAAATCGATAATGTGTAAAATATGAAAATATTGCTGTAATTTTTATCCGATAAGGAACTTTTTTAATTTTATGAAGACACTAATACGATAATAAATAAAGTGTAATATGGTTAAAATATTATATGTAGGTACGACGAGTACTTCAGGGCTTAAATTGGAAACTCACCTGCCAGGGCCAAGCACCTTTTAGGCTTTCCTTGCCATTGACTAATCTGGACTTGGAACCTGCGTTGGCACTACTGCCACTACTACCGTCAACTGTTGATCTCGGTTGTCTGTAACTCAATACACCGCCATTCAAGCCACACTCTGAAAACAAATTTTTTTTCTCCGTTTAGAGACGTGATTCTGGACATTTTGATTTACCATCGTCATTGGAAATGTTTCATTTTTGTTGACCAAATTCATTAATTTATATTAATTAAATTACTATCTATGTAAATGAACGCCCAATCGATCACGGTAAATTTTATAGGTACTATTTAACTATTTAAAAAAAAAAAAAAAAAACTATGGAATATTCCATCAATTCAAACGCTGGACTCAATTCGATTTTATCCATATAATAGGCCATTGCAGATATCATAAGATACCTACGGGCTGTAATAAATAATTATAATACTTGTAACGATATATAATCACGGGTATATTATTATTGTTTTATACATAGTCGTCTATACGAGGTAATTATTATCATACTAGCTGTCCCGACCCGGCGTTGCTCGGGATTTAGTTGGTCAAAGCTTAGTAAATTAATTCCAAATTAAATTTAAAAAATGAGTACACTGAGTCGTACAAATTTGGAAATTCTGTTTCGCCACCTTAAGGGAAGAATTTGAAAAAAGCTTTAGGGGTCAAACTTTGAAAAACCCTTTCTCGGTGCTCGTCTTTGTTGTATAAGGAACCTCTGTATGTGCAAAATTTCAAGTCGCTAGACCCAGTAGTTTGGGCTGAGCGTTGATCGTTATATCAATACTTGAACCTTTTTAACCCCTTTAGGGGTTGAATTTTGAAAACAATTTTTTTTTGGGGTTTGCCTACCTTATATAAGGAACTTCTGTTCTAAATTTCAAGTCTCTAGACCCAGCGGTTTGGTCTGGACGTTGATGAGTGAATAGGGGCGGTCTCCTATATAATATATATATATACATATATATGTTTAACACTATGTTTGCGTGTGTGTGCATAACGGACAATATACCTATAAATGCGCAGAAAACAAAACGATACTCGCACGGTCGGTGAAAGTAATGTAAAATAAATGTATAAAGCGGAATTAATAGCCGGACGCAAACACGCGATTTTGGATTCGTATACTTGCGGGTTTCTAACCGTTTTACCGGAGGAATTTCATGTCGGGTAGGTGCAACAAATGCAAATCCATGCGAATTGACAACAATATAAATGTATAATGTACGTACTCAAGTGTCTGCAGTCAGTGTTTGCATTGCGCAAGTATAGGTACGACCTAAGTGGTTCACACGATTCGTTAGTGTATACAATAATAATTGTAAAGGGTTTTATGGTCTCCTTCAAGACTGTTATAACACGAACATCGTGATCGACCTGCATCCTTCCCAGCCTGTGTGTGTGTGTGTGTTGATAAAACAATTTTAAATATAGCAGTGCTCGAATTAAAAAAAATAAATAGAAGAAGGACTCTGTTGAGCAAACGCACGCTTTAATACAAACGTTCCGATTTCCCTGTATACACCAGACCGCAAAAGCTAAACCAGAGGCGTCATTTGTGGGGGCAGGAGTATATGCGCATTTGCCCATCCCTTGCTTTTGAAAAAAACTTTGGTCCTATATCCTTATTATTTGGGCTGAATTCTACCGAATTTGTTCAAAATGGGCCGATTCAACTACTGGACTGATCGATTTTTCGCTCTTCAAATATTGAAATGACGACCACGAAGGGGAAGTAAATCAGAAAGGGAAAATATTTTGTAAAAACGAAGGCGTATTCCCTTAATTTGAGCAGGTCGTTAAATAGGTTAACCTATTTCTGAACGTATCGAATAGTTATACCTTTAACATCGTCTCAGTGGCGTATTTAAGGGAGGGGCACGTGCCCAAAAACATAAACCGTATATTTTCTAGGTACTTTAAAAGTTTTATTTTTTCACGTAAAGTTATAATATATACAATGAATGAGTTGATATATCTATAAATGTATTTATTTTGTTTCCTATCTTATCTTTATTATATTCATTATGTACGCCAAACCATAACTATATAATGTAAAAGTTGTGAAATTATTATGAAACTATACGAATAAGTACATATGTATCAATGTAACAAGTACTTACCTATCTATCAAGTATGCCTATTTGTATCCAATGCACCTACTGGATAAAATACGAGATACGAATTTCAAATATTTTCTCACATAAGTAGACCGCAAATACGTTTCTATATCATTTTATTTTATAGTCCTACGGATAGCATTTTTAAACGATTTCGGAAATTTTGGTTTTTCTCGTATTTCGGAGTGATATAACTTAAAAAGTTAACGAAATCTTAAAAAAAACTACGATATGTACGGCCATTTTGAACCGATCGCCTATTATAATTAGAGCCTTGTATATCGTTATAATACGTAAGGGTCGAAAAACATAATTCTACTATGCAAAAACATGTTTTCACTGCAAAAAACAAAAACATTGTAAAGTCGATACGCGTTCAGAATCTAAAAAGTTGTGTTGGAACTACCATAATATTATTCCGATTCACGCGGCAGTTGTCAACAATCAACTCGTCGTTTGTATACCAGCTATATATAATTAAATTTAGAAGACGGTATCCGAAGTTTCACAGTTTAAAAACGACCGACGTTATGATTCACGGGTGCACAATAGTATTTCGTTTTTCGTTTTTTTTAATAGTATTATAATAGTAGATTCTCGACGATCGCCCGAACCAAAATCGTAGAAAAATCGAATCACAATCTATTCGTTTGACGGCACCGTTGTGGCAACATAGCGATGACAGCCGCGAAGTCGTGATCGATCGTTTAATGATTGCTATAAGTAAATTATAATAAAAAAAAAAGCAAACTATTATTTTGCTATTCTGCGCGTATAAGTACGATAGTGCAGACGAATCGTGAGACGTCTAACATAAGTCAAAATGTACAGTGTTTACCCGCAGTCGATGTCGAAAACTAACTCTCAATTTTTCATTACTTAGTCAAACACACATTCTGCATTTGACTTCGTCGTGCTTTGTCATTACTATCATAAACGAATACATCAGAGCCCAGAAGAAACCTGACTATATAAACATTTTATTTAAAATTTACTGTAACATGGGTATTAGGTAGGTATCGGCTGCAGCATTGTATTGGAAACAAAATACATTTGTAATATTAGAAATTGACAACTTTCAAACATTCGAGAAATTTTGTCCTTCGAGAATTAAAATTTTACTCACCCATTTTAATACAAACGGTCCAAAAATGTAGGTAAGGAGGATTTAAAATACCAATTATTGAACAGTTGAATCCAAGAATGTAGCCACTATTTTTTCTAAGCTACATAAATCAGTCAAAAGGCCGTAATAGGTCAGCTCGAAGATAATCTTAAGAGTTCTTATAGAGCCCATCCGGGTCGGATACAATAATGAGATAAACCCTGATGTATCTACTTAGTACTTAATTATAATCTATACGTTTAAGTAGGTAAGTATTATAAAATTAAAAGTTTGATTTATCTATTTGAATGTGATCATATTTAGTTTATGTCAATTGTTTTATTTTTCTTAGCCAAACGGCCGATGAAACAAATATTTTCAAAATATAAAAATGTAGGCATTTATTTTTATTAGTTTTAAAATTTTTAATACTTTAGATTCTAAGCGAGAAGCGAGGAATGTATTGTTCTTACAGTGATGTTTTTTTTCTGTCAACAACTTTTCGTATAGAAGGAATGCTCCGATTTCCAATGTCAGCAACTTTTTTAAAAGGTTTATTGACTCCAGTGGTACTTTATTTAAAGATTTTTTTGAAATTTATCCTTACTTTTAGAGTTTCACCCCAAAAACCCAAAAAAAAATCAAGAATTTTACGGAGAAAAAATTAAAATTTTCAGGTTTGTAATGACGTTTTCAGATAGAAGGAGTGCTCCAATCATTACGTTGATTAACATATAAAAGTTGGTATTTTAGCTTTAAATTGTATTTTAATTGAAGGGTTTTTCGATATTTTGATTATTTTCAGAGTTATGTGCCAAAAAACACGAAAATGGCAAAAATTTTGGAAAATATCCATTTTTTTTTTGTGGTTTTTGTACAATAAAAAGTTTGATTTTCAAGTAAAAGATTTAAAATTTTAATAAAAAGTTGGTATTACGTATTTGAATATGTGACTAAAATTTTTTAAAAAAATTTGCGTTTTTTTTTTTCATTCACAAATCTTACAGGATGTAATTTAACCCACTTAACCCACTCTCCGTTGTCCTATCGTGCTGAAAATTGGCAATTCGGACAATCCGAGTTCGTTCAGAATCGTTTTTTTTTTTTTCGAAGGAAATGGTTTATCATTGCTTTTCAGATTTTAAATTGCCTTCAGTTAAAAGTTTAAAGTTAACAACGAAAAAAATTACCCAGATAAGTTAAAAGTTAAGATAGAAAATTAAACAAACTTAACTAAGCGTTAAATAAATCTATAATATTTTCAACTTGCCTAAATAGTTTGGAAAAAAAATAAAAATGATCAAAATATAAAAAAAGCCAATGAATTAGTTTTAGTTGTTGGTTCCGCTTGATAACGGCGAAAAAAAACCATAGGTAACTTTTCAACAATGATGGTTAAGTATTGACTGTAAAAAGTTTTAGAATTAATGCAATAAAATTTTTAACTGAATAAGTTGACAAGTTAAAAACAAAAATAGTTAAGTATTTAATGCCAAACCTTTGCCAAAGAGTATTATAGTAGTCGTTATACCTACTCCGTCAGACTGCCCACCGCCGACCTATACGCAACTGATTCCGGTTATTTTAATAATATTTTTAAATTTGTTTTTTATATATAAATAATATTATATGGCTATAAATTTCTTATTTTTCTTACCTTCGATAGTCGGCGGAATGGTAGTAACAGCCACGGCTGCAGTCAGCGACAAGCACCACAGTACCGCGTGCAACATGGTCCACGTGCGCGCACACACTGATGAACGTGCCGCGGCCGTGACTCCGACCGGTCACGATAGCGGCAGACGAAAAAGATCACTGGAACTCCGTTAAGGCTACGTGGAGGAGAACGGACAAAGGAGTAGCGAGGATGAAAGAAAAAACGCTCTCTCTTTCCGTCTAAAAATCATAATAATGTACAATATTATTATCCTTTCGCCTTCGTCCACCGTCGCCGGGACACCGCGCGAGGATCTGGGGAATTTTCTTCCAGTCTTGCGAGCGATACTCTTATTTTTCGGTTCGCTTGTTCGCGTCGTTTTGTAATATTATATTTTTAAATAAAAACAGTAGAAAACAAATTAAGTGACCACTCGATATTGTAACTGTTTCAATTATCCACGCGCTTAAATCTATGTACGACGCTTCAAATAGTCATACCACGCGACGAATAGAATATAGAGCTACCAGAAACCGGAACCGAGTGTTAAGATCGGATTGAAAAAGTTCTCGTGATTTCATAGTGGTTCATTACGCATAGTCAGAATAAAAAAATAAAAAAAACCAATGTGAAAGCGATAGGTACGTATTATTTTAGCAGTCCGCTTCGCTCAAAACACGTAGGTGTTGTTCGATTTATATTTTATTAAAAGTTACTAAACGTTTTTTCGTTTCAAAAATCCCATTCAAACTGTAATATATAGGTAGGTAGGTATCTACACAATGCGCCCCATAAAAACCATGACAGTATTATATGCGTTGCTTTCGGTGCGTATAGCTTCTAGATTCTCTGCAAGACCGAGCTGGATTCACTCGACACATTTTTTTTTCTTCGCCAAGACGATGTATCGTACGTATACGTAATCCGTCTGACAGTGAAAAGAATAACAACAACAATAATAATATTGTACAAACCCAATAGGTACGGCGCCACGATAGGTGAAAACGAAGAATAATAATTATCCTGTGGAGCACATATTAAAACGAGTAGATATTCATAATTATAATGAATAATAGTGCTGTCTACGTATTATATTTATTATAGTCTACGGATGAATGATGATTAACTATTTATCGTAAGTATACAGTGCACTGCATCTATTTCGCCGAGAAGAAAGTCTAAAATATGCGTGCGACGAGTGTTGTGCGTGATTAGTAGGTACGTCTATTATAATTGCAGTTTAAAAATGGAAATCAAGTGCGACACAATCAAATAAGTACCTAGTATAGATTCATTGGTGGAGATTCGTTTAACTTTTTTGTCGGGGCTATTTATTATTATTTTATGTACAAAAGAGCTGGGACAGAGACTGAAATATTCGTATTTTTGTATTACTCGGAGTCTTTCTCCTCCTCTTCCCCCCCCGTGAATCCTTTTAAATATTTATAAAAATATGCCGTCGAATCCACGGTCTGTGTTTTTGGATCTTGAGATTTAAAATGAAAACTGCAGTTTTCTGTGATCTGCCGGAAGTGCAAAAATAAATGCTTCAATTTTCACAAAAGCGGTGCCAAAATTTGAACAGTGGGCTGCTTAGATAGTAGCTGGTACTTTTAAAATGAATCGTTTTTTTTGTTGGAAATTTTGGTTAGTTTTTTAGTAACGAAATTTTTTAGAAAAAAAATAAAATTAGAAAACGGTTAAAACGGTGTTTTGTTTTTTTTACTGCAACAAATTCTTTAAAACCTTTTCACGTCAAAAGAAACGTCAACAATTATTGTTTTGGTCGAAATTATGCTATTGCTGCGCATCGGAATTAGCGCTTCTAAAAACACTACAGGATGTCGTCTCACCGCGTGTTTCCTCGAGGATAACTATTAATTTTTTAAATCTGAATTTTGCGAATTTTTTTTATCATACAATTTTAAGTTATATACTCTATTAATCGTGCACACTTGAAGTGTGATCCTTTTTAAGGAAAACAATAAAATTCTTCTTGGTGCCAAAAGCCAAAGCGGCAAGCTATAGCCACAGTCAACTCAGAACAGATTATCCGTGCTCTATGAATTATGATTTTCACTTTGAAAAAGTGACCTACTCCAAAGCGTGGTTCACCCGAAGCTATTTAGCTAGTATACCTATTATATTATATTGTACAGATTTTAAATAACAATAAAAAATTAGAAAGTCCAGTGTGGTGTTCTATCATTTGATCCGTTTTTAAAATAATTGTTATATAATGTATATATTGTAACATTCGTGTATTGTATTTGTTTAGTCGACAAAAAATAGATTCATTAACTTTAAAAATTTACCGACATCTTTACATCAATAAATAAAAGTATTATCATATTATAAGTTTGGTATTTAAACGATAGATGCGATAATAATCAGGAAAAAATTTATATCATAAGCTTTTTAGCACACACAGCTGCGTCGGCGTGTCGCTGCGTGAGAAAAACTCGTCGTGCTCATATATTGTGTTTATAAAAGCGATAATTTTATGGGTATTATTGTAACACGCAAAATGCGCTGCATGCTCGTTTCGTATAGTAACTTTATCAGAAGCTTTCATCATAGTTTTATAGGCAGTTACGTAAATTTTTCAACGATCGACATTCTCGAAATTCTTCATAACAAACATTATAAATGGTTATAATAAGTAAAAGTGGGTAGATAACATTTTTACTTGTCTTCAAAACAAAACAGTCGAAAATAATTTCGAACATTTTTTGTTCATAAAATAATTATTATGATATACTCGATTGAAGCGATCAGAAAACTACTTTTTTCCTTTTTCGTCAACTTTTTGGACAGAACTTATAACAGATACTTGCATCTAAAACTAAAAAGACGTTATGTCGTTATTGGGTAACTATATATGCTATGCGTTCTACATTATTATACAACGATAAATTTAAAATTAGATGTACGTATATAGGAATCATAATATCATGATCTTTATTCATATTTTTTTTTATTTTATTTTGAAATTAATCCCTATTATGTTTTGTACATATAAGGGTAATTACCTATATAAAATTCACCAATTGAACACAGAAGTCAAAATATATAATTTACAATAGGAAGATCAATAATTATACTTAAATTAAACTCACGAGACACGAATATCAAAACAAATCGTATTTTTTTGATGTCTGAGATTGCATTCCTATCTGTTTTCGCAAATAAAAATCATTATAGTATTTAAACATTCAACACTTACAATATTTTACAGTATTTATTTATTTTGCCATTATCTGGGTATGTAAAGTCGCATTATTTACGTGTTTATATTATAAACAACCGGTTTGTATAAGGAAATAAATCGTTTATAGAAAGATTTCTCGAAAGTCACAACAATAGTACCTATAATAATTGTTCAATGGAAAAAGATCAATACTTTTAGGACGGTTGTTTGTTCATTCAAAGTTGCCATTTGGTCTCTATTTATCCTCTAAACGTCTCTTTAAAAAAAAAAAATGCTCTATAAGTACCGTATTAACCAATTTAGTCACTATATTAGATACTTTTTTTTTTATAATTTGGCTTTACATTGATTATCAAAAATACAAAAGTACTTCAAAAATACGTTTTGATAAAAAATGTTTCCTGTCCTGTAGAGTAAATATTTTTATCTCTACTTACCATATGAACAATGATAGTTAGTAAGTTAGCTTACAATCACTATCTATCTCTTTTAAGCTATTAGTTTGTGTTAGAGACAGAGACTCTAAATACTAGATACTCTATTATAAGTACTCTGTTTACTTATATAAATTTAATATTATTATACAGAATTTATCTATTGAAACTATATTATACAGTATAAAAAGAATGCAGCTATTTTCAATTTTACAATACAATCATATTGATCTAATGTAAAATAATAATGAGAATAGCGGTTTAAAATAAAACTGTAACTCTAGGTTAGATTAGTATCATATTACGAGTATAATACAAATTTGTTGGTCTCTTTCAAAATAATTTTGGTCTCGTTTTTTCTTTTTTTTTAAAGTCTTATCAGGTGGCAGCCCTGCAATCGTTTAACTCGATCTGGTCTCGAGCCGCCGTCTCGGACGTGACAACATTTTTCGACTTAATGGACCTCCGCAAGCAGGGCATCAGCAGCCTCTCGTCCACGACGGATTGGTCGGGAAACAGCAGGCTGATTACTAGACCGACCGCCACACCCACCACAGTTCCGAGTGTGCTGTAGTACAGGTACGACAAGGTGTAGATCTTTGGTACATCTGGTCCGACGTACAGATCCTCGTTGGCGCGGATTAACCTTGAAGAGCGAGCCAACATCGAGTGCTTAGAATACAATATTAGAGCAGTGTGCGATACAGGAGCGCCATTTCAAATTTTAGCTAGGAGTTAGGTACAAACAACTAATGTATATGGAGTATAATTTTGGAGAAAGAGACCAAGCGCTCGACGATACGAGAAGTGTGATGGCAGTAAGTTGTGACATGATATAAGAGGTAAAAAAATTTAAGTACCTAGGACCCTTTGTTCAAAGGAACGGAGCCTTTGTGAGAGATGTGAAACATAGGATTAAGTGCGGTTGGATGAAATGGAGAGAAGCGTATCAGATGTTTTATGTGATGAAGAATTCCAATAGGAATGCCAACTAGCTAATGTCAACTGAGGGGTCACTAAACTTCCGTTTTTGGAAGATGGATTTGAGAAGAAGATACCCATATTGAACACCTTGTGTACTAGCTGATATTATTTTATACGTTGTTAGTATAGCGATAATACATCTAAAACGGTATTGTTAATAAATAAATTCATACCCTGTGTAATTGGCTCCATTCAGTATCGTAATGTTGGCCGGACATCCAGTCACTGAAACGTACTTATTGACGAGTTTCAGTTCTTTGTTGAATGTGGCGTTGTGTACTCCATAGATGAACCACGTCATGAATCCAAGGCTTGCTAGAATGCCACACATGGCACCCTGCAAAATCCGTTTGAGTAATTTTAAGAGTTTTGTTTTGACATTATGTTGATCTCAGAAAAAATTTCAGAGATTATGTAGTGACCAATCCTTTCGTGTAGTTTAAGTGTGTCGGATTAGGCTGGTGATTATTTTGGTGATATTGAGGAGCAAAATACAGAAAATTTCTACCACGTTACTTGCATTTAAATGGGCAATATTGAGTTCACGGGAAAAGTTTCACCTGTTTCGTAGAATCGATGTAAGTGAATAATTTTTTTTTCTATGATAAAATTGCGTAAGTCGGATTTAAAGTCACAAAACGATTTTATTTTTAAAAAAAAGTAATAAAAAATCGTGTGTGAAATTTACCTTGAAACTTATATTTTTAATCAAATCAAAGCATAATATTTAAAATCGAAGGATTAAAAAATCAACTTAAATATGCGACTTACAAAATGTTTTTAACTTTCAATCAAAAAAAAAATATTCGAATATATGTTGATGTTACGAGGCGGAAAAACTCCGGGCCCCTCTTAACATCGAATTTCACGCAAACCGTGTAAATTTCTATTGGTAAATCGATTCTTCGATTTTGATATTTGTATAGCGTTTTTCTTTCATTTTTACATAATAAACATTTAAAACGTTCCGTTAATGACGTGGTTTTTTTTCGGTTTTTATAACGTCGACTCACCTTGGTGTTGGCTCGAGGAAAACAGATGCCCAACGTAAACGCAGCCAACGTAGCTCCTTGGGTGATGCCGTTTACACTAACGGATATCTGCATGGATTTCGTACGTGGGGAAATTCAATAAGATCACAAAAAAGGAGTAACATTTCCGTTTTAAAATATAAATAAACAGCTTACTTGAAGGATACCACCGAGTCTTTCTATCACCGGAACTAGACACACGCATATAAATCCTATGACGAGCACCGTGCTTTTCATAATAACACTTCCCATTGATTCGGACACTTTAACTTTCATAATTTTTACAATAAAGTCTTCATAAATCGTACCGGACACAGTGTTAAGCTGTGCTGACATTGTGCTGTGGAAACAAATTAAATATAAATTATATACATACAACGGTAAAATATTTTTAAAAACTATCATAATCAGTGCTTGATTTTAAAATCGTTTTTTTCGGAGGATTAGAGTCCTCATTTAAGGGTCTTTGTCGCACTGGATTTTATGACACTGAAAATATGGTCTCAGCAGTTTTATGAATTAATAGGGTTATACGTCTTATCCAATTTTCATTCTGAAACGGTTCTTAAATCGTTATAATACGTCTATTACATTTTTCAAGATTTTTGAAAATATTTATTTTTAAAGAAATAAATAAGAGGGATTGAAATATTGAAATTAAGACTTAGAACCTTGATTTAGACCTAGATTTAGAATAAGAACTTAAGAACCATTTTCAGAACGAAAATTGGAAAAATACAAACTTAGTTATATCAGAAAAACCATGAACCACGAAGACCCTTAAAAAAAATTTAAACGTTCCCCTTCTAATTTGATACCCTTAATGGTCTAGTATAGGCACATAGGTACTACTATAATATATAGATTAAAAATTCTTTTTATTTAATTACGTCCTCTTAATATTTTTTTTCCAACTCAAGCACTAATTATAAAAAAAAAATGATGACTTATGATTTTGGTTTGAATGGTTAGGTTAACTTATTACTACTATACCAAAATTTAAAAATAAACTTAATACTTGTGTGTGATTTTTCATTAGAAATAGTTGTTATTATATTTTGCTGTGCAGCCTAGCTACCCTACAATTATTCAAATTATCAGATTTCATACTTAACGGTAGAATGATTTGTAGGTATACAAAAATTGAATAAAAAACATTTGTAATTAAATTTCCACGAGAATATTTTATATGAAAAATAATTCAATAGTTTTTATGGATGTAGCATTATTCCACGACCAAATTGAATACTATTGCTATAGTTACCTCAGTGCTGCGCTAACTATTCCGGCAACAAAAAGACCAGTGAGTCCAGGAAACTTTCCGGCTACATCTACCACGAAGTAAGGAAGCAGATTTTTTTCACTAGTAACGAACTGAAAACAATTTTAAAAATATTATTTGAGCAATGTGTTAAATCTGACTATCTTCTGAAAATATTTTTCTGGTAGGTTATATCATAAAGACTGCATTAAAACTACGTCTATTTAAGGATGACAAAAAACAATTTTACTTCGGTGATGGAAATTTATTGCCTTAATTTTTTTCTTTCAAATAAATCAAATGTCTTTTCTATATAGAGTTGTATGATTAACACTATAAAACATATTAACGTTTATTTAGTTGAAAAAGAAAATTGAGAGGAGTTAGCCCCCTTCATGTGATTTGCGCTTATGCGTTCCACGATCAGAATCTAAAACTTTACGATACGTTGAGTGAAAGCAAAACATTTTGAAATTTAGAATCACGAGCTGTTCTAAATAATAATAATTATAATCTTCATTGGTAACATCATCGATTTGGTATTACGCAGTTGTTTTTTTTTTTTTTTTTGTGTTACCTTGGCCCTGACCGGATCGCAGTCTTTGTACTTTGCGTAAATTAACATGCCGATGGCGCACGTCAATAACTTCACAACGGTCAGACCGACTGCAAAGTACACCAAAGATTGACGAGCCTTTTTGTATGATGGCAACGCTATGAACCGCTGGACGGCTCCAGGGTGGATTCCGATGAAATTGATCCAGCTGCAGATCGAACCCACAGTGACGGTCCAAAACGTGTTTCTCAAAAATGGATTCGGATCCATGCTATATAAACAGCCAGGTACGACTTTTAGCAGTTGATCAGTGGTGGTTTTAAGGAAGGGTAGATAGATCCGGAGTTATAGTGGATTGCCGAGGATGATTCAAAACATAAATTATCCAAGTGTATACCTTTAATGGATAATGGACATTTAGGTATTATACAAATGTAATGTAACATGGAGATTACATAGTTTTAAAGAAACTTCTTCCTTGTTCCTGAAAAAACGTCAAGGAACACCACTGCAGGTATTTATTTGTAAGACTGTTAATAAAAACTAAACTAATATTATTATAATTTATTGTAATTATTCTGTTTCGTGTAAAATATGGTATGCAGTGCAATTAAATTATTAGAATGTTTTCGAGTATGTAATAGATTTAGTTTTTGACAATATTTTTCGGTAATGTTTTAGTATTATGTCCAGTAGATAATATTCTAATAACTATTCTGGATATTATAATTATAATTGTTTTTAATTTTTATATGTGTATTTTGAATTGAAAATGTTTTGTTATTATACTAAAGGTTTCTTTAGTTGGGTTCAACTTTTTACAGATATTTTTTTTCTATTAATAAAGGTTTTGATCTTTATTCCGATTCTAGATATTTTAAACTTATACACTCTTCTTTTTTATCTAAAGGGTTTACAATTTAAGTGATTGTAGTTTGTACAGGCGATTTGAACAAAACAATTATGTTATTCTAGAAGAGATTTATTTTGAAAACGCTTTGACTCGGTACGATAACTATAGTTTTTGTAAATTATTTTGCAACTCGTATGGAAAATTTGACGGATATAATGTTAAAAATATAGATTGTTGCACTTCACAAATTATTTTCAAATTATATGATATTTTAATGTATTTAGGTGACTATTTTTTTTTTTTTTTTTTTTTTGCTAGTTCCTTGTAATATTACGACAAAAAATGTGAAATTAAACATGGCTCTACAAATCTATACAAATCATGACATTATTGGTAACAATAATAATAATAATCATTACTATAATTTGTTTAGTTTACTTGAAAAATTCCAATCGGCCTCCTTTTTGATTAAATTCTATGGTGTTTGTAATTCCTCCGACTTGAATGAATCCCAAAACAATTATGAAGATCAATGCGATCGCCGTAAAAACGCTCTGTATCGCGTCCGTCCAAACAACAGCTTTCAATCCACCCTAAAATGAATCGAGTGTTAACGAATAGAAATCGTTTATACACAATGTTATGTTTACTATTGTAGTGTAGAATATGCAAACGACACTTATGATGGTTGTGATGAAATGCACATTTACGCCAGTAACTGTAACACACAAATTATGTTACACTTAATAGTAATAATTATTAACAACATTATTAATTTTTTTTTTTTTTTTCAAACCCAATCTAGAGCATTGAAGCGAAGTTGCAGATCACTGTTACGGGTGTATTGGTATTTTGGAAAGAGCAGAATGTAGATATGGCATAAAATGCAAGCCCATATATCTTTGAAAATATTTATACTCTACACAAATGAACTAAGTACTACAAGTAGGTATTCGCTTTGGAAAAACTTATTTGATTAGTCAATCTTAAAAAACATTAAAGTGTTTGTATTTCCTGTAGGTTACGTATGATATTTAAAGAAATGCAGTTTAAACAAATATATGTTTTACAGCGAATTCGTGTAAACTGATACAGGATATTATGAGAAAAAAAATTCCGTGTAGAAAAAGACACACCTACCTTGGTTAAACGCCAAAGCCGGTACATACACCACCAGTGGTAAGAAAAGAATCAGTGATAAGGCGTATATAAGCGAAGTGAGTCTTCGAACGTTCGGATGGAAGCGAAGTTCCAAATACTAAAAACATAAAATAATATGTATAAATATAAAATGTACAACAAAAAAGTACTCCGGAGGAGTAAAAAAGGCTTTCTGTGCGTAAGTTTGCGATTGAAGAAGCGATTGGGAGAAAAGGTACAATTTTGATGTTAGTAAAAAAGTGAAATCAATCTCGAAATTCTGTGCCAAAAAGGCCCATGGTTGAAAAAGTAGAATTTGGAGCTTAATAAAGAAATGAAACCAATACCCGAAATCTGTGCCGAAAAGGCACACTGTTGAAAAAAATCCTGAATATTTTGAGGTTAATAAAGAAGTGAAATCAACCCCAAATTCTGTGCCTCAACTAGGAAAAATACTAGTTCACAAAATTTTCAAGATTTACAATAGGTACTACGAGTACAAACATTGAAAAAAAAAAAATTAGCACATCGTTACTCAATACTATTTAATGCTTGTAAGTGTTTATAAACAATTTTTAAAACTTTTCTCTCTTATTAAAAAAATAGTATTACAATAATTTAAGGGGACTGGATTTTTTTCCGACTATCACAATACACAGGCAAATTATTAGAATTTCAAAGGTTTTATTTGAAATACGACAGTATTATTGATATATAAACGCGAAAAGAATTTTGATAACACTAAATTAAACTTGAGAACTTGTGACTATTTATATTAAAAATAAAATACCCGAATCACAAAATAATACACTTTTTTTATTTGCGTATACGTATTTCGACAACCATGTTGTCACCTTCAGCGCGAATCTGCGACTAACAGTCGTATATAATTAAATTAAACTGTTGTGTCAAATCATCGTACGTTTTGGATCATTTTTTTGTTTTATTAAGAGAATTATTGTATTTCAAATACTTTCTTTGAGCATTTGAACAGTGTTTCAAACACTTTGAACACTCACTCACTTCATACACGGACGTCAGCTGGAGCTCGTAGAACACCGGCAAGTACGCGGCGATCACCGCGAAGACGACGAGCACGTTTGACAGAGAGGCCATCGTGTATTGTGTCCCGTGTGAGTACACTTCGGACGGAACGCCGAGCAGAGTAACGCCGGACACGTGGCTATACGTAAATAATAATAATAATAAATGTATCAATAAAAACTAAATAACTGTCATGTTAAAATTATGTTATAATTTTTATTTTTCGGATCAAAATTCTGAGAGAAAATTCCAGAAAAATCACTCTAGGTCGCGTGGGTAGTTTGACGGATAGTAACGACTACGCTTTGGGTGGATCAGTGATTTGGAAGTTGTGGTTCAAACATATTATTTAATTAACATCTGAAAGCAATGATAAATTATTGTCTTTGAAAAAACCATTCTGAGTGAGCTCAGTTATCTACGTAGTATACGTAGGTACTGGTAAAAACCATGTTTAACAATAAATATACTTAGCAAATTATAAAAAATTAAAAAACACCTAGAAAAAACTTTTTTCAATATTTTATAACGTATTGAATCAACTTAGTGCATAAGAGTTTGAAAACGACATGGAATAATTTTTTATAACGACAGTTTAATAGGTATAGCCGTTCTGACGCCGGATTTGGCGATTTTGCCATTTTTGTCGTTTTCGGCACGTAACTTAGAAAATAATGAAAATATCAAAAAATGCTTCAAATAAAATACAATTTAAAGCCAAAATCCCGAATTTTATGTAGTATTCAACGTAACGATTGAAGCTGTCCTTTTACCCGAAAACGTCATTACAAACCTGAAAATTTCAAATTTTTCGCCGTAAAGTTCTCGATTTTTTTTTCGGTAAAACTCAAAAGGTAAGAAAAATTTCAAAAAAAGCTCCATAGACTTTTCATTAGAGGTACTGACTTTGAAAATCGGAGTATTCCTTCTCTACGTAAAGTTTTTGACGGAAAAAAAAACATCATTGTAAAAACAATACATTCCTCGCTGACGCTCAGAATCTAAAAATTCGTAGAAACACTGAATGATTCATAACTCGTTTGTACGATGAAAAAAAGAGTTTTAAAAAATTGTATTACTACAGCACAACTTAAAGTTAACGCGTCGAATTAAAAAAGAATTAATTAATTTAGTTAAATGTTAACAAAAAAAAATAAGTTAACGAGTTGATTAACTTAACTAGAATTCGCTTTTTAACTATGTTTAGGTATTAATATTTTAACTAGTTAACGAGTTAAAATGGCCTGCAGCCTTCGACCGACTGTTTCGTCTTACCTGGCGATCAACGACATAGTGATAGGAAAAACGGTCATGTGCTTGCCACCAAACAGGTAATCGCTGACAGTGTTTTGTTTGGCCACACACCCGTAGTACAGGCCAACGAGTACAGACAGCCCGAGCATAATGACAAACGCGGCGTATTCGGCTGACCAGCTCAATTCGTCCATGATTCATGTACTATAACGCAAACAGTATAGACATTATGATATTATGTTCTCTCGGTTTTAAACTAAAAAAAAAAAAAAACCTGATTAAATTGTCCTTATTTTTTTTCAAATTATTTTCGGACTTTTTCGCAAACCCGTCTGCGAAGTTTGAAATTTTGAAATATTTGTCTATGCTTTGAACTTAATACATTCCAACAAAGTGTTGAAGTTTCCAGTTGTTTGAATAGTTTTTGTAAAACAAAAATGAATACAACAAAATTGTTCTTATTTTTTTTTTTTTTTTTTTTACGCGATTTTTCCGTGATAACACAATAAATAAATGAAGTTTCAAATGTATAGTACCATCTGTGTTTAGTTTCCGAATCGTTTGAGAGTATTTTATGTAAAATAGATAGTTTTAATAAACAAAGATGAAGATATTTTTGTAAAACACGTTCTTGGCTGCGCAATTGTAAAGATTTTCAAAATTGTTTAATTCTAATAAGAAAAACATTTGATAAGATTGAGTGCAAAATGAAAATTGAAAAGAATCGATACATTTTTGGAAATGTCAAAACTGTATTTGTAATCGAAAAATAATCAAAATCGTTGTTGCGTAAACATGGTTTTTGGTACTTAATAATATTCAATTCTTTTAAATACTGAGTGTAGTTTTTTATCATCGTTTTCAAAATACACAATATTTCAAAAATAAAACATTTGGAGTAAGTACCGTCGGCGTTACATCACAAAATTTATAAAAGCGTACAAATCAAAACGGTTTTTCCTGATAGGTGATGATTTTGTGTTGGGACATGTCAAAACCAACATTTTCTACGCTACACTCAGAATCTAAATTTAAAGATAGAATTATAATTGAACTTACAAAAAATTATTTTGACAAATAGCTGATCCCGACGAATTCTCCGTTTGATCTGAACTGTATTGAGTAATGAAACTATGTCTAAGAAACGATTGTAAACGTTCGTAAATAATAAAATAAACAGCGTCTCCGTTATCGTTGTGCAAGTAAAGTATCCATTAGTTAGAGAGTTACTCGGAACGTATAACTTTATCAAACGAATCCTTGGTATTGATTTAGTAAGAATTGACAGTGATTTTCCGGAATATTTTTAATTGATATTCGACTTAAAAATGCCTAAAATTGAACGAAAAACGTATAAATAACATAAAATGTTTCATGTAAATAGATGTTTTTTACACTTTATAAATAGCATATTTTATTACACGTTTACTCATTATTAATATACCTATTATTCTAATAACTTAAATGTTGACACTAAATATAGTAGTCTTTAAAAAAAGAAAAGAAAAAAAATCGTGTAATGTATCATCTATAGATTTTTAAATAACATCATTTTGTACATAATATTATTTATAGTTTTATGACTTTTTTTACATTGGTCACATACAAAATTAAGTCAACCGCACAGCTCTTTCACAAAAGATATGTTCCAAATTGTACGTATCACATAGTTACAACTTCTATTATAAAATACATCAACAAATTAAAGTCTACGCCGGACGATAAATGTCCAAACAAAGCAAACCTTTACTTAAGTGTACAAGAAAAATCATTATTACTATTGGTGTGATAAAAAATATGCGACTAGAGAAAAATTTAATTAAACATAAATATCTACAATATTTAATTAAACTTTTCAAACGATTATAATAATAATGCAGTTCGTATTATGTAGGACATTCTATTTGCAAAATATACAATTTTATTTTTTATTTTTTTTATTATTATAATATATACGGACTAGTGTCCTTTTACATAATAATATCGTGGTACAATAATTATAAAATACAGATTATAAGATATACGTTGACTATTTACACAGTCTTTGAAACGTCTTTACAATATTTCCTTGAAATGTGTGAATTTTATAATATATTGAAACCACGGTGTAGAGAATCTTCTCTACACCGTGATTGAAACGAAACGAATTCGTTATAATGCTTGGGTACTATCTACATGCCGATTAGACACTCGTTAAATAAATATCACACTAAATCGTGGTTTTATTTTATATTTTACAATAATATTATAAATATGGTATTATTTTTGTTAATCTAATACGAATTACAGAGAAATTACGTAAATCGGAAATTAAAATTTTATTGTTGGAAAATTATCGCGTACCTAAAAAGTGAAAAAGACATTTATCTCTTGAATTGTCTTGATTCGCTCTATTTGATGATTACCTACCGCTATTGATAATTATTACTAGTATTTTATTAAATATAATTAATAGTATTTTAGTTATTTAAGATAATAAAAAAAAAAAAAATCGATTCCACGCAAAAACCTAATTGAAAAAATAATGTCGCGTTGAACAAAACGTAACAACCCGCAATGAATATACATTTCGTGCAATTATTTTCCAATTATTATGTATTCGTTCAGAATTCCAGATGATGCTGACCATCACAATTTAGTCTCTTGGGACACCGGTCGGTGATCCTCCTCTTTCATCTCGTGGTTCGATCCGGTCTTACGCGTCGTCAAGGGATACATCAGCCTCCGAACGAACGGCGTCAACAGTTTTGGGTCCACCTTCTTGTCGTCGGGAAACAGGAGACTGACGGCCAGTCCGACCACGATGCCGATGACGGTGCCAATGGTGCTGTAGTGCTGGTACGAGACGGTGTATATCTTCCACACGTTTGGACTCACAAACAAGTCTTTGTTCATGCGGTGTAACCTACAAAAAAAAAAAAAATTGAACTGGGTAATTAATAATGTTAAAGTTAAAAAAAATATTATATATCTATAAAATAAATCTATGTATTTTGTTTTCCAGCTGATGATGACCGGCGATTGAAACTATAAAAGAAAACATAGGGTGAACGAGTTTTGCTTATATTCGTTCGGTAACTTACCCTGTGAATTCTGTTTGGTTTTTTACGATAACGTTGGCTGGACATCCGGCCGTCGAGACGTTTTTTTCGACAAACATCATTTCGTCGTTGTAAATAGCAACTTGAGCACCGGTAACGATCCAAGTCATTATACATAAGCTAGCCAACATCCCGCACATCGCTCCCTATAAAAACACCAAAGCATTTATAATCATTATTTACAGTATTTGTGCTTGGTAATAATTTGTTTCGATAAGCAATCATTTAAGACGATACACTTTACATAATGGAATAATCCAAAGGAAATTAACTTATAATAGTGACGTCATTATTATCACAGCTGTGTACAAATATATTCCTGGTTTTCTTCAGAACCGGGCAAGCAGGGCGTTAGAACTCGGCCTTTTTTTTAAAAAAATTGAGCTCCCTTGCCCTAAAAAAAAATTTTTTTTTTATAAAAAACTTGGAAAAATGTTTGAAAACCCAACAGTCCAGAGCTTAAACAATTCTAAAAGTTATCATGATCTATTTACGTAAGTTTATAACACGTCGTAAGTTGCATGCGAGTGATATTTATGGAACACATTTTGATTCGCGTGAGCACATTTAGATGAGCAATTAAGTTTTTTAGATACTTTGAGTGCAGCTAGGAATGTTTTGAATGATATTTACTTTTATAATTTTTTTTTTTATAATTTTTTTGCGTAGTAGGTAACTTATATTATAATGTAATTACATCTGATTACTTATAGTAATATTTACCCATAGATCTAGGGACGTTTTCAAAAAACTGTTCAACGTATTGTACGGTCAAAAAAATATTTTTATAATTTAAATGATAATACTTTTGTCGAACAGCATGCAGTTTGAAAAAACTTACTCGAGAATTCGCCCACGGAAAACAAACTCCTAACGTAAATACCGATAACGTTGCTCCGCTAGTGACGCTCGTCAAACTGATTGTCAACTGAAAAATAGGGGAATTTTTTTAAAAATTATTTCACAAGTCTAAATCGATAAAGTGAGCTCGTCACTCTCACCTGAAGAATGCCCTTCAACTTCTCGACCACTGTTACCAAGGCTACGCAAATAACGCCAATAATCACCACAATGCATTTCATGATAACGCTCGCTTTCCGATCGGAAACTTCCACTCCTATCATTTTCACGATGAAATCTTCGTAAATCGTACCGGAGACAGTATTCAGCTGGGCCGACATGGTGCTAGGAAAAATTGATAAAATTTTCAACACTTACCTATAGGAGACATATTTGTATAGCTGCTTAAACGTATGAAATTCAAATTATTATACCTCAGGGAAATGCTGATGATACCGGAAACGAATAAACCGGTGACCCCAGGCAGTTTCCCGACTACTTCCATCACGTAAAACGGAAGTAAATTTCGATTGCTGGCAATATACTGTAACAACCGCGGTGATACTAATTAATTTATTTGAAAATGACGTGATAGGAAACATGTTTTGTTAGAGTTTTTATCGAATTGATATGTCGGAAATCTTAAAAATTTTAAAGTACTATACACAGTGCCGGATTAAACATTGGTGGGCCCCTAGGCAATTAAAATTTTGGGCCCCAACAAAATTATTTTTACATAAATCTTTAAAAAAATTGTGGTTTTTCGTTTTCACGGGGCCCCTTAAATGAGTAGGGCCCCAAGGCGGGCGCCTACTCCGCCTTATGGGTAATCCGGCACTGACTATACAACGCACTAAATTGGCTGGAAAACTTCAAAAAGCGTGTTGTACTATTTTTTTTTATAACGCGGTAAAGTTTTAAGTTGTTTGGTTGTATAAATGTTGCGAGAAAAATCGCAAGAAGAATAGTTGAAATTTGAGAAATTTGAGAAATCATGCTGTTTCGCCTATTTTTCGCGTAGTTTTTTTCCTTGAACTTTTTGAATTTTCAAAGTTTTAAAAAACGAATATTCAAAATACCTTGCAACGAACTAGATCCACCAGAAACCGGTTAAGAGTGTAAAGCTCGGAGCATTTTAAGAGTTATCGTGGTTACAGTGCGATTAGAAAAAATATTATTTCGGTATAATAGATAAATAAAAAACGCACATATCGTTATTATGAAACCAGTAACGTTCTTCGATACACTCAGAATCTAAAAAATGTTTTTAATTAATTGTACATAAATTTATGTGTGAATTAACGTTCACATTTAGAAATTATGAATGTATAATTAAATTTTCTATACTTGATTTTCCGACGTACGTATATTTAATAATTCTATTACATTTGCACTGCATTACTGTCAAGTAATAGGATGTCACACTTATAGGCGCAATCAGAAAAGCTAATTGTCATAATTTTTAGGGAGGGCAAATTTATATTGAGCCTCTCAAAGATAGGACATTCTGTGTAATTTTAAAAAGTTAGAGAATGGCCTAAGCTTATACTTACTAACTGCACCTATATTGGTGTACTACACAAGTAAGCTGCTGGGCAGGTTAACAACTTTTTTGAACTGGTCAAATTAAGTTAATTGAAAAAACAAAAAGTTAAGTTAATGCCCAGCCTTGGATATAAGAAGTACTTACGGCAGAATACGCGTATACTAACTTGGGCCGAAAGCGGATCACAGTCTTTGTACCGCGTATAAATCAACATCCCCAAAGCGCCGGTCAAAGTTTTGATAACGGCTATTCCGACTAAGAAATAAATCAAAGCCGACCGCGCTTTTTCGTAAGAAGGCAACGCCACGAACCTTTGGACGGCTCCGGGATTGATACTCAGCACAGTGAGCCAAGTGAACGTCGTGCCGACACTGACGGTCCAAAACGAATGTCTTAAAAACGGATTCGGGTCCATGCTGAACAATAAAAATCATCGTACGAGATATATAGATCGTATATAGATATTATGGGTTGGATAAAACTGCGATCGAGACGAAGTTCTCAATTTTTTTCGTTCATGAATTTTCTGATGTAACTATATAATATGTTTGTATTTTCCAATTTTTGTTCTGTAAATGGTTCTAAACAAGTGGTTTTATCCAGGAACGTCACGCAGTTAGACGTTTGGGATCATTCATTTAATCATAATTTTAATACTGTAAATTTATTTTGTGTCATAACAATACGTTAAGTTTGGAAGAACATCATTTTGTATTTTCATGGTTGTGATTTTTAGGCTTAGAGCCAATAAGGTGAATGAAAGACGAGAACGTAAACAATGTGTTTACTAGATGCGAATTTCCAAATAAATAAGTTTTCATAATTTTATAGCCGTTTATAATCGATCGAATATCGTCATAATTTTAATTATTATTTGTTCCTTTAAAAATAAATATTTTCAAAAATTATTTTGTACGAACATATAATAGACATCATAACGAGTTCAGAACCATTTTCAGAAAGAAAATTGAATAAGTATACAACCCGATTAATTTATGGAACTTCCGAGGCCATATTTGCGTCATAAAATCGAGTGCGGCCAAGACCCTTAACAATAAACACGATAATTATTGAAACTTACACTGGGCGCTTGTTTTAAGATTTTTTTTAAGAGGAGGTTCTATACTCGACTGTACTTCCAAAAAAAAAAAAAAAAATCGACATTTTACTTGAAAAATTCTATTCGATCCCCTTGTCGATTTGCCTCGATGATATTATCGATTCCTCCGGCCTGTATACACCCCATAACGATTACGATTAGTATCGATAACGCAGTAAATAAACTCTGAAACGTGTCCGTCCACACTACCGCTTTTAATCCGCCCTAAATAAACAAAAATTTACAATAAACATGTTTAAAAAAAAATTCGGGAGTTCAAATTTTCGTACTCACTATGGTTGTGTAGAATATGCATGTGACACATATGACCGAAGTGAGGAAATGCACGTTCATTCCTGTGACTGTAACACTCAAACGAATCAGAATAATTACTATACGCTGAAGCAAAAGTGGGAATCAACTACATCAATAATGTACGAAACAAGATTATGGGAACTCGGATGTTCGGCTTATAGTTACTAAAATAAATTTAAGAATAAAACAATACACCGTCGTAAGGTTGAAAATGATTTTTTTTTTTAGCTATGAAAGGTACGTTTAAATTTTCACATTTTTTCAAAGAAAACTAATTTGATAAAACATTACATATAGATGTTTTACCTATCAATTGTCAATAATTAACATTGAATTTACTTGCGTTAGCGCTTGACTCGAATAATTAGATTATGGATATCTAATGTTGTAAACAATTTTGACCAACACTAGGTACTTCAAGAGCAACTGCGATTTGATAGTTTTCAAATTACTATTTCATTTTAAAACGTTTCACGTCTTAACGATATATTTCATAACAAATTATTCATTGCGCTAAGTTATACAGTTTTTTTTTTTTTTTTTTTACAAATAATGTTCATCACATTTCAGATGAATAATAAAAATATATTGCATACCTTGGTTAAATGCTATGGCCGGTGTATATATCACGACCGGTATAAGTAAGAAAAGGTATATTGCAAATATCAGAGAACTAATACACCGTATGTTTGAATCGAACCGAAGTTCCAAGTACTAAAACAAAATTACAAAATATTCAGAATTAAAATAAAAAGATTATATTGATATGTATTATCATTCAAAAACTTACTTTGTAAACGGACGTTAACTGAAGTTCGTACAAAACCGGTAAAAAGATATAAATCGTAATTACAATGACAACAACGTTCGCTACGGCGACGATTAAATACTGTGTCCCGTAAATGTATACTTCGGATGGTACTCCGAGCAGTGTCATACCGGAAACATGACTTCAAACAGAATATTATGACGATTGACATTAGGTACACATATTATTTATCTAAATTATTAAAAAAAAATGTTTTTTTACGAAATTCGTGGAAAAAAATGGCGAAAAAACGGATTTTGTTGTTTTTTTCCATAATCTGCGTACTAAAATGTGGAATAATATAAGAATTATTGACACTAAGCGAATTTCAACATTTTTTAAAAATTGGATATTGCTGCATAATATTTATATCTTATTGGTATATGAATTGATTAAATCGTCTAAATGTTATAACTATTTTCATCACCCAATCCGCCGTCTGCTATGAAATATTTAATTAGCAGTATATTTTAATTGAATAGATATCTCAAAATCACAAATAAAAGTAATTTTTAAAACCGTTTTAGTATCTGAATAATAGTTATTGGATTGCTATATTTAATTACTATACTATACAAATGCTTCGAGAATATTATTGAATAACTATATCGGTTACTCAAGTATAGTTTCTACTTTTTGAAATGAAAGTTTTAACTAAATCAAAAATAATTATCAAGTACTCAATCAATATTGCCTTAGCCTTTAGTAAAATATAAGTTCGTGTTTTTGTTTTCCAAAACGCTTGAGATAAAATTTGTCATTTCAATATTGTTCGTTTCACACTTTAGATTTCGAATAAAACGTAAAAGTTATCAGCATATTTAGTGTTATTAAGAAGTGAAATTATATTTTAAATAAAAATGAGAATTATTTAAAAAAATATTTTATCATTTAAATTTGGTAGTATGTATGATTACATTTTAATTTCAATACAAACGCTAAATCTTCAAAGTAAGTTGTGGCTATAGTATTTATACAGTACCATAACCGCAAATCTAAGGCATTAACATATTAATTTCAGATTTTTCACGATTGCAGCTCATTAATATTATATGACAGTTTTAAATAAAGAAATCAAACATTTCTTTTTGTCAAATCGCATTTATCTGCCGTTTGGATAGTATTCTTTTAACTCTCAGATCACGCGTTGGCATCTAATTTTGGTTATAACTTAAGTACATTTTTAAAAATTCTACATTTAACAATAATATGCAAACAAAGTACAAATACTGCTTTTAATAATTGCTTATAAAAAATATGCCTATTAATGTTTACTAAAAATATTTCAAGTATTGTATTAGTGAAGTCAGTGGCGTATCCAAGGGGGGACCGAGATGGCTGGGGCCCTTCCTAAAATTTCAGACAAATCAAGTTTTATTATTTTAAAACTAGTATTTTTGTTACATTGGCCGAATACAAAGTACTATTTTATTAGCTACCTACCATTAGTTTTACAGTCATGATGTATCTGAGAATTATTTGTTTTATTATAAAAAGTAGGTAGCTGGTGGCATCATAAGACTTGATTAGTATTACCAACGGCAACCGTTTACTTACTATGTTTTTAAATGAGGGGAATGCTTAATTATTGAGGACAGTTCTTATTTTGCCTGTAGCATGCCATAAATGGACGAATAAATGTGGATCAGGAAATTTTTCAGCATCAGCCCTGGCCGAAAAAAAAAAATCTTGGATACGCCACTGAGTAAAGTTGTTTTGAGAAACTACCCTGCAGCTCGCAGAATCTCTTCAGAATCCTCGTGCTCTTAAGATATAAACGATAATGAATCGTAGCTATACCTGGCGATCAGTGACATTGTAATCGGGAAGACGGACATGTGTTTGCCTCCCAACAGGTACTCGTTGATAGTGTTTTGTTTGCCTTCTACGCATCCGTAGTACAGGCCGATGATCATGGAAAATCCGAGCATGACAGTAAAAGCTACGTACTCGGCAATCAAGTTGATTTGTTCCATGGCAGAGGGGTGAGCTTCTCGTCTAAGGGCTATCAGACTTCCAGTCCGGTACGGTTTTGTTCACTATATGGGTATAAGGTACCTAACCGTCCGCAGCGATGCGATCTAATAACTAACCAAAAACAGACAGTAATGGTTAATATACGATTGTAAAATAAGTTATTTTGGATTCTATTTTAATCCTTAAAAAAAATTTCGCTTGAACTAATTGAAATATAAATAAAAGCTCCCTCAGAATCGTAATTTTTGCATAACAAATGATATGTCATTGTTTACAGATTTGATACTAAACGTGGCAATAACTACGTTTTCCGAACTGATATGACCCTGCTTCATTCTGTTCTAATTCTCTCATTTATTTAAAATAATTGTATAGGTATGAAGTATATAAAATTATTGTTGTGCAACTAAAAGACTAAAAGTTTAAAATTGATACGTATATACTCGTATTTTCACTCGAAAAATATATACCTAATACAACGAAATATTGTTTTAGATGTTTGTTTAGAATATTATTGTATAATAAAAGTACGTATGCGAAAATTAATCGGGTGCTTTTACTTACTCAAGTTTTTCCTGCGGCCACAACCGATGCAATCATTTCAATTTCCACCGGTTTTTTTTTTTGGCAAAAGTGCTAACTACTTCATGAAATTCATTTTATTTCTAGGGATAACATAAATTTATAGTGATTTTTTGTTTTGTTTTATCGAACAAACTCGGCACAACATCGTAATTGTTCATGTATAGATGATAACGTACAATTATTATAATAATCTCATATATTATAATGTATACGAGCTAGGAAAGCTTTAATTCGTATAGTCAAAATTGAACAAATATAACACGAGATGATTACTTGTTAATAGTGTAATAATTGAGGTGACGGTAAAATATAATACTATATACTGAAACACGATAATCGTTTTTTTAAAGTAAATGATTCATCGTCGCAATCAAATAATTTGATTAAATTTGAATAAATTATTTATTTTACGATAACGTGGTTCTATACCAAACCATACCTAGTAAGTACTCGAACTTAAGTTCACCCAAACTGTAAACTCCAAATTCAAGATTAAAATTTGAGCACTTGTGACTGTTTATACTAAATTTAATAAACTCGAAATCACAAAAATGATACACTTTTTATTGCGTATACGTATTTCAACAACTATGTTGTCATCTTCAGCGCAAATCAACGACTAACTGTTAGTCGTTGATGCGCGCTGAACACGCTGATGACAACATAGTTGTTGAAATACGTATACGCAATAAAAAGTGTATCATTTTTGCGATTTCGGGTTTATTAAATTTAGTCCAAATTCAAGTTTCAAAATTTCAGACAGTGAATTTTTTATGGTACTTAAGACTATAAATGTTACGGCTGGTATTAAAACACTTAGATATCAGTTACCATACTTAGTTTAGGTACTTAAGTTTTAGATTTTGGCGTGTATAAAAGTGAAGAATATTATTAAAATAATTTTACAATAGTATTTTTTTGAACATTTAATAAATTTTAATTTCCAATTAGTTAAGTATCGTCCGTAAAATGATATATACTAAACAAAAAATTTATTTAATCCAATATAGTTCTACAGTTATGCTTTAAAAAACTGAAGATTTTTTTACACATACGATTTTGTTAGAATCTAACTAAATAAAGTTATCTCTTTTAACACAATTATAATTATTACAAACTCGAATTACTATGGGTTATTATTTTGTTTCGAATGATTATTACCTCAGCAAATTATACATAGTTATGTTGTATAAATTCATTGAAATGCAGGCATCAATGTGAATACAATACACTTTGGCATTAATTTTAAACAAATTTCGTGACGATGTAATATAATATTGTTAGATGTAAAAAAAAAAAAAATGATTTGAAAAACTCACGTTTATAAACGTTGATTTTTATGTTTAAATGAATAATTTTAATTTTGTATAATTGTATGTCCAATTCAGAGCATTTATAGTGTAATCGACGAATGCGCAGTAAACGCACAATAATATTATACGATTATTAACAATTTGTTATAAACAATGTACTGCCAGGTCTTCACGATCGGCCACTATTGCAGTAAACACAGATACGAAAACTTTTGCCTTCGTGTAAAGTATTGGAATTGCGATGGTTGGAAAACTTTTTTTTTTTCAATACTGTTTTGATCAAAACTATACGTAATACGTAGCTGAAATTCTAAAAACTTTTTTTTCGTTTATTCGTACTAAGCGAAAAGTGATTTTTTTTGGATTTCAAATGGGGGGTTTTTTTTTTTTTTTTGATAAAAGGTATATTTTCATAATATGATAAAACTACACGAAAACATTACTGCACTCGTTTCAGTCGGTTTGAAATCGTTATGCCGGTGATTGGTATATATACGTTTTAATTGTTAAAATAATTCAACACTATTTAAGTATAGGCATTTGAACACTTTTTATGTTATTTATAATCGCATCCTGAGTGGAATTCGTCTAAAATTATCCTCGAAAAATATATTTTATATATATATATAGCCGTATAGGTAGGTAAGTGTATTTTGTATTTTTTTTTTTTTTCCAGATTTGTTCGAAAAGTATATTCCGTACACACTATCTCTGAACACGAAATATAAAAGCATTTTTCACGAGTTTCATAACGATTAAAATATTATAATATTATATCGTCACAGTTCGGTAGTGTTCTGCGACACGGGTTGGTACGGCGTCGGTTCGCGCGGTCCGATCTGCTGCGGCGGCGCGATTGTCACGAGTTTGGCGCGCGACGTCTTCCGGAGCCAGGGCGCCAGCAGCTTGGGGTCGACACGCTCGGGGTCCGTCGGAAACAGCAAACTTACGCCGAGGCCGACGGCCATGCCGACGAGAAAGCCTATGGTGCTGTAGTGCATGTAAGAAACGGTATAGATTTTCCACACGTTCGGACTCACGTACACGTCGTTGTTCATTCGATACAAGCTATATAAGAACGATTAACAACAACGATAAATAGAGGACACACTGACAATAGATATGAATTTTATCTATTAGGTTCGTGGATTTTCCGATACAACCAATACATAACATATAATGGACATCATAACGAGCTCATAACCGTTTTCAGAATGAAATTTGAATAAGTAAAACCCAATTAATTTATGGAACTTCTGAGACCGAAAAAACGCCGGTTAGGGCTCAAACACAGTACAGTATGATAAATATTTCATAACTAGGCGACTTGACTGTATCTATAAATAATTGGTGCAACAAATAACGTGCGTTAACAGATTGATATAAAACTATACTTGAATACAATTTTTTAACAACTTACAGCCTAAATTTCTAATAAAAAACTAAAATAAAAAAATCAACTTCTTGAAGGAACGGTAGGCGATTTAAACGAATATAGAATATGTATTTATAAAGGCGATTCAATAACCATTTAAGTCGATTATTCTCTAGATGATAGTTTATGATTTCATAACAATTAACTCTTGTTTGAGAGTATTAAATACTCTCAAACAAGAGTTAATTGTTATGAAATCATAATCATTGCAGATCGATACAGTAAATTTTACTGTATCGATCTGCAAATTCGCACTTTAGTTTATCGATTCTCGCGATGAGATGCAGGCAGAATACCGTGAAGAAGAACGAAAGGCTACAATTGCCCGTGTCTATATTACTTGCGTTTTGATGAAACTAATTATAAAAAAAAAAAAAATCTTACTTACCCAGAATAATCTGTGAGATTTCCTAACGGGATTCCGGACGGACATCCGGACGTAGAAACGTTCTTAGCGGTAAACTTCAATTCGTTGTTGTATATAGCGATTTGCGCGCCACCAGCGATCCAAATCATTATTCCCAAGCTAGTTAACATTCCCCACATTGCTCCCTGAACAAAAAAAAAAAAAAAAAAAAGAGACAAAAAAGTGTTGAGTACAATCGAATTGAAGATAACAATAGTAAATAACTTTGGAGTCGAATAAAACGTGGTACAACTTACTCTAGAATTTGCCCGAGGAAAACAAACGCCTAACGTGTACACGGACAACATGGGACCAGCTGTTGTGCCGCACACACTCACGGCGATCTAATGAAAAAACAAATTTACGAGTATATTAACTATTCTTCAGTGGCTTGGCGAACTATACTTCCCAAAAGCGATTGCCTCCGAGTCATTGTGGTTGGGTGAGTGATTTTTACCGATCAGGGAAAAAGAAAATAGGATAAATTACAAACAGGTATGTATATTTTTTTAGGGCTATAATATTCCTGCATAGTATGTCTGTCCATAGAATTAAAAAAAAATAAGAAGAAGAATGTAAGTAAGGGAGTAAGTTTGAGGTAGGGTGAGATGTAGCCATTACGCTTTGGAATGGGTCACTATTTTGGGTTGGCCAATGCTTCGGAAGTTCAAACTTATTATTTTAAATATCTGAAATCGCAATAATAAATTATTGCATTTGAAAAAACGATCTTGAGCGAGCTCAAACAACTTCTCACCCGACCTCAAACATACTGCTTTTCCGTCAGTCTTTCGTTCCTTCCGTTATTTTTTTTTATGCAATACTTCGTTTACCATGTTATGTTATGTAAAGTACTGCACGAAAAGATCGAACCAATTCTCTTGTCTTTCCATCGAGATTTTTAGTCTAAATGTGTGTGTTTTCGGATCAAAACTTGCTAGAGATGTTAATTTTTAAAAACTATTTCAAATAACATCAAATTTAAATCTCCCTAACTTTTTTGTGTTACAAAGCAAATTGATCAGATCGCTACTTACACTCGAAAACACGAATAATCGAATTTGGTGTTGTTCCGATTTTCGTAGTTTTCAGCAGGTAATTAAAAAATAGTTAAAATATCAAAAAAGTGTTAAGAATAAAATATATTTTCGAATCGAAAGCTAAACTTTTTCGTGAGATTTAACGTAATGATCGGAGCTACGCGTGAAAACGTTTACAAATGTCGAAATATCAATCCGTTTTCCGAAAATGGAAAAAAAATTGTTTGGTTTTTTGGACATAGCTCAACAACAACCCACAGTAATTTCAAAAAAAGCTTCAAGTAAGGTATAAAATCCAAGTCCACTTTCCAAACATTTTTGCGCTATACAGAAAAAAAAAAAAAAAACGAAAACAAAGAAAGACACGTGAATGGATGTGTTTCGTTTAATTTTGATTGTCTCTGAGCTTTTTTGAGTTCGCGACGCCACTGATTAACATATAGCTACATGGATATAAGCGTACATCAACGATTCCTTTTAACTTTTCAACCACCATCACTAGAGCCACGGACACGGCTCCAGCGACGACCACGGTAGATTTCATGACGATTCGTGCTGTTAAATCGGAAACCCTCACGCCCATCATTTTTACGATAAAGTCTTCGTAGATTGTCGCGGCCACGGTGTTGAGTTGTGCGGCCATGGCGCTAAAAGTCCACATAAATTATTATCATAACTATTATGGTAAACATCAATAATGAATAACGTGGATAGCGCAGTACCGAATACATGCAATGTATAATACCTTAACGAAGTGCTTATTATGCCAGAAATGAATAGACCAGTAAGTCCGGGAAACGATCTAGCCACGTCCATCACGTAAAACGGAAGCAAGTTTTTATCGCCAGTAATGTACTATGATATGAAACAATCAATCAGCACTGTCAGTTCTCTCTATATGCACCCGTATGTTATTATAACGAAAATATTTTGTGTACGTATTATGTTTTTTTATTTTGACATGGATATGTCATAATATGATGATATGTCTCATGGCTAAGGATGAGGAGCACTTTAGGAGACGTGCATGGTGTCTTTTGGCGATCATATATTTTTTCCCGTAGTTACTTTAATGTACTGACCCGCGAATACTAGAAATCGGCCTTACCAGTCAGAATATTAATGTTAAGATGGATTTTACAACTTTTAGTTATCTTTTCCTATAAGCACTCATTTGTAAATAAAATTATAACTAAAAGTTAATTGTTTGTGAATTGTCTAATGCAGGCGAAACTATAGACCGGGGGTTAAAAGTTTGGGCCGAAAGGTATTTAACTTTATGCGTGACATAAAAAAAACCATGTATTGTTATGACACATCCATGACCTATAATATTTTTCCGACAAAGAGAAGAAAATAAAATATACAAATGCGTGAGTGAACCCTTTGTAGTTTCTACTATGTTAGATAAAATCAGAGAAAGTCGCATTCTGTGAATCATAGTGACGCATATAAGAACAATTGTTAAAAAGTAAATTTTCGTCCGTTTTCGTAATGTAAGGAACCATTTAATTACTTTTATCGTGATTTCTTCCCGTTTTCGAGGTGTAATTTAAATTGAAAATTAAATTCTATATTTTATCGTTTTAAATGTGTGTTGGTGATAGTGAAAATGCCGTTTTAAAATAATGATAACATTCACCTTGGCCAAGGTCGGGTCACAATCTTTGTACTTTGTGTAAATCAACATTCCGAGGATACACGTTACTATGTTGACTGCGACCAATCCAATTATGAAGTAAATCAACGCTCGTCGGGCTTTATTGTAAGAAGGCAGTGCCATAAATCTCTGAGAAGTTCCCGGGTGAATACTCAAACCTGTGAGCCAAGTCAACGTCGAACCCACACCGACCGTCCAAAATGTGTTCCTTAAAAACGGATCTAGATCCATACTACAAAAAAAAATTCGTAATGATATTTAAAATATGTGAAATTCGTAAAATGAAGAGCATTTAAATAGAATTTTACAAAATAATCGTTTATGATGACATCTATAGGATCCTGAACAAAAATCAGTTTTCGTTAACAAAGGTTTTTGAAAAAGACTTTTTATTTTTGGAAATCTTAAATATCTTTAAAATATGATAGTTATCTGAGTACTTTTTACAAGCCAGTTTATAAAGTCAAGTTTGTAGTAAAATAAATCACTAACTATATAGCTAAAAAGACTGATTTTGCATTTTACGCTGTGATATTTTTATGCAATTTTAACTACACGCAACTATGAAGATATCGGAAATTTGAAATAATGTATTTTCTTATAAAACATCGACTTGGTTCAATTCGCTTCTGAATTGTGCAAGATATACGTGTGGCTACAACCTATAGGATGTTTTAAAGCTAGAATAATTTACGTGTACCATTCGTTATTGTACTTTTGTTATGTCTGAAAATATAATGTCCATCAAGTTCAACCATAATTAAAATAACTTGTATTGCTTGAAGTTTAAAACTATTTTTAAAAATTGTTGATTACTTATTTAATTTACATTAAACATAAAATATATTTTATTGTTTTTTGTTGAAATTTGTGTATAAAAATAAAGGTGTTTGCAACCCTTTTCTAGTTTTATTAGTGTTAAGACTGTAATTTTTCATAACATAAAATTGAAAAGAAAAAACTGCTAAAAATATTTGTGCGTAAATTTTCAAAGTTTAAAAAGATATGGGTAGTAATAATTTTTGATTACTTGAATAATTCAATGCGGTCACTATCTTGATTGGCTTTAATGATGTTACCGAGTCCTCCAACTTGAACGCACCCCAAAATTATCACTAATAATATTGAGATCACCGTAAAAAAGCTTTGAACAACATACGTCCAAACTACTGCTTTTAACCCACCCTAAAATGGAATAAAATTAGGTACTTAAGTATACATAATAATGTTTTTAATTTACCAATTTTTTTTTTTTGTTGTCACAAACAGCATTTACTACTTACAATGGTGGTGTAAAAAATGCATACGGCACACATGCTCCAAGTAATGACAAATACATTTATTCCTGTTACTGTAATATAAAGTAATATTAATAGTATCTAATATTGATTTAGGTATGCACAACAATCAAAAAACTAAAAAAATCATGATGATTTGTTAAGTTTACAAAAACGGAATGTACAAAGTCTGTGTGTAGTTTTTTTTTTGTATTTTCCTATTGTCCTTTTAAAATAAAAATATATTTTTCAAGATAACTTAATAGCGGCTACATGATAAAAAAGTCACACTCAAATGTATAAAAAAAAAAAATAATAAGTACTTTAAAACACAACAACATAGGTACCTCGTAGCATAAATCATATTTGGTACGGTTTTTAAAATAATTGTTATACATGTTATTAGGTCTACATTTTTAAGACATTCGACGCATATGATTCCATAACAGATGACAGCTTATGTTAGGTATTATTGTTTGTATATTTGTTTTGTTTGCTGTACATTTAAATATTAATTAAAACATAAAATTCCTAAAATTCTACGATTTACAATTACTCTATCAATGCGTATAAATAGATAGATATTATTCAGTTATTATGTATCTACTAGTGGAATCAAAATATTACCACGGAATTTGGCAGACTTAAATTGCAATAATACCTTCTTCTTTTTCTTCTTCATCTTCATCACAACAGTTTGGGTCGGCCACCCTTATCCTATCTCTCCATTTATCCCGATCATTCACATTCCTTACACACACATTAACAACCCTAATCTTTTTTTAAATTGTTTCCATCTATTTCTTATTCGGTCTTCCTCTACCTCTTTTTCGTTCAATGTTCATTTTCATAACCACTCTTACTGCTTCAGTTTGCTCTCTCCTCATCACGTCATGTCCAAATACCATCTCAATCTGTTTTCTCTCATCTTATCCACTATTGCTGAAACACGAATACTCTACCTCTTACATATTCTCTCTTCTTTTGTTACTCCACTCATTAATCTAAGAGTTCTCGTTTCCGCTATACTATTTTCAATTTTCTTGTCAACACTCCAAACCATACAACATGGATTGGTCTCACCACACTCTTGTAAAACTTACCTTTTAGTCTTAGTGGAATTATTTTATCACATAAAGCACATGACGCTTTTCTCCATTTAATCCTACGTTTAACATCTCTCATAAAGTCCCCGTCCCTTTGTACGTAGTATCTTAGATGCTTATAATTCTCTACCTCTTCTAGTACGTAGCCTGGTTTCTTCTTCCGAAATTATACTTCATATACACTGTTTTATACTTCTACACAACTTCAATCCCTTTCCTTCAAGTGCTAATCTCCACTCATCCAGCCTATTATTAACTTCTCCCACATTTTCTCCAATCAAAACTATATCATCAGCAAACATCATATACCAGGGTACCTCGTGTTGAGTATCTTTCGTAACTTCATCCATTACTACTGAGAACGAGTAAGGGCTTTTGTTTTTTATATGAATAATATGATTTACCTTGTTGAAATGCAAAAGCCGGTACGTATATAACTAGTGGTAAGTATATCACCACATGGGCTGCAAAAATCAGTGAGCATATGCTTCGAATTCTAGAATCGAATCTGAGTTCCAAGTACTGAAATTAAATTGAATCATTTAAACAGAGAATACACAATGGTTATATAAATACGTGATACCTATAGTGATTGTCTCACAAACGTACTTCGTAGACAGATGTCAATTGAAGCTCGTAAAAGACGGGTAAAAAAACGTACAACGTGATCAAAATGACTATTACGCTAATTGCACCGTTGATTATGAATTGTGTTCCGTGTGTGTAGATTTCGGACGGTACACCAAGCAGCGTTATGCCAGAAATATGACTAAAATCATAGTAATTATTTAATATTACAACTTCGTCAAAACCGCCGATAAAATGTAATTTAGTAGAATTTATTTTTCGAGTTAACCACTCAATGACGTATTTGAGTAATCTTTGTTTTTTCTGTTGCATAGATAAAAATATCTTAAAGGGTACTCGTTTTGCCGAATTTTAAATTATGTTCTGGCATAGGTTCAATTTTAAATTGTAAACGTATCGTTACAAAATCCCAAAATCGGGAAATCGGGTTAGGCGGGGAGCGCCCTAGAAGTGGTTTTACTGTTTCAAACAAAAAAAACTTTCTAAACCGGCTTATTACATACTTTTTAAAAGTGAGTTTGCGTTTCGGTATCTTTTTATACTAATTTTAGTCGCACCCGTTCTCCTTAACAATGATATTCTCTGCAAAACCGAGAGCTACCGTGTTTCGTTCGTACCTGGCAATCAGTGACATGGCGATGGGGAAAACGGACATGTGTTTGCCACCCAACAAGTAATCGGTGACGGTGTTCTGTTTGGAAACGCATCCATAGTACAAGCCAATGATTACAGACAAGCTGAGCATGGCGACGAACGCGATAATCTCGGGCATCCAGCTTATCTGGTCCATGGTGGCCATCGACTTTCAGTTTACCAGCTGCGGGATCCTTTGGATTCGCTTCAGATTCACTGTCCAGCTTATTTCCGTGGTGTAGATGTTAAAAAAATTTTATAAAAACAACGCGTTTATATACATTTCTAAAGATTTTTAAAACATACAATGTCGTGTTTGATGCAAAACGAGGACTTTATCATACATAATATTAATTGATATTATTGCGTAAAACGCGATTTAACCAATTCAATATCATCAGTTAATATAGGTAGTTAAAAACTTTAAATATCTAGGTTCCTATTAAAATGTGCTCTGATATGAAGTGAACAAATCTAATTAAATCTATCTGCAATAAGTTGAAAAAAATAATTTATATAATAAAAAAAACTTCGTGAAATTCTAGACTTTTACTTAGCCCATGTTGAATCTCAAATTTCATACGGTATAAGAGGTTGGTTCGTGGCCTATGATAATGTTCTTTCTCAATATCAAAGCTGTCAAAACACAATTATTAAGGTTGAAATAAAAAAAAACCGTAGATATCCAACAGAAAAACTATTTAAGGTGTTTAATGTATTGAATATTAAAAATCTATACTTTAAAATAAGTATTATGTACATAAAAAACACAATATACTGTTCCCTTTGAACCATGGTGTCAATACTAGGTATACAATTGAAAAATATTCTCATTTTTGGTCAAAAAAAATCCGGCTATCTAATGGGTTTTGATTTCGTAGGGTTAGGTATATTGCCATTGTTAAAGAAACCTATCTCAAAACGGTTAATGCATGAATGTGACGTTACTAAGTAATGATTAAAAATATACCACATTGTATTACTATAAGTACTATATTTTCGTTCTAAATCTTATTATTACCTATTGTTTCCATACCTATATTTTTATTATTAACATTATTGTCATAAAATTATTTGTGATAGATCTTACCTTATATTATTCTATTTTGTTTTTTGTTTTACTTTTATTGTATACAATTAGGCTATTAACTTATAACATAAAATATATTGTAATACTTGTTAATGTATAATTAATGTTGTGTAATGTATAATTAGATAACCCTTGGCCTCCACACAAGTTTGTCTCAGCGAGGCCCAGTAATCTAATAGATTTAAATTTAAATAAAAATAATAAAAATGTTATAAAATATTATTTCTAATTTCAATTTTTTTTTTTTCAAGAAAATATATTTAATTTTATAAATTGTTTTTAAAATTAAAGATTGATTCCACAATTAATTAAAAATATAGGTAATTATGTATTGGTTTTCACGATTCACGAATTCTATAAAAAAATAATTTAAAGGTATTATTTTACTACACGTGCGTTTATACGACTTTCGAAATGAAATTACTCTGACTACAGAGTTCTAGAGTGACAACAGAAGTATTATTTGTAAATTAAAACGTGCTTGTAACATTAAACACTACTAATTTATGTGATTTTAATGTTTATAATAACATTGTACAATATTATCATACGAATTGTAACACGTTGCCAAATTACATATATAACATGTATTACATGTACTTACCTATTAAATTTAAAAACCGATGAAACTCTTTTATTCAAATTGTATTCAACTAAATGTACAATTTTCTTTCAGTAAATTAAACGTAAAGTAACGAGCTTCAGTTGCTTCAAATCAAAATGTCTTAAAACACCTTATTTTACGAAAAAACACATTGTTCCAATCAAATACTACGCGTAATATTTGAACGTATTTTTTATTATTTTAAATGATTTCGTCCCACGCTAGTTTGAATATATATAATAACCAAAAAATTTTTTACTTAAAAATGGAATTAGGAATAAGCCAATTACTTTAAACTCTCAACCGTTCATTTTATTTTTTGATAAACTGTACGTATTACATGAGATGAACAAACACATATTTGCAAAAATTACCTCAAAAAAGTCCCATAAACCGCATATCATCAACCCGCTCGCGGAATTAAAAAAAAAATTGCCCACTTGTTAGAACAAATACATATTTTCAACTGTTCAGAGTTAAAAACAATCGCGGTTAAGGTCAGACAAATGACTTAACATCAAATTTTAATAAGTGTGTCTCTCTAAAATCTGTATCATAATAATTGGTTTAATTACTGTCTTGATCATGGTAAGGTTAAAATAATTATAAACAACAGATTAATCCAAACGCGTTGACTATATACAGATAGTAAATACAAATCTGGCGATCTTTTTATTGTATGCGCTACTAAAGTTATTATGCCATCAACATTAAAACTACAATATAGAACGGTTAAAAAATCAAAACTGTATCAATGATAAAGAAAACAAAATGTACAATTTTTTAACAGTTTTATTCTTTTAAAACGAGTTTTACACATTGTTATTATAAAAAAACTTAAGTACCCAGAAGCGGTTCGAAGTAGGTAGGTGGGTAGGTAACATTTGTGTTAGGTAAGTCGTTGGTCACCTTCGATTTGAGAAGTTAGTTTATGCGCTAAATTTTTCAAAAAACAGTTTAAACGTATAATCATAGATTAAATCATGACTCTCAAGACCAGCAATATCGTAAACTCAGTTAACGATCAATATTCACATCGTTTTAAGTTTACAACTCATTCTCCTCGTACAACAAAAACTAAACAATAATTTTTTGTAAATTTGACACGAATCTCAGTGTGCCCCTGTCTCACTGTGTACTGGGGGGGATGGGGCAGAGTGAGACAAAATGGAAATTAAAATAAATTTTAAAATAATTTTTTTTTTTTTTTTTGTTCTTGACCATGAATCATAAATAAATGAAAATGTGATTTGGGACAAAACATTTCTATTAGAATTTCCTCTATTTTCAGTTTTTCTATTTTAATATTTTATGTGATATAGCTTACGATTCTTTAACAGTGGAAGTGTAGTGAATTTCTTTGAAAAAAAAAAAAAAAATTCATCCAAGCAAATATTTATGCGTATAATACTTCAAAAACAAATACGAACTACATACATGGTGTTCCGATCAACAACCAAAACGTTTACTTTATGACATTCAAATCCACATACACCTATAGGTGGGACGAAAAATTTATTAAAAGCAACAAAAAAATAAAACACATTTTATCAACGGACACGTGTCCTCGTCAGAATGGTCCGACCGCAGGAGTCGTCGGGGTTGACCGTCATAGTTTAGTGTCCTTCTGAGCCACCGGTGAGTATTCTTCGACCGTACTTGCCACGTTAGCCTTGGCCACGTAACCGGGGTACATCAACCGCCTGACGAAGGGCGTCAACAGTTTCGGGTCGATCTCCTGGTCCGAGGGCAACAGGAGGCTGACGATCAGCCCAACAGCGATGCCGACTACGGTGCCAATGGTGCTGTAATGTAAGTACGACACTGCGTATATTTTCAGCACGTCCGGACCCACGTACACGTCCTCGTTCATTCGGTGCAAGCTGAAATGCGTGAACGAAAATAACGGTAACAATAATAGCGGAAAAGTAAAAAAAAAAAAAAAAGGAAGGAAGAAAAGAACGGGAAAGAATTTCAGGTCGGTGAGAAGTATTGTTTGGCGTAGCGATTACGCTTTGGTGAGTGGGTCACTCCTTAGGATAGGCCAATATTTCGAAAGTGGCGGTTCGAACAATCTTGTATGTACATATTATACGTCCTGGTAAAAACAATATTTCAGTTTTATTAAACTATTCCTATACTAGGTACCTGAAAATAATACGAATTTTTTAGGTGAACGCCAAATAATTTCTCGCCGACCTCAAATTTAAATCATTTCTTTTCTTACTTCCTTCCTTTCTTTTTTTAACGTCATACTACGTTTACTGTTCTATGTTATATAGAGTGAAAAAATTGGACCAATATAGTCGTTTGTCTATCCGGGTTTTTAAATGAAAACTAGCGTGTTTTAAGATTAAAACTCTTTAAACAATACGTCCTAACTTATTTGTGCAATACTTATCAGACCGCTCCTTCCACTCGAAAACACAAGCAATCGAATTCGGTGATGTTCCAATTTTTGTCGTATTCCGCAGATAATTCGGAAAATAATCGAAATTCTAAATATATTTTAAAACCAAAATCTAATCGTTTTGTGGTATTCAACGTAAAGATTGAAGCCACCTGTTACCCATAAAAGCGATTACAGATGTAGAAACTTCAAAAGTTTTTCCGAAAGTGTTCAAAAAATGTTTTGGTTTTTGGGCCATAACTTAAAAGCAAAAAAAAAGCTTCAAGTAAGGTAAGTCCACTTTCCAAACTTTTTAGGGTTATGGCATTTTTTGATTGGACACACCCTCAGGCCGTCAGAATTTGCAAAAAAAAAAAAAGCATCATTGTAAAAATAATACGCAAAAGATAAAAATAAAAAGTAGGTAGGTATAGGATAAGTAGTAATAGGTTACAGCCTTGTGTATTTGTCACCTGTTTCGGATGGTATACATAGTATACAAACGGGTTTCGTGATTTTCGAAGGGAATAGGAAATCATTGCTTTCGAAATTAACTGCTATTCTGGGTAAAGCTCAGTTTTTTTTTTTATGAAAAATAATCTGATATACCAATGACATTATTCATATTTTATTTTATTCAAGCAAAGTCGTTAGAATAATTACTCCAGATTTTGTATGATGTACAAAAACAAAAAAATACTTGTTTAAAATTGAAAAACATAAATTTTTTTTTAAAATTACAAATATTTTGTGGCATAGACAATACAATTATGTTTATGTATTCTACAGTATTATAATTTATAAGTACTTTAAATTACGGGAAAAAAAAATGCCATTATTAAAAATGTCACCTTTTATAGTGACTCTCATAGATTTTATCTTGAGAGGATGTAGTTAATAGCCATGAAACCGATCGAATATTTCTTTCAAATACCAAACTTACCCTGAAAAATCTGTATGGTTTTTGAAAGTTGTATTGGCAGGACATCCGGCTATTGAAACGTTCTTTTCAACAAACTTCAGTTCGTTATTATAAATGGAGACCTGAGCTCCAGTGACGATCCAAGTCATGACTCCTAAACTCACCAACATTCCACACAATACTCCCTGCAAGAATAAGTATATGAAGTATGTATAAGTGTTTTTGTTTAAGTCCGCATAATTAAAATAACACATATATGGTATCGCTGGATGTCTAGTTAAAATATATTTGTTTGGATTACGATAACTAACGAGTCGGAAATGTTGAGGCCGGGTCAGCAGCTTGATAAATGCGACTTTAAATACGATTATAAATAATGATTGAGGTTTCATTATTGCCGGTCTTGCGATAGGTAAGTTTAAAAACTGCACAATAGTACTTTATATAGCTTATTAAGACCGGTGATATTCGGGGTGTTAAGGAAGCTTAAGTCCCATGGTTTGTAAAAAGCTATCAAAATTTTAAATTCTAATTTAGAATTCTTAAACAGGGGTAATAAATCCAAAAATAATCATAAATCTGATTCAATTAACCGCACGTTTTATTTTTGAACTCCACAATACTACACACAAAGCGCAAGGTTATCGTGCCTTTTAATTATTTAAAAACATAAATAAAACTCATAATATAATTTCTGTACGGATGTTTTGTGCCCACCATCCACTAGGGAAAGCAGTCAATTAATACCGCTGACAATATTGGTATTCGGCGAAGTGTAAGTATAACGATAGGAAAACACGACTCACTCTGGAATTCGCACATGGAAAACAGATTCCCAATGTGAACGAGGATAACATCGCGCCTGTAGTTACGTTGCTCAAACTGATTGACATCTAGAAAAAATTTAGTAATACATGGAAAAAAATCGATAATAATCAAAAGAATACAATATTTTAATTTTGTAAACTCAAAATAATAAACGTACTTGAAGGATTCCTTTCAAACGTTCGACTACCAGTACAAGTAATACGCATATGGTGCCAATGATTACGACGGTGAATTTCATAATGATACTTGCCGTTAAATCGGAAAATTGTACGCCCATAATTTTTACTATGAAATCCTCGTAAATCGTGCCGGACACGGTGTTGAGCTGTGCCGACATTGTACTAGAAAATATTTGTTTTCACAATTATTATTATAATAAATGATCAAATTTATGTCAAACCAGAGTAATATAACTGTATGTATATTGTACCTCAGTGCAGCGCTGACAATACCGGAAACAAACAAACCAGTGAGTCCTGGATATCTGGCGGCTACGTCCATTACGTATAATGGCAAAAGACTTCGATCGTTCGGAATATACTGTAATAAATACAATAAATTTTTTATAAATTATTCCAGGGAATATTCAAACTATAGTCGTATTTTAGCAACTATTGATGTGTTTACTTGGCAGTTGACAAATTTCAATCTATTGTAACTCACTTTGGCCAAAACAGGATCGCAGTCTTTATACTTGGTATAAATAAGCATTCCGATCACACCAGTCAATATTTTTACCACCATCATTCCGATAACGAAGTAAATCAACGCTTTTCGGGCCTTGTGATACGTGGGTAGAGCTACGAATCGTTGAATGGCTCCGGGATGAATGCCCAGACCGTTTACGGCCGAAAAAAACGAGCCTATAGTGACTGTCCAAAACGAGTGTCTTAAAAACGGATCTGGATTCATCCTAAAATAAAATAAAACAGACAATGAATTAATTTTGTCGAGTGTTATATACGAATTTCGTGTGTAAACGGGCAAAGTACCTGCACTTTTTAAAACTCAAAAATGTGAGCAGTGCGCCTCGCCGCTATTTGAATAGATCACTATATTATATTATGTATTGGATTGGAAAGTAATAAAACGTTATTTTTTTAATCTGAGTGCGATGACAAACCATTGCATTCGAAAAATAATTCTAAGCCATGCTCAGTTTACTATGTATTATTATAAACGTTAATTGTTCGTCTTGATGTGAGCAAAAAATATAAAAATAATTTTATTGCTACAACTATTCCAAATGAATCTACAAATTATTTAAAAAGATAAAAAATATTTATGCGCCGATGTCGAAAATCGGGAGCGCGGAATAGGTACTTATTAGTAGTCTGGTGTCATAGCAAATTTTCTACGTACAGAAATAAGTTCAATAACGCAAGTCAAACTTCAATATGGTTTTAATCATTGAAATTAACCTACTTTCCGTTACAATATGTATAGTTATCAACTTTTTTTAACGACCTTAGAACAGTTTTTTTTTCTCCAAACATAAATAATCACCGAGAGAATCTTTTTTAAATGCTATGATAGGGTTTGCATTTTGTATCTTACCAGAGTTAATTTATTGTTTGAGTATTGTTAATAGTAATAACTTATAACTAGGTATTGACGAATTTCAAATCAAAAATTATCCGCGAGATAGCTAGGTATCTTAAGTGTTCACAGTTATTCAACACTTCAAATTGTTTAAATAATTATATAATTTTCTCAACAAAGCACACCTATCTAAAAACCAAAAAAGTGCTTGGTAAAAAAACGGAGGAGCTATTTTACAACCCCTTTAGATAATAGTACACACCTCCAAAAATAAAACAAAAAGAGCTGAAAGTGCAGGAGAAGGTTTTGGGCGAGTCACTTCCTTGAAAAGTGTACTTTGAAGTTTTCCATTAAATTTGGAAACAATAATAATTAAATAGTAGGTAAAAATATCTTTTTAAACATAATTCATAATGTAACTGAAAATTAATGATGTTATGAAAAAAATGACTGCAAAAATAGACAAATTTGGAAACGTGTATTTACTTAAAATATTTTTATCTATAATGTAAATAGTAATTAATACCTATATTTTTAAAAGCACACTCGTACCAAGGAACATCTTACAAATTCTTGTTATACGTAAGTATTATATAAATTGATTAATAACAGTTGTGTTAACTCTTAAGAAGATCTATGATGATAATAATCAGTGAAAATAACGGGTTTACAGTATTATTAGAACAAAATAAAAACGTAAAATATTGGTCAGGATAGCCAGGAAACATTCTAGACTTCCAAAAATTTTATACAACGAATAGAGGGATTATATGAACGTAGATGTATGTATAAATATAATGAAATTACTTGAAAAATTCAATCCGATCTCCTTCTTGATTAATTTTTATGATATTCGCTATGCCTCCAGCTTGTATGTACCCCAAGACGATAACCAATAGGATCGAAACGGTAGTAAAAAAACTCTGAATCGTATCCGTCCACACCACTGCTTTCAATCCACCCTAAAAATGAGCGTTGCACAGTAATATCATGTCAATACGCGTTGATCACGGCGAGACCGAATTTCCGAATTCAAAAATAATGGATTATAAGGATTGTGGTGGATTTCAAGTATACTTTCTATTTTTTTATAATTTTTGTAATATAAATATGAGATCTCTGAGGTGGTCCTGCGGGTATTATAAGTAATAACATACTCACGATAGTGGTGTAAAATATACAAATAACGCAGATGATCGAAGTTATTAAATGCACGTTTATTCCTAGAACTGTAATGCAAAATAAAAAAACGAGTATATTTTAATAATATTGAAAAATAATATTAAACGGCTTTTTATTTAATAAAATATTGCTCTATGACACGCGTAAAACAATATGCGTACGTATTTTATAAATTATAATTTTACCTTGGTTTAATGCCAACGCCGGTGTGTATATCACTACTGGTATGTACAATATTAAAGATACTCCGTAAATAAGCGAACACAGTCCTCGGATGTTGGAATCAAATCGGAGTTCCAAGTACTGGAATTAAATTACATATTTAAAAAAAAAAAAATATATGTTACTCCTGAAAAACGTTAGTATAAATAATTATTTTTTAAACGTAAAAATATAATACTTCGTATGCGGATTTCAACTGAAGATCGTAAAACACCGGTAAATAAATTAATACAGTTATGGCAATGACTAAGATGTACGTCGGTCCAATGATTAAATACTGCGTTCCGCTAGTGTAAACTTCGGACGGGACTCCGAGCAGTGTTACGCCTGAGATATGACTACAAACAACAATTAATATTACGTTATAAAAGTTTGAAAAAATCAAGCCAAGCATGATAAACTTTAAAATTCAGAATTTTTTGAATATTATTTCACTCACTACACACGCAGAGCTCGCTCAGAATCGTAATTTCCGTACAAGCAATCCAATGATTAATATCAAACCCAGAGGAGGCGTTTCAGATTTTAAATAGTGATTCAATGCATTCGATGCAGGCCAATTAATTAAAAAAAAAAAAAACTTAAATTTGTACAGTTAGAGGATCAAATCTATTAATACCTTCCAATTTTTACATTTAACCCTACTCTCCAAACGTTTAACCCAAATTGCGCCCCAATAATTTACGAAAAATTTTATTTTAATTTTAGTAGACGGAACAATAATAAGTTCCCAAAAGACACTAAAAAATTTGGAATGTGAACCTTACTTGAAGCTTTTATTGAAATTTGATTTTCGCTTATGAGTTAAGGCCCAAAAACCAAAAATGTTTTTGACCATAACGCTTGAAATTTGGACATTTCTAATCACTTTAACGGGTAGCAGGTGGCTCCGATCTTTACGTTGAGAATCAAAAAAAAGTTTAGATTTTGGTTTCAAACTCTATTTTATTTGAAACATCTTTTGATATTTTGATTATTTTCTGTGTTATCTACCGAAAACAACAAAAATTGGAACATTGCCAAATTTGATTATTTGTGTTCTCGAGTAGAAGCAGCGATCAGATAAATAAGCATTATAACCCAAAAAAGTTAGGGGATTTAATATAAACTCGATGTTATTTGAAACAATAATTTTTAAAATTTTACATATTTAGTTAATGTTGATTCAAAAACACACTAATTTAGACTGAAAACCCCCGATGGAGAGGTGACTATTGGTCCGAACTTTTTGTGCAGTATTTTATAATGTAACAAAAAGAAAGTAAGGAAAGAAAGAAAGGGAGTAAATTTGAGGTCGGGTGAGAAGTTGTTTGGCGCAGCAATGACCTAAAGGAGTCGTATTTTAGGCAAAATGGGTTGTTTAATATAGCTGATATTTTAAATTTGGTTTTTTTACCAGGACGTATACTAGAAAATACTGAGCTTACTCAGAATCGTCTTTTCGAATGCAATAATTTATCATTTCTTTCAAATATTAATAAATAATAAGATGAAACAGATAAATGATAAGTTTGAACCACAACTTCCGAAGCATTGGCCAGATCCAAAGAAGTGACCCACTCCATAGCGTATAATCGTTACGCCAAACAACTCCTCACCCGACCTCCACAAATTTACTCCCTTTATTTCCTTCTTTCCTTTTTATTGTTTCTTCCTATAATCGCCATAACGTTTGCGTAACGCTTACCTGGCTATCAGTGACATGGTAATGGGGAAAACGGACATATGTTTGCTACCCAACAGATACTCGTCGATTGTGTTCTGTTTGCCCAGCACACCATAGTAAATGCCGATTGATAATGACACTGCTAGCATGACACCGAACGCCGCAAACTCGGCTATCCAATTCATCTCCTCCCGCATTTTATACAATCGAATTCCGACTAGACGACGTAGGACGTATCACGAGCAGCTGTGTACGACCAGTTTGGAAAAATAGACCTGAAATCTAATCGCACACTAATTCAGTGTTGTGCATCAACTTGAATAATAAAGTTCACTCCTAACATAAGAACTATACACTAGTTATGCTTGAAGTCTTGCTATAGGTACATACCAGATAGAAATAATTGCGTAATGATATTATAAAATTCTTGTCTACACAAATATTTTGTTTTTAAATTTAAAGGCATAGAATTATAACAGGTCGGTGCAAGATGGTCAACAAACGTTTTACCGAAAGATTTCTTAAAACGAATAACGTTAGCGTTAAACGCTGTAGATGTTTTCTTTTAATTTTTATCGATATTCATATTTAAGAACCCAAAAATTTTAATGTTCCTTTCATTATAGCCAGTACATTATATTATTGGTATTTTCTAAAATAGAAATTTGACTGTTGTAGCTGCACATTATAAATAAGTGGGTAAATTAAAAATTTAGATTTTTCGTAAACTTATGTATTAATAATTAATACATAAGTTTATAATATAATTATTATGAGCGCTGTACAAGTATCGATGGGCAAGAAATACGGATCATTGGAAAAAGTTGTTTACCAGAATGATGTATAGGTACCAGTTGCAGATAAAAATCATGTCTGCCGGGGGAAAAAAACGTTTTTCACTCCTCTCGATTAAATTTTAAACAATAATATTACAAAAAATCAACCGGAGGATCACTGCACATCATGTACTTACAGCGATGTAAAAATACCGGTATTTTATCATCGGGAAACATACTTTGGTAAATTGCTGGTAATATTACCCAAATAAAGTAATTTTGAGTACTTTATAAATTATTTAGCTATGTATTTAATCTGCATTAAAAAATTACAACAAAGTGTTATGAAAATTTATATGGATCAACCGTAAAAATTAAATTGTTATCCTTAATGGATTTTATGTACCTAATACATTGAATTTATGGATTATAATGTAATACTACATGATTAGATATTGGAATTTGGCAAATAATCTTTATTTTAGAATTCACTACCAGTTTACTACAGTCTCACGGGTTAAAACTGTTTCAAGTAAACTATATACAATATTAAGAAAAAAAAAAAAAAAAACAGTTTGAAAACTTTTAAAAATGGTTTCTGGAGTACAAAAACAAAATATATCATTAAAACGGTCTAAAGTATTTCATATAAATATAAATTACTTACTTTTATTTAAAAGTTATTTTCTAAAGTAAAAATTACCAACTCACATCGCTTACGTCACGAGATCGCATCAGTATATTAACTGCAGGGATTCGTATAGCGTCCAACCTGTTTTTTTAACGCGTCAAAATGTTTGATTTCCAATCGACTGCAACCGCGTATTGCTGTCGGGATCCGCGGGTTATCGTGAAAAGACTTGAAAGCTCATAAAACGCATTGTATAATGAAATATTATTACAAGCTAATCGAATACTTTAAACGCGCAGCACACGAGTAAAATCAACGTAAAACCGCACTTGACGATTGATAGGTATCGATAGGTCTAACCTTACCTATGATATTATACATCATGCTCGCCATGGCATAAATCATAAAAATTTTTGTAAATCACTTTTGTGCATTCTCAGTTTTCTTTAAAAAAATAACTTGTCGTGAGATAAAATATAAAACATATAGAACATAGGTACTTCATTGTGGCTGTGAAAAACAAAATTCACTGATAAAAACAAAAACGGATTATTGATCGCCAAAATTGGAGCCCATGCATGTATGATATGTAAGTATTGCAACGACGAGCTGAAAAGTCCATATTGTCTTACTAAAAATGATATGCACGCGTACTGTGTATACAGTATATTGAGTATCTACGTTGATTTTTAAACAATAATATCATACGGATAGACAAATAGAAATAAAATTTTTCTATATTGTTATCGGCACTCGATAGGTGTGATTGTTGTAATAAGCGTTTAGTCAAGAATTTTGATTTTTTTTTTTTCCATTGTAAATTAATAATTATTACAAGTATGATCATAATATATTTACTATTTAGTAATAATTATAACAAAATATTGTTTTGTGCCCGCGATGTGCAGCCTGCAGTTGACACAATTATAACGTACGTGGCCGTTGGACCCGCGGAACCGGACTGTGTTATCGAAAAATATAATGCAACGTCAAAATATGTCACTATCATTAATTGGAACTACACAAAATAAACGAGAACCTCTAATTAAACTAATGAAATAACACATCGTAAAAGGCATAATATAATATTTTCAACAGTTTTCATGTTTTTTAATACTATTCTCAATGCCAGCTATCTTTGAGACCTATTATAATTTCGATTACATAATATTAGTTTACATATGATGTACGTTATTTTTTTTTTAGTCATTATTTTTATATTATAATCTTATCGAGACAATGGTCGCCATACTGAACAAGCTCGTGTGGGGGCCCACGATAATCATATCCATTATTAATTATTGTAAGATATAATAACAACATAAGTCGGTCTAACAGAAGTATACCGTAAAATGGGGTGAATAGGAACGTTTGAAGGTTTTTTTTTTTAGTTTTTTCGCGATTAAACTCAACATTTTAATAATAATGATATTTTGCAATCGTGCGATTTTATTATGTAGACACGGACAATATCTATTCTCACGAGAATAGTATTTTTAAGTATAAGATTGTATTTTATATATTTTTTTAAAAATGTATTCCTAAATTAATCCTCCAATGGGGTGAACACAATATCAAAATCATTAATATTCCTTTTGTTGATAAAGAAGGGCCAATATAGGAACTGATTTCATATTTGTAAAAAACTGTTTAGAGACATAATAATTTAACATACAACGAAAATTTTCTAATTTAGATCATAAACAGTCTTTTTTTGGTAATATTCAAAGGGTATTAACAGGATGTATAATATTATGGTTATAATACTTCGGAAGTTTGTACTGTGTGTTAAAAGACCAACAAATAAACAGGAAGTTTGTGTTACAGAAACATTTTAGGAATCATGATATTATTTTGTTTACGTCGGGTATTTCTGTTGTGCGCGATTGTTTTATAAATTAATTATTTTTTAAAGAAAAAATATGGATATACTGTTTCATAAAAAGAGTTATTTTTCACCTGTAATTGAAATTGTTAAAAAAGATGTTCATGTATTATGATACTATCAATTTTCGTTTTGAATAATTCTTAATGTTGTAAATACTATTTTGTGCTACTTGTACCTACAAAATTGTTTAATATTAGACTTATTTGCTCCGCCCTGAGCAATGTTAGAAGTACCATATCTTAGATAAGATTCTACGAGCGCATATTTCATATTATACCATTTCGAGTCGTGTAACATTTAATATGTACATTTAATCGTCTCAACAAATGTGGTCGAATTTGTACATAAAATATTAAGTAATTACGACGACGTTAGAACTTATAAAGTAACTTTTTAATTGACTTCATTGCTCACCAATAAAGTGTGTAAAACGCCAGACAATATTGCACAATCTATGTTGATATATTGTAGTTTACGTGTTTCTACACGTGCGCCAGTTAATATTATGAGTGGGCGTCTTTGTTGAATTTGCATACACTACACGCGTGCTGCGACGATAAGTGTCTAAAATTCAAATAATGATCTGCAGAGTTGCGGACACAAACAGTTGAAAACCGCGAAAAAAATTTTATAACCGTTAAAAGTTAAGTAATTTTATAAATACCAAAAAAAAAATCACTGTATTGCACCAGCGAGTTCCGCACGTGTAGGTAGGTGAAATTATATTATAATAATATTATATTGTACAGCTTGCAGTTCGCAAATTTCTATCTGTCAGAGCGTAAATAAAATAAGAAATAAAAGAGAGACGTCGAAAATCGTTTATAAGGAAACGTCTTAATTGGATAAATGGCCGACGCGCGCCGGACTCTCGTCGAATTCAATTGTTGTGACCAACACCTATATGTATAGCTACCTACTTACACATCAAGGCTAGATAATAACGAGCTTTAGTTAAAAAGCCAACAGTATCGTTACCTACATAATATTAAAGTCGAATTCTTTTAAACGTAACAAGTGCGGCTAAAATTTGTATGAAAAAATACCAAAACGCGAACACTTTTCAAAGTACATATATGTAATCGGCCGGTTTTGAAAAATACAAAATTTATACAAAATTACGATATTTTCAGATAAAGGACGTCATGTCAGGACATAATATAAAAATCGGCAAAACGAGCGTCCTTTAAGATATATTTATCAATCCAAAAAAAAAAAAAAAAAAAAACAAAATAGTGCTCAGATACGTCGAGCGGTTAGGTTAATACATTACATAAACAATTTGAAAATTTTTTTCAAACTACCCCCCGAAATTTTTTTCTGCGTTCTCCTCTGCCAAAGACACAAGTTTTAATATGTTTTTGTTTTTTTCATTAGAAACGAGAGAACGTTCTGCAGGTCCGATGCACAGAATACCGATTTTCACGATTTTGTAAACAAAAGCTAAATAATACATTTTAATAACGTCGACTTGGTCATTTTTAAACGTCTATTTCCTAATACAGTATAGCATAAAAGGCTCAACAAACATTCGGATTGCACGCTATCTCCGATCTACAAAATGTTTTTTTTTTTTTAATAAAAAACGGTCAGATTGAGGCGTATTGAGGCGCCGATGCGTACTGAGGCGCCGGTGCGTACTGATGCGTCGGTGCGTACTGATGCGTCGGTGCGTACTGAGGTGCCGGTGCATACTGAGGCGCCGGTGCAAATTGTGGTGCTGGCACACCGCGATTCACGGGCATAACGTGCGTCTTTTTCTTTTGTTGCATATTGAGGGGTAGGTGCGTATTGTGCACCGGTGCATATTGAGGTGCTGGCACACCGCGATTCACGGACATAACGTGCGTCTTTTTCGCGGCCTCACCTGCGCACAGGTCAAACAAAAAAAGACAACTTATAAAAATGTAAAATATTATTGATGACGGGATATTTCTACAACCGCTGCAGAGATCCGTCATCTTGTTGAAGATAGAAAGGTGTGAAAAATTCTAAATATAACGGTATGAATTTAATACAATTAATGTGTTTGTATCTCTAAAATGAAACGTTGAAAAATTGAAAGAAACATTGCTAAAAGTGCTAAAACTATCAAAACTAACGTTAAATTAAACAACTGATTTTTAGGATGGAAAATTATAAAAACCGTTAAAAATGATCACCGGATTTTGAACTATTTAAATGTTTGGTTTTAATGTAATACTTTTATACATCTTTGGTTCGTCAAATGGGCTTGCGATTTAAAATTTGTTTAAATAGGATACTATACATATGAACAAAATGTGTTAAATATTGTTCTCGAGAGTTTTCTCTAGAATACGACTTCGAATTAATTTTTAAATATTTGAACGAAAAACCAGAATAAAATTATACTAAAATGAGAACTGGAAAAAAAATTTGACAATTCTGAACGTAAATTCGAAAAAAAAAATTGGTTGAATCGCTATTGGTTGTACAATCGTTTTTCAATAATTACAAAAATCAAAGATTGGGTGTGTTTATTTCACCATATTTTTATGACTTCCGTCCACGCCCAGAAAGTCCAACAACCGAAAAGAAACAATAAGACGACTGTTATGTCGTCTTCAAATATTGCTTCCAATTTATTGTTTTTTTTTTTTTTTACAGCAGATTATTACGAATTCCGTCGAACAGGTACCGAAAGTATACTGCGATTTTTAATTACGAAAACAATATTGTTTATTGCACTAGTCTGCCGGGTAACACAATCGATATCCTAGCAATGTATTTTATTTTCAAAGAAATAAAAAATTGTACAAAAAACTGTACGAAGGGACAATTATTTAGATTCACATTTTTAAAATATATATATATACATATATACATATACTAGCTATCCCGGCCAACGTTGTCTTGCCATATAAATTATTTTATATACATACATAAAAAGCTGACCCGGCCACGTTTCGCTGTGGCTTGATTATTATACGATTAATATTATTTTCATAGTTATGTAACATAACTATGCAAATATTTTTATAAAATTTATGAGTCTGAGTTATCGGAGATCAGTGGCGCAACTACGGGGGTGCTATGGGGTGCTGAAGCACCCCCAACTTCTTTTTTAGCACCCCCAACTTTATTTTGAGCACTCCCAAGTCCCAGGGAGTGGCGCAACTACGGGGGTGCTATTGGGTGCTGAAGCACCCCCAACTTCTTTTTTAGCACCCCCAAGATTTGAGCTCTAGTTGCGCCACTGTCGGAGATTATCATTGAATACAATTTTTAACACTTAGCAATGAAGAAGGACTCAAAAAAAATTTTTTTTTATTTTATACTTTATTTATCTGAAATAAGTAGTATCAAAATCAAAAGATAGCATAAATAAATTTTAATTTTATTAAAATACGCTTAATTAAATATATTAAATCAAATAAAATTACATAATTGAAAAAAAACATTAATAAATCGAGTAGTACTTACGCAATAACCTACAAAATGTATCGTAGATTAATACACAATAGTGTAAGAGAGAAAAGCGTGTCTAAGGGGAAATCACCAATTATTGATTACAATTATTATCACGTTTACAATAATTATTGAAAGAAAACACACATAACTTTATATGGCATGAATCCATCCATAACTGTTTTTTTTTTTTTTTTTTTTGGCATCTTTTGGACACCTAGAATCAATACTTCTTAATAAATATTTAAGGTTTACCTAATATTTAAAAACACAAAATAAAACACATAAATTAATGAAATTTTACTAAAAGATATCTATAGTTCAACTACTAACTGATGATAAGATGGGGGGGAGTTTTTGACTTCAATTTTTTTTATACCACAAACTATACATTTAAGCCCTATAATGGCTGTAAACTCTAACTTGAATATTAATTGTGTAGTATAAATTTAAGACGTTAAAATATCATTAACTTTAAACTAAAGTATTTTAGGGAAATATAGCATTCAACTTATTATTATCATTTAATCACAACTCACACTTCTTAGTGGTCAGTGATAGTACAATGTGTAGAGAAATTATTGTAAAATCCACTGAATAAATGAAATTGTGATAACATTATTATACAAAATTACAAATTTATTGTCAGTTGACGTTTCAAATATTCTCTGTATAAATCGACGAGTATAGGTACCTAAAATTGAAATTTTGGTCCACCCTGTCATAATAGTATCGTAAAGTCTTGCGTCAAATTAAATGAAGTTGAAATTTAATTGAAGTTTACGCCTACCGAACGCAATAATAGTATTGTATTATGACGTCTTCAGACAACGTGCAGAATGAAACGCAATCCAGGCTGTATTTTCTCAACGATCAGTTACAAAAAATGGTAAAAGAACTGCCAAGGTAGGTAGTTTTAGCACCTTCAATCCAAATCTTGGATTCTATTTGAAAAAAAACTTTTGAGTGAATAGTGACAAGCGTTCCGATTTCTCTATATTGTAACAATGTAACAGATTACAAGAGGAAGTACATTTGAAGGCTAAAATATTTTGTAAAAATGAAGGGTTTATCCGCCCCCCCTCAATTTGGTCACTGTGCATTTGTCGCCTTCAATTGCAACCGCAGTGTTACTGTTGGAAGGAGTTATGGCAGTTCAAATAGTTTAGGTCTCTTTTATGCTAACAAAACATCATCAAATTAAAAAATTAATGACTCAATGTTTCAGAAAATACCAACAACGAATTCCCAACGAGCTGCTCTGCGAGCTGGCCGAATGTCTTTTGGACGAAACGCTTTATTCCATTGTCAAAGAACTGACCGACATACAGCATGTCACCGAAAAACAAATGTTCCAAAAAAGACTGGAGATGATAAACAATCATTCGAGTAACGTTTATTAGCGCGTTAACTTTGTGAGAAACAAAATAATAAAACGCTTTATGTGTTCAAGTTGTCATTCAAAAGCTTCTGATGTCTGACATGGTTGAACCCGGCAAGACTGAAACGAGGTTAAAATATCAAGCAGAACATAGGAAAAATTTAAAAGAGTTTGATAAAAAAATTGTGATGGAACTCGATGCCAAAGTAAGCAATGAACAAAACATACATAATATTTTGTTTGTATAAATAATATGTGGTTAAATTATTGTAGTTGTGTGTAATCAAGTGTACCTTTGAGTTGTTTCAAATTTATTTATACTACCTACGGATAAAACAAACATTTTTTGTTTGTAATCTAAAAGTAAAATGGACATGTTGAGACTGCAGATTACATTAAACCACTAACAATTGTACAGTAATTTGTAGTTTAAAGTTCAGGACAAATTATAAAATGTAACTTAATATAATTTTACCTAAAATTTCCCAATTTTCCTTTCTGATGTAGATTGAAAGTTACTCCTCCAGTAATGGATATTTTTCAATTCAGCTATACTAGTGATCGATATGTTCTTTATCAACCATATATTATTATACCTTTTTTGGTTCAGGTTACCAACGCATAATTTTTATAAAATTTTAAGTACATTTATTTTAATTTAAAATACCAAGTTGGACTGTAAGTACGGCTTCCTGATTATCTTATTAATAAACAATAATCCCAGGTATTGGAAATTTCACTATGCAAACTGTTAATAAGTGTTGTAAATATTATTTTTTACTCAAGAATATTGAAACTTTTCATTTAATAATTTCCATGTCAGAACACATTTTGTTTTACTTGTATTTTTTGTTTTGTTTTTTTAAAACTGGTGTGATAAACAAATCAAACTAAAATAAAGTAGATAATATATGGTATTTAATTTGCTCGTAGCTAACCAAAAATAAAAATAATTTATACTTTGTTTGCAGCGGCGAGAACAACAGAATACACTGCACATGGCTGGTGTACCTGGATTTGATGTAACGGACGATGCCAGTCGTATTCAAGTACAAATACGGTTATGTGATTTTATTATAAGGTTGAGTCTGATGGATAAAAAACCAGATGATGCGTGAGAATAAAAAACCACAATGAAAAAAGACAAAAATGTAATTTGAACTAAGAAAAAAAAAAAACACAAATTATTCTAAACAATTCCTTAATCATGTGTACACCCATAGTTTGGTAATAATAAATTAAAAATTACAAAATTATGATTAAAAATAAACAAGCACAATTCTTATCAATAAACATCACGCTTTAATAACTCGAAATGTACAAATGGATGAATGAATAAGTAAATTATTAATTATAAAACAAACAAAAAATACAAATTCAAAATAAACAAATGATTTTTATGTATACATGTTTTATCTTTAATGTAATGTTATATAAATAAAAAGAAAAAAATAGTTCTTAAAATAATTATGTTCATCCGGAAAAAAAAAATTGCTTGTAAACCAAAATTTTGTTCACAATAGTTATTGGATGTACTGTGTGAACATTGATGTTAAGAAAATGGATATCAAACAGAATCATTCATAAAACGGGAACTAAAACATGATATAACTGGGGTTATTAAAAAAACCAAAAAGTGTAGCTGTTAAATGTGGAATTATTCATTCAATAGCAAAAACACGGCCGTATCTGAAGACGTTGCTTGAACTATGGTTTTCTGGTCCAATTTGTTGGCTGCATCAATATCAGTTGGAGTATAATAAACAACATCAGAGTCATTTTTTTCTTCAAAACCAATACCCCAAGCCATCAATTTGTCTAAAAAATGGTTGGCAAACGATTTAGTATCAATTATTATAAAAAAAACATTGGGTTTTTATAGAATATTTTTATTATTACTATTTTCAGTAACTGCAAAACTATTGTCCGAACCGCTTGTAACTAGTTTTATTTGTGGTAATGAAGATAATACTTTTGGTATTTTTTGAGTTTCTGCTACATCCATACCCAAACGGCCATCTTTGTAATCGCCCATAACATAGACAGCACCTGGATAGAGCACAATTTTTTTTTTTTTATTATTGAACAAATAAGTTCCGTAAACACTTTGTAACCCCCAATCAGTAATCACCCAAAAAGAAGGTATTATTATTTTTATTTATGGTGTAATATTTAATTTCTAATCAAAAATCAAACAACAATCTGCAGATAACTAAATAAACCAAAGAAAACATACTTGGAACATAAAATGTTTTAAACAATTTACCTAATAGATTGTAGGTACTCGAAGTACACTAGATTGTTAAATCCATAAAGAATTAATTTGATTTTTATTATGTATAAAATATTTAGTTGAATGTACAATGATATCAACTATAATCAATGACTAGCCTGATAGTAAAATTTACAAATAAATTATTTTAAAAGAGATTCAAATAATAGGGTGCAATTAAAGTTAATATTTTCATTATTGTTTAAAAAATTACAATCTACAAAGATGTGAGGGGATTGGTAACTAAAAAACAAACATTAACTGATTTACATAAAAGATCAATGTATTGGTAAAAAAGTTCAAACATTATCAATAGCAAATGTATCAACTGTGTAAATACTCTGTCCAGCAAGAGTTTAAGAGAGTTAAAAATTTTGACTATACACAAAACACACAACGTGCACAAAAACATTGCTACTATGGCTGGTTGTTTAAAGTATAGAACCATCACTATAACCCTGTGATCTGTACTATCTGCTATGCAATTGGAGAAATTTGGTATGGAAAGTACATCTGCAGCAAGTTATTTTTAGAGAAAACAATACATTTTTGAATTGGCACACTCACTAGACAGAGTATAGATCACACAACATTTACTGCAATTGGCTATCTTAGATTTATTTAATTTTTTTTAAAACAACTAAATGTTCATCATAGCAACAAGATAAACAAATGAATTGCACCATTCTTATATTTAAATAAACTTATTTTTTTCTAACATACAAACCTTGTTCATCCAACAAAGTAACATGTTGTGTTCCAGCTGATATGGACTTAATTTTGAGACGACTTAAAGATTCTGATAACTCTGGGAAGTAAATACATTTATCTTCATTTTCGACACCCAATTGACCATTAGCATTCAAACCAAAAGAATAAATAGTAGAATCAGATAAACGTAAAAATGTAGTGTCATAATCAGCCCAGATATCATCTACTTTTTTACGTAGATTAAGCAATTGAGGATTTAATAGCAATTCTGGAAAAAAAAAAAAAAAATAGTGATAAAAAAGTCAATGAAATATTTAAATACAAACATAATATTGTTATGTACTCACGTTTTCCAACTCTAGACTCTCGGTTGGAATGTCTTTGGCATATTCTACCAAGTTGGCCTTCATCTCCACATCCCATCGTGTATACCTTGTTGTTTTTAGATAACATGACTAGATGATTAATACCAGATGCAATTTTCTTGACATTACTCATAATTAGTTTAGGTTTTAGTTGTTTTTTTCCGCTCGGATCAAAACCCATGTCACCATTTTTGTCCTGTAAACCATTATTTTGAATTTGAAACAAATAAACTAATAATGATTTGTATGTACCATTGTAAGTTAGGGTTGACTTGGATACATTTTTATAGTTTTTCTTCTTCTCATAATTAGAAGAAAGAAAGAAGAAAGATACAGAGCACAAAACAGTCTCTTTACTTCAATCACTATTTTCTCTATACAACACAGTTCCAAAGTTACAATAAAAAAAACAGTCAAGGGTCAATGATATACGTACTAAAAAGTTGAAGAATAGTGGCTTTACCAGTTTTACGAGTGAACAAAACAAATTTAATACTAAAAATTGGACTAGTCTCACATAATTTTCACAGACCAACATAACTTTTGTGCAAGCCTGGGGGCTAACTAGTTGGGAAGTTAGAAGTTATTTTTTTCAGTAATTTCTAATATAATTATTAATTAGTTACATTATTTAACTCAAAAAAGAAATTTAACAAAGTTAGTTTTTAAATGGCTAAGTTACTTTTCAAGTTGTTACTATTTATTTCAGAATTGCCAATTCATGTCATAAGTACTGCTACTAATATGAAATATATGGTATAAGGCTAGAGGAATATAAATGCTAGTTATTATTATTTTATTATTTGTCTGTTTGTTTGTGAATGTTACTATAATTTTTGAAAAAATAATAATTTAATTGATTGAAAAGATTATTTTTCTAATTCAAACACTATTAAAACATAAAAGTTAGATATTTTTTATTTTAAAGTAATTTTTTTATAATTTAGTTGGTATTTTAATCAACTAATTTCTAATATAACTATGTAGTTACTTTATTTTATTGAAATACTAAGCAAGTTACTTTATCATTTAGAATAATCTAGTTTATAACATTAACAAAGTTGCCCAGCCTTACTTTTGTGCACTTCCAATAAAGTTTTCAAACAACTAATACTGAACAGAATTAGATAAAAATAAAATTTTAATAAAAACAGGTACAAAGCAGATAAACCAATATAAACAGGAGCAATATTAAGAGAACTCTAAGATGGCAATAACTTATTTTGATATTATTTTATAGAAATATAGACAATTCTAAGGGTTATCAATGATGTTCTATACATTATTACACTATCAGCTAAATCTTTTAATTTTAAAAACCATAAAACTACAGTTTTTGGACAATTTCAGCACTTTGGCATCATAACTAAATTACTTCCTGATGATATTGAACAAAATAAGGGGGAGGTATAAAAATTTGAATGTTAAAAATAAGAACAACCCATTTATAGTAAAAAAAATAATTGTTTCCATCTCCATGTAAATAAAATTAGCATTAGATTAAATTAAAAATTATCAGTCACTCCAAATCACTATAGTATGCAATTTTTTGATCATTAATATGCTTATCAACATATAAATATTCTTTTAAAATTACTTTAAATTTGTGTTAAATGTTTGAAATAATCTAGAGTTCAAGATTTTTGACTCTTAGTGATTGAATGAAACACTTTTCTATCGTATAAATCAATTGTTTTGATAAATAGATCCAAGTTTACATTGGTTCATAAAAAACAAGTACAAGTAGTAAACCAAAATTAAAATTTTGAAAATTGCTTTGGGTACAAATTTATCAAGTAATGAGAAAAAAGTAGAAAAAACTAAAAAAAAATAATTAAGTAAAGCCACATCTTAATGTCTTGTCACTTACTCTAAATGTACCCCAACTATATACGTTGCCATTGCTAATAAGAACAGCAGAATGAGAACCACCAGCTGATATACTGTATATTTCTACATTATCTTCAGGAAGAAGTACAATTCCAGGCCTTGTTTCACTATCTTCAACAGAAGTATCTCGCCCCAATGCACCTTCGTCATTGCAGCCCCAGGACATCAACTGCAATAACAATAAAATTGATTAATTAATTTAAAATACAGGAATTCAATAAGTATCAATGGTCTTTACCTTGCCATCATCAGTGACACCCAAGACATGCATACTACCAGCAGCAATAAGTTTGAATTTTAAATTCTTTAATTCAGTAAGATTAGTAAGTTGTTCACGGTCAGGACCTAAGCCAAACAATCCTCCAATAACTATGTCTCGTCCTTTTATCATTACAATACCTGATTCTTTAATTCGGTTGTCAATAGCTAAACAAATAAATAAATGTATTTTTAGGAACTATTTAATAAAATACAACTTTTAAAAATTTAAATATAAATTGTTGTACCAAATTTGTACCTAACACTTTTTCAGTCTTTTTACGTTTCACTTCACTTGCTTGTTGTTCAGGTGATCTTCTCTTTGAATCTGTTAATTGAAAGAAAAAAAATTAGGTAAATACAGATAAATACTAAATACAGAACCTATGGTTTGATTTTAAACTGTAATAAACATCAAATACACTCACTTGATGAACTAGAATCAGGCTTGTGTTCATTATTTTCTGGTTCTTCTTTATGTTTAGTATGGGCATTATTACTCTTTGCAACTAATTTTTTAGAAGCAGCACCTAAATAAAAAATGTAATTAATCTACCTACCTTGGTAAATGGTAACCAATAAAAAGCCAATAACAAAATTGCTTACTAGAAAGTTTCCCATTACTAATCACAGCATTCTTAATTTTGTGTTGGTTTTTTTTTAGTTTAGTTTTGGTATCAGTTTCTTTACTGTAAATAATTAACAAAATAAACACAAACATCCATACAGTACATATATACATATTATTTAAGAAATAATCACTCACCTATTTACAACTAAATCTGATTCAAATTGTACTTCTTCAACGCCATTTACTTTTTGAGATTCGCTAAAAAAAAAAATGAATTGATGTATAGTAACTTCACATTAAAACAAAATAATAATAGAAGTACAATTTTACGATTGTACATATACAGTGGTATATTTCAAAGGGAGGTGATAAGCTAGTTCTACTAGGGCATTAGGACAAAAAAAAAAAAAAAATAAATAAATAAATAAACGGCAAAAAAAAAATTTTTAGATAGCAACCAATCATTTTGTAGGGGAGCCCTATAGGGTCTCTACATCCATCCTTTCCTTGATGGTACCTTATTTTGCTCCTCCCACAGTATTACGTTAGAAGATTAAAGAATCTTCAAAGATTTCAAATTTTTTGATACAGATATCATAGTATATTACATAGTATATTGATATTATTTTCGTATAAATGTATTTAAAGATCAATATAATATAACAGTATTAATTCAATTACAACATCAAAATATATGGTTAAAAATGTTGATAAAATACTGTAGGAATTGAACAATATCAATATGGAGATAATGTTTGTTGAAGACCTTAAATAAATATTTACAAATTAAAATAGAATACTAAATAAGATTAGGTAAACCTATAAACAGTTTATAAGATTATGTAATGTTTTAATATCCTATATAACAATACGATTTGATAAGAAACATACTAATACCTAACTTATATATTATACAAATGATTAATATTTTACCAAAATATTTAAGTGTCTAGTAAAATTGGGTAGCCAACTATTAAAACTTACTTATTTATTTCAGATGATTCAGTTAAAATGTCATATTTTCCCTTTTCTGTAATTGTATTCGAAATTTTCTTGGATACTGTTTTGGTAGGTTCTTTCCTTTTACCAGCCATTTCAATGAAAATATTTACTGCAAAAAAATTTCAGATTAAATACTAATTCAACAAGTCAAAATTTATAGTTAGATAAACAAAAAATGAACTTAAGATATTTACAACACAAGATTAATACTTAAATTTTTTTTTTATCATTTATTTTTTATTCAGTCGATTAATATTGGTAGCTGCGGGCCACAAAAAAATAAGCCGCGGCCCACATCAGGGCGTAAAATTTAACCAAAGGGACTCAAATAGCACATTTAATCGCAAGATTGTTGCTATAGTGTGTGACAAAAACACACTGTTGACTATTTTACAATTCAACTTTAAGAGATATATTTTTTCAATAAAACAATTTAGTGACTGTGTGGTTGGCTAATTTATTGCTATTTAATAAATGCCAGGACAAGTAAGTGTATTTGAATCAAGCAATATACCTATATAAAAAAATATAGCATTTGTGTTAGATATCAACCATCAACAATTATTTAATACAGGTAAGTACTTAAACATTTTGAACAAAATATTAAGCATACATATATAAACATTTTACAAATACATAACTACACAGTACCTGCCAATTTCAATTTTAAATTATTAGTTGCAAGAAACTTGGCCATTTGGTTGGCTTACTACAGTAAATTAAATATAGCTATAGCATTGTTGATACAGATAAATTAAAAAGAGATAGCTGTCATAGAACAAACTCTGTCCGCGGTTGTGCAACACTATTGATATAAATAATGATTGTATTTTTAGAGTTGTTGATAAAATGTCATAGAACAAACGGAAAAATCTTTACCATTTTAAGCGCTTTACACCGGCTGAAAGCGTTCGATCGGTCGCCAAAAATTACTATCATTGCTTATCTGTTTGTTTATTATTAATAAATGGCACTCAGTATATCTAACGGGATGGATAAATAATAATTCATGCCTAGTAGGTACAATACATTATACAAATAAAACTATTGTTTGGCGGTTAGAAGTGAAATTTCTAAATAGATACATTTCTGGTTTTGAACAAAGACTGTGGATCACCAACATGACCCACCAACAAAAAATTGTGATTCTTTATTTTAGTGCGAATCAGCCACACGAATATACCTAAACATAGTAAAACAGTAGAGGTTTACTCACAAGTATACTATGATACATGGGTATTAATTTATTACCGACGAGTCAATTGAAACTGTCTTAACGTCTCTACCTATAATCATAATATAATAGAAGTATTTAATAGTTCTGAACTTGGGTCTGAATGTCTGATAGTTGAAAGTTGACAAACCGTCGCTCAACATTTTATATATTGATACTAGGTAAATACTATAGTGTCTAGGTAACTAACTATACATAAAAGCGGTTTTAACATAGGCAGGCTGACGATCACACAGGCCACAGCTCTCGCTCCTACGAGTCGACCACTTGTATCTCACAGCCTCTACGCACGCATACAATTTTTAGCAATATCCGACCGCCTATTTTTTGGTGGCTCTGTAAAGGTTCATCTTCATAATATTGTCTATACTGTTTACGCTGTTCCTATCTTCTCGATGCACATCTTACAGAACCATGTCGGTTTATTCTTTCTCGTCTCGTCTACTACACCCAACTTACGTAGGTGTTCATTCAATGTTCGCTCGTAAATCCAGGTTCTAGAGTAGGTACACTACCTACCGACTCCAAACACGTCGTTAGACGAATTTGACTGAAATTGACGGTCGAAAAAACCGCGTCCGCCTCAAAAAATAACGACTGCTCTCGTTTGCCGCCAAAAACGAGAGTGTTCGGAAACGTTCTACCGATCCGCGATAAAACTCTGCTACCTACTTACGCTGCGGTCGTTTGGATCGGACTCGAGATGACGTCGTTTACCGGTCAACGGACAGTCGACAGTTACGAAACACCAAACGCGTAACGAACGAGTTGTAGTTATAACTATGTATAACGCACGGCGGCGGCGGCGGTATTTTAACTTTGTTACGGCTCAAAAACAAACAATACGGACGCGCAGCTGAGGTACCACAAAAACGTCAGTGGACAACAAAAACGCGCGAGACGTAAACGGATGACGGCGCGCGGTTGACAAAAAAAACTAGAAACCAGAGAGTGAAGCGAACGAGGGAAGAACACGGGGCGGCTGCGGATTGTGAATACCTCGGATCTCCGCGGTCGTAACACCGAAGGGTTCGTCGTCGGCCGCCGGTTTCCCACGGTTGTGAATATTGTGACGGTGGTGGGGTGGGGGGAGCATTCCGTAACGGAAAACCATTCGTCGTCGTCGTCGTCCGCCGTTTTGCTCTTATCAACGTCGGCGTTAACGTTTATCATTATTCATTTCGCACCCACGTGTAAACGCGTTACGCGACCGGCGACACAAAACGTAATAGCAGGTAAAAATATTTGGATTTTGGAATGAAATTCTTTCAGACTCTCAAAAAAATTTAGGCGTTTCTTTACCCGATTTTACCCGACGAAAATCGCGATTCCGGGACAATGGCCGATTCGTCCATCGCGTCGCTCACCAAGATCCGGGTGCACGGGCTCAAACGCAAAAAGCCTCCGTCCAGCGTCAGCTCGTCCGAAA
>CM029359.1:282184-398589 GCA_017140985.1 Hormaphis cornu | reverse complement strand
AATCGAAACGCTTCAAACCGGACGACACGATATCGTTAACGCACAGCGTGGCGTACGGCGTCCACGACACGTCCGAGGATTCCGACCTGGACTACGACAACGGCGACCTGCAGTACACCACCGGGTCCGAGAGGCCGGTTAACGTAAGCCGCCCCGCCGTTTTTGTCTTGTCTGTAGGGTAAAGGGTTAGGTACCACTTGCCGTTCATAGCATTGTCAGTACGCGAAAAGAGGAAATGCTTTTTGGCATCAAAAACGACGAAGTTCAGTAACGCTAAAGCCGTCATCCTGAAATCAAATTTTTCGGTTGGTTCATTGCCGTGTGGAATAATGATTTTTGTAATCAGTCGGTAGGACTAGTCGAAGTTTGCTTCACAATTCAAAGTAGGTAATTGAAAAGTACTTATTACCAAAATGTTCTCTTGGTGTGCGTGAACAAAATGAAATTCAAAAGTATAGCATAACTGTTGAATTTGTCCAAATTTGGATTGAGATGGGTTACCAACTAAATAATGTAGCCCTTCTGGACAGTATTTTTAAAATTAAAATAGTAAACGTGTCTGGAAAAAAGAAGGACGTACGGTTACCATATTTGTGTGTGTACCTATGTTTTAAGAAATAATTATAACAGTTAAATGAACATTGTTCAAGTGTTCAAAATTGTCGCCCTTGGTCAAACCGATTGGGTTAGGTTTTAAGCTGAATTAGAAATCAATAGAAAATCATTTGTTAACGACTTGTATTTAAACGGTGGGAAACATTGTAGATTTTTAATAGGTTTTTATAATCCTTAGGTGTATTATCATTGCTAACATTGAAATTTTAGCTTATTTTCAAGGGCGCACTTGTCCGGGGTGCTAAAGTGCAATCGCATGATGGACCACAGGAAAAAAATATTGAGTATAAATTTTAAGTTAAAGGCCAAAAATATATTTTATGCCTTGTAAACTCTCCATATTTTGGGCTCTTGTTTCTCCAGTTTGCCACTGCTTTAGGTAGAGATACCCACTATGCTATTATTTATACAAAAACTAGAAATATAAAATTAAAACAAAAGAACTTGCTGTGAGTTTAAAAAATTTTATGGGTTCTTATTGAATATTTGAATAGGTAACTGTTTGAAAATAATTTTAACGACAATCACTTTGATAAAGATACAATTTTATAATTATGCTTTCAAAATCAGCCATATTGTACAGTTTTACTACTATGTCATAGGCACAACTGTTTTTTATAGATCTAAACAATAGGGGCTTCTTAGCTGCTAAAAAATGATTGAAAAATTATAAACCATTTATTATAAAAAAAATCTGAGAAGTTTGGATTTTTGTGGGTGATAAATTTAATCCTCAAATTTAATCTGAGGGTATTAAGAACCTTGATCATAGTATCTAGGTGCGTCTATGGAAAAACTATATCTTGCTATACTATATAGCCTATTACGAGATGTATGTTTCTAGTTTTAAATTTAATACGCGTAAAGCTTAATATCAATGATCAAAGTTCTTACACTACGTTTAAGGTTATTATATAGGAAGAAACTATAGTACCCAGGTTTCCGACGCAACATTCAAAGAGGCACAAAAATGTAAAACTAATAAAAATAAATATTAATATAGAATCAACAAATTGGTATAATTAAAAATTGGTTATGTTTTCCATTGGCGGTCCATTACAATAGGTATACCTACCGGAGTCACAAATAGCCATGTCCTAAAAAAATTACTAGGTTGACCTAGTGCTTATAGTTATAAATTGTTGTCATCATGTAAAAAGTGTGTCTAAGTGAAAATAATTAAGAAAAAGACAAAATAGTTTTAATGGTCAGACAATTTGTGCAAAAATAAGACGTTTTATAATGATATTTCACTCGGTAATTTTTGGCAAAACAACGACTAGGTTATAAATTATTGTTATAAACTAAGAACTAGTTTTCAAAATTTTACAAATTCATTATCTTATATTCTATCAAAATATTTTTATAACATATACTACATAACTATGTGTATTGTTTTAGTTCTTGCCATTAGATACATCTCAGCTGAGCAGGGATAATGGAGTTTTATTTTCTGAAGACCTAACAGATGACACTGAAGTTTGGACTCTACAATGTTCTGATGATGTAAGTGTACCTGTAATAAAACGTGGTTAAAAACACTTAATTATGGTATTGTGTTTCAGTTCATTCTGAGTGTTCTAGTCGTATATATAAACTGTTAATTTTCAAAATGAAGTTTTATTAAAAACAAAAAACAAACTGTTGTAATTAAATACACAGGTTGTTTATTATTAATCAACCATACCTGACTTTCTATTAATTTGTAAATTTATAACTAATTCTCTCTACCTACTATAATGTTGGAACAGTAATAATTTAAGTTTTTTTTTTTATGTGTTTTAAGTTTAAATTTATTTATATTGATGTTATTCCACAGGTAGATGTAAATCAACTACTTCAAGAGTCAATAAATTTTCAAGAAGTTTCATTATTGAAGATAGAAAATGCGTTCTCTCACAAAGTTGATTTAATACCATACAAGAGTCAAAAGGATACAAAAATTACAATTGTGGTTCCTAGTGAAAGAACAAAAAATTTATCTCTAAGTAAATTAAATTATAAATATGTTGTGACTACCTTCATTATAGTTTTTAACACTTTTAATGCCATCATAATTTTGATACGTGAATGCTGGTGGCCGTGGTAAAAACTAAAATTGGTTGGTGTTTCATAAATTCGGTAGTGAATGAACGACACACATTTCTAAATTATAGGGCCATAGCCGCCTTAATTAAATCATACACAATTTAAGCCAATCATATCAGCCATGTATTGACACCGGTCATCTGTTTATCGTGTCAACTATGTATTGACATTGGCGTCAACCGTGTTAAACATCAAATCTTGTCGTAAACTAGCTAATTGTTCTTTTAGCATATGAAATTGAAAAAATAAATGTTATACCTATTATTTGTATTAATTATTATTTATTATTTTTAGATGTAGTTCCCTTGGCTGGAACATTAATTATGTCAAATAGAGTCTCAAAAGAAAAAATAGCTAACCAAAATTCACTTCCAGTTGATACTATAGAAGATGCAACCAGGCGACGATCAGAGTTGATGTCAAAAGTTACTGAAAGACTATCAAACAAATTTGATGTTAGTTTAAATCAAAATAACAGCATAAAAAAAGAAATCAAGGTTGAAACAATATCGCCCGGAAAAGAAAAAAACATACACATAATTCAATGAAATGACAAAACTGTCAATCTAAATGGTTAATAAAATTGTACAAAAATTTTGTTATTGAATAAACAATATTGTTTTATATTTTGTTTTGCTTTGATTAGTATTATGTTTATTGACACATATTTAATCCGTTAGCGCCCGAATTATTAATTTTTTTTTTTAAACGTTGCCATATGTCAACACTGGGCGCTAATGGGTTAAATTTTACCTTACCTAAAATATTTAAAACTTAACTTAGTGACAATATTCAATTTATTAATTTAACTGTTGATATTTTGTCGGTTCAATTAATTATAACTGATGTATTAAATACTGCTCTTAACACCACTTTCTCCAATTGTATTATTAATTAAAAAGGGAGTAATTCTAAGTCAAATCGGAAACTTGGTGAGGTGTAGTCTGAAGTAAGTCTACTGTTTTTTGAAAAATTATAACCATGTTACTAAGTACGTATATTAATAGTATCTATATTAATTTATTAAATTTGTATATTCAGTAACGGTTTGTAAATCTCGACAGTTTTAAAACGTATAATGTAAACGTAGGTATCGCTACTAAATTTATAGCTGTCATCGTACCTTTTTTTTCCTCAGATTAATTGGATAAAGCATTTCTTTGAAGACGTAAATGACGTAACACGTAGTTTTATCCTTCAGTTATTTTGTTGGAATTGGGTCAACGTTTCGAATGTTTGTATGTAGTACTATCATATTGTACAATAGAACGTGTAGCTATTTTAACAAAAATCGTGATCAACTGATTTTTTAAAATGTTCAACCACGTAGGTATATCGTAATATTATTATGTTGGTAGATTTTCAATTTTTTCATCAGTGTCAACATTTCTGAAAGAAACGTTAATCACCGTTATTTAATCAGAACACCATTTGTTTAGTGTTGTTTGCGAATCGCGGCAATGTACAAAAATTAATTTTTAAAACGTTTTGCGCGTAAAAAAACAAAAGAAAAATCAACAAACGACATCGTTGTTTGTATAATGTCATTATTGGTACCACCCGAAAAATACGTTCGAGAAGTCATAACCTCCGATGGATCAAATTTCAGTGCCTACAGTTTTAGCATTTAGGGTGTTTACGGAAAAAAAAAAAAAAAAAAAACGGATGATAACTTTGTAACTGCACTGTTTTACGGATTTTGGCGGATATCACGTCATGGTTGAAAAAGTAAACCGACCGAATAGTCGTGTAGAATATTTTTATTAATATTGCATAAACGGATTGGAACGACCAATCTTGGTACATAGCCACGTCGTATGTATTTACGATAATATTATAATGCTTCTCTCCCACCAAGCCGAACACCATCTGCAGGAGCCAGGAACATGTTTCCCAAAGTCTAAAAACCAATGAATTAATTGTATGTGTGTGTGTGCGTTAAGTGTGATAAAGTGCGTATTTTATAACTGTGAACGAAATTAGCAAATTTTTTTTTTTTTTTTACAGTTTAACAAACAGCGTAAATACACCGCATTGATCCGAAAACCGTCGTTTAAAATTATTTTTAAAAATAAACGAACTTTAATAATTATTTATACTGTTTGCAGATGTAGGTAGGCGCTCTCGACTATTTTCTACATAGTACCTACTTATGTGTTAGCTTAATTTGAACGGAATAAAAAACATGCATAATATCGTGTGCCTACCAATTATTTACGGTTATTTTCGTTGTCATAAATGTTAAAGGTGTTTATAATTGGATCAATGCGATAACGCGTTTCCCGGTAATAAATTGTACTTACTCAGAAAAGTAACGAATTAAAAAAAATTCATCTAAAAAAATGAAAACTTCCGTATTTTATGTGTAGCTATGGGTAGCTAACCTATAACTTTTAACTAAATTAAATTAAAATTATGTGTTTCACCATATTTTATAATCATTTATCTAGATAGTTTATGGGTGTATATTATAAAAAAAAAAAAAAAAAAAGTAGTTTTAAATCTTTAAAAAGTGTTTGAAGAAAATGTATTTACGTCAGTGCATAATTTTTTCAACACTTTTTTGGGTATTAATAGTGTTTGAATTGGTTTTTAACTGACGCAGATAACATAGGTTTGTGTGTGGGTACTGTGAAAAGTCGTTATTTATTTAAAAGTTAACCGTATTATGAATTGTGTTAAAATATTCCAATACTCGCCGCTTTTGAATTACGGTTGAAAGCTAAACAATTAATAAAAGCAAATTATGATCCATCGGTACGACTTACCCGATATACTTTCGCCTTTAGGGAATCATAGATTGCACATTTAACTATCACTTTCAACGTACTCAACAACAGTCGATCAAAAAATAAACTTAGTTGTACGGAATTTGGCCGTTTGCCTGTTGTAACCTAAACGAAAATTATCTGTGGTATTTGTTGTCCTTGGATCAGTCGGTAATTACTGTATAAAATTAAATAATTATGAATGATATGTAATTAAATCGAATGAATACCTTTTCTAACACTTTTTAACTCGGCCACTATTTTAAGTTCATTTAATATGAATTACTTATTGCAATTCTATTTTTAATTTGTCCTTTGCGTGAATTTAAACGGTTAAATCATAGTGGATATCGATTTATTTGAATAAGATTACACAGTGGGTACCTGCTCGTTGTTATCTTACGTACTTATAAAACAGTAGCCATGCAATTGTAGAATTTTTCGTATTACAGATATTAATACCTACTTAAAATGATCGGATTTTAATGACTTTTTTTTTTTTTTTTGTCATAGATTGCCAACACGTATCGGGAAAATTCAGAAAAACCGACATTCTTAAATTATTCTCCCCTTTTTCATAGGCGATAGAATACCTCCTCACTAAGGTTTTTTTTTATAGATTTTTGCCATAAATATTTATAGAAAACAATACATGGGCAACGCTATGATAATATATCGTCTGTACTCTCTGCCTTCTTTTCGCGGTGTTTACAGTTTAAGTAAAGTTACCACTAATTCGGAACTAAATGATGATCAGAACTATATGTTATCTATACTAGTTTATATAATCTTTACCTTTACATTTATCTATAGCTACATAATTATTTAAACATTTTTAATAAAAATACGTATATGGCACTTAAGGTATACGAAGTATATCAAACGAATATAGGTATATAGTTATACATCAAATTATTTTTTAATTTAGCTGCCTAAGCATTTACAAAACAGTACAATAACTAATATTTGCGTTAAAACTTCTATATTATAATACGTAAGTGATCATAAAATATTGTTGTCGACGATTACGATTTGTTTTTAAAAATTTTAAATGTTTTCCACATTACTAAAATAAGATAAAACAATGTGTTCCAACAAATATTGTTATACCATATTATTTTATGTTATTTGTACATCTATTTGTGTTATGTAAGGTTAGGTACACATACCTAGTTTATCTATTTTACGTTTTTGCACTGTTTACACATTTTTTTTTTCTGACCACTTTATTACATATTAATATACGACGTTTACATAGGATTTCGCATTTTAGCGATAGCAAGTATAAAAAAAAATGCTATATTAAAAAACTATATAAGTAGGTAAGTAGGCTAACCCGTGAATATTAATTATTAACTATACTATTTTTAAAAAAAATGAAGAACGTTTTTAAAAATGCTTCAAATAATCAAGTACCATATTTTATTAAATCCACTTTCCAAACTTTTTTGTACTATGACATTTTGACATTGGACGCTCCCTCCGCCCGCAAAAGTGATTACATAGAAACGGGGGGAAAAAAAATCATTGCTACGCTCAGAATCTAAAAATATATGTTTTGTTTAAACATCACACAGATGATTAATAAATTTAATTAGGGACCGTTTGTTTACAAAAATATTGTATACGAATATGTTACAATATTATAACAGCGTGTGTATACGGTTATCATAATATTTCATCACACAAAATCGTTTAAATATTAAAAGCGGTATTAAACAAATAGTTATAGATTTCAAATTTGTACGTAAGCGGATGGGAATGAATATGTGTTGTAAATGTATGAACGTAATAGAACATTTTAAATGTCGCGTGGTTATTTATAAATTTTAAGGTTCACATACAAATAAGTTGTGTGGAAATATTTTATTTTTCGCATAACTGCAATACTTATGTCGCGTTTATCAATATAGAGAGAGACATGAAGGGGCTTGACAAAACGCACCCATACGTGTGTACAAAGCTTTCTATATAGTTTCTAATGTAGGTATACCGTGCAGTTAATTTAATGAATACGACAAAACTAAACTGTTGCACAAACTACTACGGTTACACGCCGGTTAAACACGGTAGATCTTGGTGCATGTTCCCACCGAAAACGTACCTCCTCCGAGAGTATCAGTATCCTCTACCGACTTGTCGGCGTAGGATACTGTGTTTTTCTAGACAAACTCTCACGCCTCGTCAAGTATACACGGTTCGATTTTCGTCGGACTTTCGTTTTTCGAAATTCTATTGATTTTTTTTATAAGTTTTCAACTGATTTTTCGGGAGTATAGCGGTACAGTCGAAAAAATCCGATGCGCGCCGTGCAGTACATAGAAGGTGTTCTTTTTTTCTGCAGTAAAAAACAGTTCAAGTACGCACTGCAGATTTCACAGACATTTTCCCGCGACAGTATTGCACGTCCCGTTTATAAACGCATCGAAACGCAGCCGCGAATCACGCGTTTTGCCCTCCCCTCAAAAAAAAAAAAAAAAAAAACTAAACGAACAGACGCGAGCGGGGGCCCCCCCCACGGGCGCGGACGTCGTCCCCATATCGGGTCATCGAAAGTATCCCCGCGACGAGCGCGCGTAAAAATAGAAGTGTAAACAAAAATCGCTCGGTGGTCGGCCCCAATGGAGGGAAGGCGGCGGAGGGTCCGCCGCAGCAGGCGCGAGCCATATATGGCGGGCCGATCGCCGCCGCCGGCCCGCAGGGATTTCGCGCCCCGGCCGTCCGCGCCCCGAAAATAGTGTCTCGTGCCCCCCGTCGCACGTAGCCATGTATGGGCGGCGCGGCCAGCGTATTATTTTTGGACCGGTCCCGTTTATAAAACCGTCGGCGCCGGGCGGCGGATCGTTCATTGTAGCGCGTCCGCCACTGCAGGATCAACAACGCACAGAGCTACGCACCCCGGTGGCCGTACAGTTTTTCGTCGTAAACCAGTGAGTACAACAATAATATAAATGTTATAGGCGCCCGTTTGAACGTGTGTACCTAAGATCTCGTAGAGTTTTATCACACTCGGATTCGCAAAAAATAAAAATCATCCGCCGCGGCGGTTTTCGAAAAATTTAAAAAAAAACCCCCGTAGCACAGTAAAAGATCATTAAATCTGTGTTCGGGTGTTCTGACCGAGCAATCCATACGCGCGTCGTTACAATTATTGTTATTATTTTTTTTTTTGTTCGTCCCTCGCTTAATATATTTCGTTCGACTGTTGCGAGACAGAACCACCGCTCATCGCGATCTCGAGAAATCCGTCGCGGCAATCCAACCGAGAACGGTATTGTGGCACCGATGTTAATCGTTAGCCTAACTGACGGATCGCGTTTGAAAAAAAAAAATAAATAAAATCGCCGTATTTTTTTTCCCGCACGCGATCCACCCGAATCAAATGACTTTATGTTTTTTTTCCACCGGCAGGTTTCAAAACCCGAACCGGCAAAATGTGTGACGACGATGTAGCAGCTCTGGTCGTCGACAACGGCTCCGGTATGTGCAAAGCCGGTTTCGCCGGAGACGACGCGCCCCGTGCCGTCTTCCCGTCCATCGTCGGCAGACCCCGTCATCAAGTCAGTACAATATCACGTTTACAGATTTATTACTATAGTATACGACGATTTTTCATCAACACCCCCTTACACTCAAGTTCCACTCGAGTCCACTCAAGCTACACGCGTTTTCATTTATACACATTTCTGCGCACTGTCGACCTTTTTGGGAACTCTCTGCGTTTCATAAGCATAAAGATCGTGTTGCACACTGCGGGAAGTGTTTATTACGTTTTCAAAAAACAGCTTAAAATAATATGTTGAATTTTTTTTTTTTTCGCGATAACCCGCCGTCGCACTCGCCACTCGCCGCGTATAGCAGGTGCGGTCGGGTGAATTTTTTTTTAAATCTTTCGATATTTTTCAACTTCTCTCATAAATACCTCTCTGTATTACACGAAATGGAATATGATACTAACGTATTTTAACAACAATTAAATAGTACTTTTTACGCACGCGTATGAAGTATTTTTTACACGTCTTCGATGACGTTTCTTCGCCGTTTTCGGGAAAGTTTCACCATTTTTCTAAACGTTTCGTAATCCGTTCCCTGCTCGGCTCGTTAGGAATATTCGTGACCATAAAAGGTGACGTCCTGAAAATAGGACAGTGCGGGGAGAGTCCCGCCCACTCGCGGTGCCGCGTCCGATGCACGGGCCCTTCGCCAACCCGCCGTGCGGGGTAAAAATAAACTATGGTCGAGCACGCTGCCAGCTGCAGCCAAACCACGGACTCTGTGCGGGAGCCAAAAGATTCTTTCACCGTGCATTATTACATTATTGTATCACTTCGGATTTCGAACAAACCCTTTTCCCTGCTCGCTCTCTCTTCAACGTCATCTCCACGCGCCGTTTAATAAAAATAGACAATATTGTTATGTTTGTTCACGCACCGAGTGTTTGGAATTCGCTCGGAGGGAGTCCGGAACGATGTAAAAATAAACGAATCATGTTATTATACAATATGCGCGACATACTGAAACGTTAAAGCTGCTGGATTCTGGGCGCGATGTAATAATAATAATAATAATCACTCGGATTTTTATGATTTTACAATACGTTCGTTTATCCATATAGTGTACGCAGGGAGTATATAATGTGTACACGAAACACAGAATTAAGAGAGAAAAAAATGTATTTTCCATAAAAAGCACGATTTCGTGTGTTAGATAATATTCGATACGTGTCATTGAATATATTTTGAGAATAATAAACAACGATACGAATTCTTCTTTAATAATTTGTACGAGAATTTTATGTTATATTACCCGTTGAGCATTGATTGAATTCTAATTGATTTTATAAACAGAATTAAATTGACGTTTAAATCGAATAGTTTAAATTGTTTATTTATTTAAAACAACATATTGCCCACTTTAAACGGCATAAGCATTTTAAGGATTATAATATAAATCCGGCCTCTAATAATCACTGATCGCGTTTTGAACTTTTATACCACCCCAAAAATTAAAAAAAACAGCTCTATAACGGATTATTTAATATCTTGACAAATTATGTTAACGGGTTATTGTTAGTTTTTTTTTAATAGATTCCAAGCTTGAAGTACGTCTACATGTTTGAGTGTCAAACATTAAAAATCTCACTATTCCGATTATGCTTTTAGTAAAAAAATATACCTAATAGTTCACGGAAACCGGAAAACATTAAAATTAAACTTACCAGAATTGTACTTTCTTATACGTTTTGTTAGGCTTCGTTTACTCTCTATAGTAGTCAGACGTTATGTTTTACAGTTTTACAGTCGTTTTGACAAAAAAAATTTAATACTTGGGTATACGCGTCGATCAATATTGTTAGGAGGTCACTACATTCGACACCTAACCTACGGAAGACGTTTTTTGAGTTATGTCACAAATATGTAACTAAAAACGCTCAGCACTGCTGTTGCTATTACTCTGACACGGCGAAAACGTTTTGATTTCTAAACGATAGATTTTAATAGTATTATGTTGTTTGTTAGGGTGTCATGGTCGGTATGGGACAAAAAGACAGCTACGTCGGAGACGAGGCCCAAAGCAAACGTGGTATCCTCACTTTGAAGTACCCGATCGAGCACGGAATCATCACCAACTGGGACGACATGGAGAAAATCTGGCATCACACTTTCTACAACGAGTTGCGTGTCGCCCCGGAGGAGCACCCGATCCTGTTGACCGAGGCTCCGTTGAATCCAAAGGCCAACCGTGAAAAGATGACCCAGATCATGTTTGAAACCTTCAACACGCCCGCCATGTACGTCGCCATCCAAGCCGTGCTCTCCTTGTACGCTTCCGGTCGTACCACCGGTATCGTCTTGGACTCCGGTGACGGTGTCTCCCACACCGTACCAATCTACGAAGGTTACGCTTTGCCCCACGCCATCCTCCGTTTGGACTTGGCCGGTCGTGACTTGACCGACTACTTGATGAAGATCTTAACCGAGAGAGGTTACAGCTTCACCACCACCGGTACGTATTTTGCGGTTGTATAGCCGTTCTCATAAAGCGCCAATGTCTTACCATCATTCTCATATCCAACCGATTTTTTACGATTACAGCTGAACGCGAAATCGTCCGTGACATCAAGGAGAAATTGTGCTACGTCGCTTTGGACTTCGAACAAGAAATGGCCACCGCCGCCGCGTCCACCTCATTGGAGAAATCGTACGAATTACCCGACGGACAGGTCATCACCATCGGAAACGAGCGTTTCCGTTGTCCAGAAGCTTTGTTCCAACCTTCGTTCTTGGGTATGGAATCCTGCGGTATCCACGAAACCGTGTACAACTCCATCATGAAGTGCGACGTCGACATCAGGAAAGACTTGTACGCCAACACTGTACTGTCCGGAGGTACCACCATGTACCCAGGTATCGCCGACAGGATGCAAAAGGAAATCACCGCTTTGGCTCCCAGCACGATCAAGATCAAGATCATCGCCCCACCAGAACGTAAATACTCCGTATGGATCGGCGGTTCCATCTTGGCTTCCCTGTCCACCTTCCAACAGATGTGGATCTCCAAACAAGAATACGACGAATCCGGCCCAGGAATCGTCCACCGCAAATGTTTCTAAGTCGCATCGCCTCCAACGAACATACGATATCAAAATTACAATCATGCTTCACGTTCAGTTAAACTGAAGAAAACCAATGGGTTGTTTCTTTTTGTACATATTATCGAGACGATTTTTGCGTCGTTTTACACGGGGATAAAATAACAGTACGATTTTCGAAAAAAAAAAAAAAAATGTATTTATTAGCGCGTTAATCGTTTCGAAATAAACGTTTCTATTCTACGTGCATTTTATAACTATTTTATTTAAATCAATTACAAATCCTTTTACTACTTCTTTTTTTTTTTTTTTTTTTAATATATATAAATATATGAAATGATTCCCCCGAATCAGTATATTACGATTTATTGCAAAACGAGTTACAGTGGTGCAGTATTATAGGCGTAAAGAGTATTTATTTTTTGTTTTTATCCATAATACTTATATAGTGTATATTATAATATTTTTATACAAATGAAAATACGCATATGAGCATGGTGTTATTTTTACAAATCATAGAATACGTGTTATAGATTGTTGTAATAAATGAACCAAACGTTCAAGGTACAATGGGTACAAATCTTTTAGTTTACAAGAAATAAAAATACCGAAAATATTGATATATTTGAATGGGTTTATTAGGTCCAAATCGGAAACAATATGACGTATCTGCAAAGCACAATGGAATTAGATCAAGTATATTGTATGCCCCTGAAAATGTTTAAGTTTTAAAAATATCGCACTGCACCCCGCATCTGACGCGTGCTAACGAGATGGTCGCCAAACATGGTCAACTCGAACACTATTAATAGTTTTTATGGTAGAACTTATTTTCAAACGGCACTTAAGGCGCACACGTTAATAATTTTTTTACGACTTGACTTAGATAATACTATCTAAAACATTATAGAACAGTCTTTTCAGCTTGTTGTAATGTTTACATATATGTAGCAAAGTATAATATATACACTGTAATCTGTATAGGTATTGTTTAAAAAACCACATGCACGAGTACTTTTATATTATCTTCTCGAACCTTATAATCTTAAAGTACAGATAAGTACGTACGTAATATTATAATTGAAAATTTATTTATAGTATCAAAATCGAATGAAGATAAACGTATTGAGCTACGATTATTTGATATTATAAAATACTTATTGTCCTATATCATTCAAATTCAGACACTAAAATTGTATGTATTGTATGTAATACGAAATGAAAAAGTGTGTAATGGCCTGTATGGTATCTACGGAAGTACTGTTTTTACGTTTCCTTTTATTTTTTTACTTTTATTTTCAATAAAAACAGATTTATAACTTATTGCAAAAATATTATAACTATTTGCTTATCAATGATTTAATCTGATATTATTATCCAATCAACTTATCACTTAACTAAAAATTCGTAGGTTAGCTCATACATTTTGTAAGTAGTCAATATAATAGGATGATATTGTAAAAATTGTTTTAAGTTGTTGTTATAAGTTTAGTAAATCTCTCGTTTTAATGTTGTCGAAAGATTTAAGTGTTTAACTTTAGGGGGTTTTAGAGAAATCATTGTAAAAAATAAAACCACACAAAATGAATTCTTAACGGTTTTCAAATTTTATTTCGTTTCTAAAAATACTTTTGTCGGAACTAAAAACTATTTCCAAAAAGTACGTTTCAATTTATAAGTATACTATCTAAGCCCACTTTTAAATTTTTGCCACGTACATTTTTGTGAAAATTGAAGCGTTTTTAGTTTTTACCACTCTTCCGGCTGATCACAAAAATCAATTTCCATTTTAAATCTCAGAGCGCAAAAGTTAATTCAATTGTCAATATGTCATTCTATAAATATTTTAACGGATCGAAGGGGACCGGGATAACGAAGACTCCCATAATTGACCATTTTACATAATATTTAGGGTGTAATAAAAAAAAAATAATATTTTAGTCTCTGTTTAAATTTAAAAATCGTATTATTGATTGTTTATCTTATAAAGTACCTACGATTTTGTATAAATATTAGAAATGTACAACTGACATTTAAATCAGTCGACTTCGATAGCTATAAGTACCTACATTATATTAATTATGCAAACACACACCACAATAATAGATGTACCTACCCTCATAACCAGAAGACGTGTATTTTTCCTAACCAATACAACGGTTTCTAGAAATAATTATACTATTACATATATACATATTTTATACAAGTTTTTGTTTATTTATGTGTTATATATAGTTAATACTAGTAAATCTACTAACTTAAGTATAACACTATTATCCAACGCCAACACTAAAGATTACAAATATTTATAATTTTTTTAATGTTGTTAAATACTCATAAAAACTAAAATTAAATGCCGATAATTATTATCATTATTGCGCCTAATATAGTTATTAGTTTGGGTTAGCGAGACACGATTTTACCATGCACGTGAAGATCACGGACGCCTACTCGAGTGTGCGGTCATGCTTTTCCTATAAGACAAAAATATTATTTTTGTTCTATTGTTTCTACAATACGAGTAGTTTAATATTAGTTAATTTTTAAGTATATTTAATTTAAGTAAATAATTTTGTACATCTCATTAAATTTTGTGTTAAATTGCCCGTTGTGGCTTAAATAAATAAATAAAATTTAAAAATTTAAAAAAAAAAAATTATCTACGTATGATACACACGTTTGTATTCAAACAAATATTTTATCAAATATGTAAAAATAAAAATAAATTAGGTTGGGAGATTCTATCGTATTTTTTTTTTTTAGCAAACTTGTCGATTTAAAATCGGCTAATTATTGTTTTCTATTAAATATACCGATTATACAATATAAGAGAAAAAAAAAATAGTAATGATAATGATACAAAATATATGAAAAGAATACAATTAAAATTTAAAAATGATAAAAACAGTTTTATATTTAGAATTTTCGCGATCCAGATTTCATACAAAATATATTATAACATCCCAAACTTTCCGAGTTTTTAATACGTTTTCCTCCCTGCAGTGTTTTAGCTTTTGAAACTCCTTAAAAATACATCTGAAGGCTATTGGCAAATTGAGTCAAGCATTAAGGGTATAGGGAAGACAAAAAATTTTACGACGATAAGCTATTTTTGGGATAGACGCGAACATTAAAAACAAAATTTTGGGGCTATTCGTAGTTTTAGGGGGCTCTCTTAAGTCTCCTTACTTGTGTAATTAGGTACTGAGTCCAAATTCGATAGGAATAACATTAGGAAAGTACATTAAAATGAATAATTATTTTTCCCATCTTTGCATCTCCTCTTTTTGTAAATTTCTCGAATAAGTCAATAATTTGTGTCTGACAATCATTAGAGAAATTTAACATTCAGGGCGACTAAAAAAGTCAAATTAACATTCCTATTTTAATCTAATTTTTATTTTACTCATTTCAAGGATGCTTGCTTATTAATTGACAATAGGAATCTATAAAAAATAAAATTGTAGTTTGATCCGAAACACGTTTAATTGTCTTCGTGTACAAACCTCTTCAAAAAATTGTTTTTGTTCCTACTAGTTTGGCAAAAATTATTCAGTATACAATATAGGTGCTTTGACACTTCTTACAGACAAATTTTTACCCGGTAATGTACGTATTAACCAAGTATTTACATTTTTATAATAAACGTAAATTATATTTTACAAAATAATAACAAGACCTTTTTACTATAAATAACGGAGTAACGACTACGCTTTAGATGGGTCACTGGTTTAGAAGTTGTGGTTCAAACGTATCATTTAATATTTGAAAGCAATGATAAATCAGTGCATTCGAAAAACAATTCTGAGCGAACTTAGTTATCTAGAATACGTCCGGGTAAAAACCAAATTTAACCATAAAAATGGTCCTAATTTCCGAAAAATGTATCCACGTATGAAACATATTAATTTAAATAGCGTGTGAAAATTTTAAACCATTCGGATCATTATTTGAGGAGTTATTTATGATATTAGTATCAATTGCACACCAGTGCGTAATTTAATTGTTAAAATCAAAATAACACCGATTTTCAATACTTTTATTGTACGAGTTCAAAATTTATTGGACAGATTTGTTTGAAATTTTTTTTATTCAGATCGAACATTTTGTTTTACATAACATATGTAATTTTCAAATCTTAAATAACAAATTTTTTCCAAAAAATAAGTCAAAGGTATGTAAAGGAAATTTAAATTGTTTATCAAACAAAATGGAAACTTTCGAAAACTTCAGTTCTATACTTAGTTCAAAAATTTTCGAAATCATTTGAAACTTGTACCGAACCCGTATTTTACCTTTTTTTATATTATGTGAAAGTTTCAGCTAGTTCCGCCTATTATTTTGGATGTTATGATTAAAAAACTAAATCGATTAAGTCAAAAAACACGTTGGCTGTAATTAATCTTTTACATTTTTCCTTAAATTCTGCTTAGTATATTTATTGTAACTTTTTCAATTTTGAATTATCGAATTTGAAAATACCAGTGTTCATAAACCTATCAGAAAAGTTACTGACTCTGAAAATCGGAGAATTTTTACTAGGTATACCCTTAAAATTGTTCTCAGAAAAAAAAACACATCATTGTAAAAACGATACATTCTTTGCTGCGCTCAGAATCTTAAAAAAGATTCTGTATGAAACACTGTAAAATATATTTAGCACAGTGGCATCCATTGATCGTTGAGTGTGTCAGTCTTTCAGAGCACGTGTATATCGGTTTTAGCAATATTTTGCAACAGCCGAATAGACCTTACACCGTTTTTTTTTTTTATTTATTTTAATTTACTCATCACGTTTATGATTATGACATTTAGTTCAAGGGAAAACAGATTCAAATTGTAGTTCTCACTTATCAGGTAATTTAGGTAAGCTCTATTGTATATATTGCTACAGGTACGGTTTTCGAGGAAAACAATCACAAAAAGTTAGACGTCGATAACCTAAAGGCTAAACAAGAATAAATACCAAAATTATGTTTTCATGACCTGAAATCTATAAAAAAGTTATCAAAGTTCATAAAATAATAAGGAACACTAATTACAACACTAGCGATTGGAAAATTAACAGAATTTAAAAATGTGTAGTAGGCTTGAATTATAAATGTTAATGAACCTTTGAAAATACCAGTATTATATGATATTATGATTATTTTAACGTTTACATTTTGGTATCTTCCGTAAAATATGACTAATTCTATGGAAAAAATTCCTAACATTTAAAAAAAAAATAAAAATCTATGTTAGTATTGGTTTAATAAGGGCCTGAAATTTTTTAACAGATAACTTGAATCTGCAATCGAATGAGGCTCGAATATTTAAGACTACCTGACTACCTAGATTATTATTATTATCATTAAAAATTTGAATTTATTTTATTTTCGTGATGATTTGTTAATAATTAATACGGTTTATTTAAAATTGCCAGTTGTGACTTGTGCCGTAGTTACTTAAAAAATTTGTTTAGTGTTGTGATTTTAGAATTGGAAAACGATTAATTATACATCAGTTTGTCGTTAAAAATCTAAACTTCTTTCAGAATTCAATACATAAGTCGGTATAAAAATTACGGTATATTCAATGTATTAAAATACTTTTTCAAGTTCAAAATTGGTTGTTAAAATCATCAATATTTTCTAAATAGTCGTGTGACATTCGTAACATTAGTAAGATTTAACTCATTAAAAATTTGTATTTTATTTAAGTTCTTTCTCAATTGGTCACAGCTAAAAATTTTTAGATTCCGAGTGTGGCGCGAAGAATGCAAGTTCCTATTGATTTTACGATTAAGGTTTTTTTTTCTATGAACAAGCTTTTGCTGGTAGAAAAATTGCTTTGATCGTATCATTTAACCTCTCCAGAGAATATGGATAGGTTATCACACCGAAATGTTACTTCATTTGACATTTTGTTATTGATTTCTTAACTACGATGCTAAAGCGTAAAAGTAGAAATTTTCAAAAGTGCTTCGAATCTTTCGGAATATTCACACATCATTCCGTTAGACAATATCTTACGTTTACGTTTAACTAAAACTTTTAAAACAGTGCCCCATCCGAAATATAAAATACAACTATCGATGTTCAATTCTCATAAAAAAATTGTTAAAACTAAAAAAACATCATTATTATTAGTACCTATAGCGTATATAATGGCTGAAAACCTGATCCAGTTGTAACAAAATCAAAAACAAGAGTATACGAACATATGAATGTGTATGAGTATATTCCGAGTACCCCACGAGCAGCAATGTCTATTTATACCGATTGGCTGTATGAGGTCTTGTTAGGGAACATTTTTATACACTGTATAATTTTAACTTAAGATGATGGAGTTCAGCGCAACGAAATACAACAGAAAAAATTTAAATCAGTGTTTCCCGAAGCAAAGTAAACATTGTCTGGTATTTTTTTTTTTTAAGGAAAGTGAAGAATATGCATACGACTTCATTATATCGTTAATACCTACATATTTTTCTTATTTTTTTTTTTTCGCGATAATGTGTAACTCTCCAAAAAATTTCCAAGTTATTAGAAACTTTTACACATTATAATAATCGGGAAAATACGAACATGATAACAATATTAGAAAATGTTTGACAAGTTTTGTGCTGAATAAAGAGCACTAAACGAATTATAAAAATGTCACCTTGTTCAGAACTTGACTCCATTGATCTCGCTAGTTATCATTATTTCGGAAGCAAGTAGTGAACAATTTTCGGGTAAAAAACATTTTTTCGGGTAGAAGGAGTGTTTTTATTTATATACTTTTTTTGAATTTTTTGAGTTTTGGTCTAAAATTGGTCTCCGAATAACTTGAAATTCGTACATGTCATAGTATAGGTAAAATTAATGTACGGACGTATTTGGAATTAATTTCTTAAAACGTGTTCACGTTCACACATTATTGAAATGATTTATCCATAAATCCATTTCATAAACTGTTGTACAAAAAACATCAAAATAATTTGAGCCAAGTATAAAAATTTTTAGTTTAGAACTTGTGTGAGCATTCGACTTCCTGAAATTGCTCAGAATCGTGATTTTCGTAGGCAGATCATTACTTATACAGATGTAGTACACTGTACAAACATTAAACTACAATTCCCAAACAAGTGACCTAACCAAAATGAAGTTACTAATCCTCATGCAAACTCACCACCCGATCCCGAATCTCTCCTTTTTTTTTTTTTTAGTTAAAATTTATTTTTTATTCAAATACCTACTAATAATAATATATAAAGTTTGTAAATTTAGTTTGTAAATACACCACTTATACCGAAAAATATTCTAATATAATTTCATATTAAACTTCTAGAGTGCCTCAATACCATATTCACACTGAATTTTGTTCCAAATAATAATCGTTCTACCTATACAGAACGAATTGATTGATTTCTGATTTCGGATTCAATAAAAATGTAAATTACTATTTTAAACTTTTGACGCACAAGTTTCGTTTGATAAAAACCACAAACGTATTTGGTCAAGGCGTTTTTATTTCTTTTCTAATTAATTGCGATGGTTAATATTCAGTCCATGACCGCATAATTTTAAAATATGTGTTGCTATAAATCAATATAGTTTATACATTGACACATACTTTATCGATACTAAAATACGTGTACAATAGCAATCATGCAAAATGACAATTTTTTTTTTTTTTTTTCAAAAGGATTTTAAACACGATATTATGGTAACCGACGTAGTATTATATTTAATTATGAATTTTTTAATTATTCGGACGGCCGTTCGGGAAAAGTCTTTTACACGAGTCCGGTGTTTTCATTATCAAAACGCATCTATTTTACGATAAAGAGTGCCGTTTTGTAGTTTTGTAAAACGATACGCGTACGACGTATAAAAATAGACTTACGGATTTTATTTGAAAAAAAAAAATCACTTTTACTAGTAATATTTTTTAAGTTGTTAAAGAACAACGTGGTATAAAATGTTTTGAATTGAAATCGCGTGTTGTACGCTACACTATGCTGTGTTGTTTTTTTTTTTTTTAATACAGAAGAACTCGCACGATCAATTAAAATGTGATGAACTATGAATTTTTTTTAAATTTAATCCACACCGCCAAACGCGTTTACAAAACCGTTTAGGACCGAGATGGTTCGCATATAATCTATTACCGCAGCTGCCGGTACTACCAATTCGAAACGATAATAATACATACACACGGCGTACTATATAGTGTTGCTACAATACGCGACGATATTTTTCGAACCGACTGCGATGCGGCCGCCGAATCGGATTTTTTAAACTTAAAAACTCGAACGCGTATTGAGTTCGTTCTTCTTTTTCCCCCAGTTTTGCTGCTGCTGCTGCGAGAACACGCGATATTAATAACGGTATTAATAACGTGTGCGTTGTACGCGTGGTGTGCGCGTCGCGGCGCGTGGTGTGGCGTAAAAATAGACCTAAACTGCACGGAAAAAAACGAAAAAAAAAAAAACAAAAACCACTCGGCGGTCGCCTGCAGCCAGCGGCTGGGAAAACGCCGGATTTCGGGCGATTCCGGCGGTAGGTCCCTGCGGCTCGGGCGGCGGACGGGGGCGTCGCAAGCCGTGTCGCCAAGCACGCCATGTATGGGTGGCGCGGTGGCTGCTGTCCGGTTTTGAACGGGACCCAATTATTATAAAAAAACACCGACGGCACCGGCCAGCGTTCACTGCAGCGGCTGCACAATAAGCACACATCCGTCACCGGGTCAACAGCAGCAGCAGCAGCAGCAGCAGCTCATCGCATATTTTCGGCGGAAGCGAATAAGTGAGTACGCTGCGTTAGTTTACTATTTCGAAAACTTTCGATGGCGTTATGATGGTTACAAAAGCGACAATAAACCAAACCGTCGCCTCCGAAAAAACGATTCTTGGGCAAGCTCATGGTCTTGGTAAATTTTTTGAGGATTTCAGAGTAGGATTCCATACTATTAGATCGAAAATGTTCACTCGAAACTCCCATCAGATCCGTATCTTACCTATTTTAATGTTGTTATGCAAAGGATCGTTGTTTTGGATGTTGAACATACTAAATCGAAATTTAAAAAACACGTTTGCCGTACAATCGAAGTTTCTCCTTAGTTTCCGCTCAGTTTCTTGACTGTAATTTTTTCAATTTTCAAGTTCACGGACCTTTCAAAAAAAAATAACCGACTTTAAAAATCGAGGCGTTTTTACTACTCTCGAGGTGTTTACAGGAAAAAAAAAAAAACATCATTGTAAAAAAAATTCGCTGCGCTCAGAATCTAAAAGTGCCTCGGGGGGTCGACATCGACGATAGGACCGTTTAAATTTTTTTTTTTGATGATTCCACTAAACTGGGCGCATTAACCCGTTAAAAGTTTAGGTCACAAAGCTGTAGGTTATTATAACTCGTTAAACACTATAAGGTAAATTTTATCTAACGTGTTTAATATTTAATCTTTAATGTATGAACAGCCATCTTTGTTTTAAGCCAATTTTTTTTCTAAGTAACTTTTAATTTGATAAATGAAAAAAATTAACTTTTGACTTGTCTGAACTGTTTGTCTTTTCATTCAATTAACGAGTTTAAAAAAAAAAAATTGTTGACTTACTCAGACATGATTGTTTTATATTTAATTAATAACGTAATTTTCCTTGTCAGTTTTTTTTTTATTTCTTCACAGGCTTACATAGTTCTATATAAAAGAGTTATTTCGAGTTTAATGTCTCTGTTATAACTATTTGGATTTAGTTTCTAGATTAATGGTAGTTGTGGAAAAATCGAACTCGTTCGAAAATCAAATTAATTTTGTACATTAACATAAATGTCTTAAGTAAGAGTTTCAAATATTTTAACCAATCAACGTACGTAAAAAATTGAATTTAAAAACAGTTTAGAACAATAAATATTTGACTAAAAACTAAAAAATAAAAGTTTAAAAAACTGCATAGTTCTTATTTTAAAATTGGCTGATAATTTTTAGCACATAAAAATGTTTTAAAATAATTTGTAAAAAGTAAACTCCGTCGAGTCTAAAAATTTAAACTATCGCTTAACGGTCAACTATTATGAAACATTTTTATATTAGTTTTATTTTATTGTAAGCATATTTTTAAAGAATAATATTATGATCAGACAAGTTTTCACTGTTCAATGTTTGCTTATAAAATTACGTACCTACAAAAATGAACTAATTTAATTATGGTACCTTTTTTCTGAATTAAATTCTGACGCTCAGAATTTAAAGTGATTTGCATTGAATCACGATTTAAAATTTAATACGTCGGTACAAATATATTGCATTACGTTTTGAATAAAAGAAAAAGTGAGCTGCAATCAATTCAACGCTTTTTGGTACTTAACGTACTAATAATACAAAACATATAGGTATGATATTATAATTCCATTCTTTGTAGCCGGTTAGAAACATATATTCTTAGTGGCAGAATATTAAATAGGCGTCTTGAGATGCTGTAAAATGCAAAACTGTATTGAATATTTTTTTCGTAATATTTCTTTAAAAAAATGCAGTGAAAAACATAATAATGTACAGATTTTAATAAAGCTTCAGAATTAACAATAACTCGTTTATAACAGTTATTTATATAATAACTTTTAATACTTCAAGACTTCAAATAAAACTAATCGTACATTTTTCACCTAAAATAATATTACTAACGATAAAGGTGCATTAAATTAAGAAAAATTTAATCATCATTGTGTTTTGAAGCTGTTTGATGCAAACAGCCAATAAATACAAATATGAGATTTAGTATTTTTAAAATTTTGAAGTATTTTTGCGTGAGGGTCAAGAATAAAACCAAAGTATTTCTGACTTGTGTTCTACATACTCGTATTACTAGGAAATCGTAGTAAATTGGTGATTTAATTTATCCCTTTTCTTATAAGATACATAAATCAAACCAGCAAAATGTGTGACGATGATGTAGCAGCTCTGGTCGTTGACAACGGCTCCGGAATGTGCAAGGCTGGTTTTGCCGGAGATGACGCTCCCCGTGCCGTCTTTCCGTCCATCGTCGGCAGACCCCGTCATCAGGTATGCTCATAAAATATAATATAAGGCCAAAGTAAACGTGTTTTGACTTGATTAGAAACGAACTTTTTTAAATAAAAATCATATAATCTATAAGTTACATTATTATTGATTATAAAATAAGTTGATATTATGAAAATCAAACAATATATTATTATGTAATTTAAACATGGCAGTAAAATTTCGTTCGTAAATACCGAATAATTTCGAAAAGTTTTAAATTTTTCTTATATTTTTGTCATATATCTAAAAAAAAAAAATTGAATGCTTATTATTTTACGTAAAACAGATAACAAGACTTTGAAGTTTAATAACCGTATTTTTTTTTTTTTTTTTCATAAAATTACATAAAAATAAATGCGTCAATCTAAACTAAAATTCTTTGTATTTATCAGATATTCTTCTTCCAGTCTTCAATCCTTAGATTGGTTTGCTGCAGTTCTCCATGCTTCCCCCTATTATTACTCAATTCCTTTAGTTCTTTATAACTATTCTTCCCCATGTCACTTATTATTTGCTTCATATACTCCATCCTTGGTCTTCCTCTTCCTATATGGCCTTCAACGTCGCCTTCTATGACGGTTTTTTGTTATACTCTCATGGCGTAGTAGATGTCCTATCATTTTAGCTCTTCTAACTTTTATGGTATGCCATAGTATTTTCTTTTCTTTTATTCTATTTAGTACTGCTTCATTCGTTATTCCATCAATCCATTGAATTCTTAACATTTTACGATAACACCACATTTCGAAGGCGATTCCAAGCGAGCTCAGTTGTCTAGTATACGTCGTGGTAAAAACAAATTTAACAATAAATACTCTTGTCAAATATTTCGAAATATCATGGAAGAAACCGTTTCACAGTCCACACACACACACACACACACACACATAAATTAATATTAATAATAAGCGATCGCAGAAAAAATCTTAACCGTTCACGTCTACAAAAAAATTGAACATCGACCCGAAGAAAAGACGCTCATTTAATATAATTATAAATGTATATTATGTGAATAATTTAATCTTCGATTCTATTTCCTAAGTGGTATCTTAAGAATAATAGTTCGTCAATCCCACAAATTTGTTATTTAACATTTTAAAATTAAATAATGTGTTGTGTAAAACGAAATTTACCATTCGAATAAAAATATTTGAATTTCCAATTGTATTTTTGTATAAATTCAATATTTGTATTAAAGTTAAAATTTATTGAATAAGTCGAAATCATGTTTAAATTTTAAATCTTCAGATTACAAAAAAATAATTACAGAATAATTATTACTTTTATTACAAAAAAAAAAAAACTGATAAAAATTGTCAGAAAATCCCTAAACTTGTATATACATCAAGAGAAAATTATTTTAAACACCTCAAAAAAAAAAATGTGTTGTGTTTACAAATTTTTAATTAAATAAAAATGATAAAAAAATAGAAATTTTAACAAAAGTTAAATAACATATCCCCTACTTACATAAAATAGGTTAAACATATTTGTTAGTTGTTTATGATGTACTTACAATATATTATCACATTATACAATTATTTTCACTTAAATTTTATTTTATTAAAAGGAATAATATCAGAACAATAAATGTTGTAGTATATCGACAACTATTTACAAATTTATAATAATATGCTTGAAAAAGAAATATTGATTTATTAGGTAAAAATACTATTGTTGAAATAATTATTTTATAGTTAGAAATAAAATATAATTATTTTAGTCGCATAGGTGCAAAAATTAATTATCAGATATTTAGATATTTGAAAATGGTAAGGTTTCAAACCCACACAGATTATGTAATGATAATAAAATCAGATATTATCCTTGGCATATTTAAGTGGGTGTTTGGTTAATGTTGCTTTGTAACTACTGTAGGGTGTCATGGTCGGTATGGGACAAAAAGACAGCTACGTCGGAGACGAGGCCCAAAGCAAACGTGGTATCCTCACTTTGAAATACCCAATCGAGCACGGAATCATCACCAACTGGGACGACATGGAGAAAATCTGGCATCACACTTTCTACAACGAGTTGCGTGTCGCTCCGGAGGAGCACCCGATCCTGTTGACCGAGGCTCCGTTGAACCCAAAGGCCAACCGTGAAAAGATGACCCAGATCATGTTTGAAACCTTCAACACGCCCGCTATGTACGTCGCCATCCAAGCCGTGCTCTCCTTGTACGCTTCCGGTCGTACCACCGGTATCGTCTTGGACTCCGGTGACGGTGTCTCCCACACCGTACCAATCTACGAAGGTTACGCTTTGCCCCACGCCATCCTCCGTTTGGACTTGGCCGGTCGTGACTTGACCGACTACTTGATGAAGATCTTAACCGAGAGAGGTTACAGCTTCACCACCACCGGTACGTATTTTGCGGTTGTATAGCCGTTCTCATAAAGCGCCAATGTCTTACCATCATTCTCATATCCAACCGATTTTTTACGATTACAGCTGAACGCGAAATCGTCCGTGACATCAAGGAGAAATTGTGCTACGTCGCTTTGGACTTCGAACAAGAAATGGCCACCGCCGCCGCGTCCACTTCATTGGAAAAATCGTACGAATTACCCGACGGACAGGTCATCACCATCGGAAACGAGCGTTTCCGTTGTCCAGAATCCTTGTTCCAACCTTCGTTCTTGGGTATGGAATCCTGCGGTATTCACGAAACCGTGTACAACTCCATCATGAAGTGCGACGTCGACATCAGGAAAGACTTGTACGCCAACACTGTACTGTCCGGAGGTACCACCATGTACCCAGGTATCGCCGACAGGATGCAAAAGGAAATCACCGCTTTGGCTCCCAGCACGATCAAGATCAAGATCATCGCCCCACCAGAACGTAAATACTCCGTATGGATCGGCGGTTCCATCTTGGCTTCCCTGTCCACCTTCCAACAGATGTGGATCTCCAAACAAGAATACGACGAATCCGGCCCAGGAATCGTCCACCGCAAATGTTTCTAAGTCGCATCGCCTCCAACAAACTTACAAAATCAAAATTACAATCAAGCTTTATGTTCATTTATACTGAAGGAAACAAATGTGTTTTTTCTTTTTGTACATATCGAGACGGCTTTTGCGTCCGCATTTACACGGGGATAAAATAACAGTTTATACTTGAAAATAAACGACGTTTCTACACTAATTATTATGATATTGATTTTATTTATTTGGAGTTGAACCTATTTAATTACATTTCTAAGGTTATGTGATAAACGTGAACATATAAACATCATTTGAAATATACATCACGAAAAAAGTATTAATTGAATACGAGCCTGGATAGTATACCCCGATGTCTACAGTGGCATATCAATAGTTGTCAAATTTGAAAAGTTATTATCCGTTTGTAGGTATTTAACGTATGATTTATAATAATGCAATTTTTAAATGTTTAAAAAGATATCCTCAGTGATTAGAATCAGTTCTCTAATCAAAGGCAATGATCTTCACTTGCGAAATCTCAGCTATAATTTTTATTTTGAAATTTTAAGATTGAACACGGTCTTTGGGCTTCAAGTTTTGATCGAATCTATTCAATACCAACAAAAACAGTTTATAAAAACCTATAGCAACTTAAATGATCAATCAAAATAGGTTTATTGCTGTTTTATCGTATTTTAAGCTTTGTGACGAATGATACAAATTATAGTAAAAAAATAAGTTATTATCAATTAAAAATAATGATTTGCAAATTGCGAATTACTTATGTATCGATATCTTTTCCAAGATCTTCATAACATAGAATAGCATGTATATTAAAGACCTAAAATTTTTTTAATGTTAAGTTTAAGGAAAATACGAACTCAAATTTACAATAAGAACGGTGCTTTAATGTTCAATTTTCAATTCTACGAGTAAAATAGGTAACTTGATTATTTTGTTTTATCGAAATTGTCGGCGTCGATTAAACAAAATTACATATTCACTCGTTAAATTATTGAGCTAATAATCGCATTACACTCGATTCAATTATAATTGAGCTAAAAAGGCAATTAAAACAAACTATCATGTTAAATATTTAATGCTCAGTAGTAAATTTATTTGGATTAGACAATCGTGTGTTTTTTATTCAGACCACTTTTCTAGTAATTTTAAATAATTTTAATGTGTATTTGTTTTTCTTCACTGTACTCTCCTATTTAGTATTTTAGATTCTGAGCGTTAGTAATGATTTTACAAAGATGTGTGTTTTTTCTTTTATCTGTGACATGCATAGCGTCTCGGGTATCGTAACGGTCGATACATTTTCTAAGAGCCCAACTAATATTCTTGGTATACACCGTATAAATGTTTTACCGAAAAGTTTGATTCTAAAAAATGTATACCAGAAACACAAAAAAAAAAAACAAACAAAACCTGGTAAAAAGTACGGCTAACGCGATTTTGACAAAATCAATTTCGTTTTATGGTCATTACTTCCGTAATAGAAATTTCTCAGACTTGAAACTTTTTCACAATGTTTATATGAATATACAGGTTTGATACCCGTTTTAAAATAATTCAATCATTTTTGAGCTACGTATAGAACTTTACAATTTTAAAAAAATGTACACTTTTTTTGCGGTTTTTCTTCTATAAAAAGTTTAATTTTGAAGTTGAAATTTTAACATAAGGTTGAAAATATAGTTAAATATGTTACTATAAAGTTTTTAAACTCGCACAAGGAAATTTATTTTTTTTTTTGTTTCAAGTTGAAAAATCGTCAAAAGTTGGTTATTTTAGTGATTTTATTTTTAGAAAATATTTTTTTTTGTAACTAACACAATTTTAATTTTTAAAACATAAAAATTTAGTGTATTTGGTGAAACAAAATTTGCTGTCACCCGCAATAAACTTAAACAAAATCCGATTACTTATTAGTTTTCATAAGCCTATAAAATAAGTATCGATGAAACAAAATTATTTTGCTCTAAGACGTCACGATGTTATATTAAGCTTGTAGTTTCGGGTTCGATTTCTCTTAATGTTTTAAAACTTGTTTGTGTTTTTTTTTCGGTTTTTTTCAATTACAAATCTTATAATTAACATTTAACCCATTTCCCGTTTTCCTATCAAACTGAGATTTCGCTCAGAATTGTTTTTTTCAAAGGCACTGATTTATCATTTCTTTCAGATACTAACTAATACGTTTAAACGGCAGCTTCCTAACCAGTGATCCACCCAAATCCACGTAGGCACTACTCCGTCAAACTACTCATGCGATCTAGAGTGATTCCGACTTCTGTAGACTGGTATGTTTATAACGATTTATAACTGACGTCCGACGGTAATATTATAAAAAACTATTTCATGTTACACGAAACGATATTTTGAATCAATATTCATGAGAGTTTATTGAAATACCCTGTAGAGTATTGATAGTATCTAGTAATTTTAAATAAGTGATAATTTTTAGGAGTTATACTTGTTCCTTTCTTAGTCATACTTTGTACTTACACATCCTAATATTACATTAAACGATTGCGATTATACCGATTAGTTTAAATATGTATTCAATGAATTACAAAACAATTATACTATTATATGGTGATAACATATGGGTTTGGACGTTTAGAACATGTAGCTGTTCATGACACAAACGCGCACACGATTCTTGTTACACACTTTTGTTCATAGTTTTTTTTTTTAAATTTAAGTCTATTTTTTTAATGTTTAAATTATTGTGTAATGCTTTGTAACTTTTATTTTACATTGAAACATTTTCCGTTTGTGAAATTGTGAACGATATAATATAGAAAATGTTTTTTGACGCGTTTTATCGAGCCATCCTTCAAGGTAAAGATGTCTTGTAAAATATCATTACTTATGCTTACTGTTATATTATGTTCATGTGTTCTACTAATTCTGGTAACTTAAATCAGATTATAACTACTGATAATTATTAATAATGACCCAGCGGTAGGTATGCACATTGCACTATGATTTATGAATTTCCTTCAAGTACAACTCAGCTTCTGTTCTAAATAAATAGGTAAGTATAGTTGATAAGTATGCATGTACTTATATATACATTATATCATTCGATTAGGTAGAAAATATTAACTTTAATTACTGTTATTTCCGTAATTTGTGGCCATAAGTCTGTGTAACGTGCTGTGTACTGTGTACTATAGGTAGGTACTTAAAATTATGCAGGTGTTATATGTGCCTAAAAAATAGTAAAAATGATTAGGTACATAAAAAGTATTAATTGATTATTACTTTTATTATTTTAAAATATATTTGTGTGTGTAGAGATACCACGTAATACATTTAATTAATATTATTAACTTATGAAAATGTTGTATGCTTTAAGTTTTGACTGAACTATACTATTTGTATATGTGACCATTATAAAGCATTTTATAAGAATTTAGCGAAACGCGATACAGTCATGGCTTATTGGTTACGATTTAATTACCCCAATAATTTGTGTAGAGTACCATGTTTTATTGTTTGTATAATTTTGATGTCATACAGTACTATTCAAAATTTAGATAAACTTACAAAACTTACAAACTTCAATTTTTCATCCTTAAAAATGATATTAGATATTCATGCAAATGTGTTTGTTTAACAATAGAATTCTATAAAAATGAAACAAGTAAACATTTTCTAAAATTTTTTTTCCCAACTTTTGTTGTTTTTTAATTTTCTGAAAAACAGAGAATGAATGTGGTGGAAATGACAATGTTTAGATGGAGTAGTGGAGTAATAAGAGAAGATATATATATATATATATATAGTAAACCAATGTGTAAAAGGTAGTACCTATTGGTTGTTGCACCAATAGTGGACAAGATGAGAGGAAATAGACTAAAATGGTTTGGACTTGTGATGAAGAGATAGGAAGTTAACGTCGAAGGAAGAAGAAAAAGAGAAAGACCGAAGAAGAGATGGATGGAAACAATTAAAAATTAAATGAGGTCTGTTAGTGTGTGTGTGTGTGGGTGTGTGTAGGGGTTGTGGATGACTATGACAATTGGAGGTATAGAACAAGGGTGGCTGACCCCAAATATTTTGAAGAAAGGTGAAGAAGAAGAGAAAGAAGAAAAAGATAATTTTCTGAAAAAGCTGTAGTTTTTCGGGAATATTAAAAAAATATATTCTTAAATTTTTCCATACTTTTCTTACCAGCAGGAAAATAACCGTTTTTCCTAAAATATTTTGAATATTTTCCGGAAAAAAAAAACTGAATAAAATCTTTAGGTAGCCGTGTATCATGACACGGTGTATTTAGGTAAACGTAAAGTCGCAGCTGCAGAAACAATTTTGCCACGAAAATACGTTTAAATCGGTTGATCTCTGTCAATATTTTACACTCTCATTAAAGTTATTGCAATATGAAGTATAATCAGGGCCGGCGGAAGGCACAGGCAACACAGGCATTTGCCTGGGGCGGCATTTTATAAGGGGCGGCATTTTCACAGCACCCCCCCCCTCTAAATCCGTCCCTGAGGGCGGCAAATTTGGATTTTGCCTATGTATAAATATTGCCTTGCGCCGGCCCTGAGTATGATACTACAAACATGACTGTTTTTTGAGGATAACGAGTGCATCGAAGTGCATCACAATAATTATCAATCAAACTTATGTATATTATACTGATATTTATTGTTATCTTGAAATAACATTTGTTTTTAATATTTTTCTTCTTAGAAAAAAAAAAAAAAAAAACGATTTTAGTAAAATTGTGTTTTGATAAAACGTACTAATATTTTCAACATTTCACGCACTGTAAATATTTGCACAGCCTTTATAAACGAAAATAAAATATTGTGTATTAAACATAGACGGATTATGATAAAACTAAACTTAAATTTATTTTCCAGTTATGGCCCACATAGTTATCATCACGTACTACGTATCAATTATTGATGTATTTTGACGTTGGTCGTTGTTACCCATTCTTATTGTTGTGATATGTCTCGTGCTATGATTTCGCTTATTTCTTTTATATATTTATTTTACTTCATGTTATCTTAATTTTTTTAAATGGTCAGTTGAATAGTGTTGTAAGTAAATACAAGTTTTGACGTTAAAAAAATTTCTATATTTTTACTGTATAACTTCTTCAAAAATGATCAGATCTTTACAATTATATAGTTGCTCTTGTGCTCTTGGTACTTTTTGCGTTTTTTTTTTCAATTTGAAAAATCTCAAAAGTAATGCGTAAAAAACAACATAATAACTTTGGAGAAAACGGTTATATGAACGGAAAACGCGTTTTTCACAAAATCTGTGTAATAATTTGGTCATAACTTCCAAACACCCTCAAAATTTTCATTTGTTTAAGAATAAATTGAAAAAACATTTTTCTGTTAGAAATTATAACGAATTCCAAAACAATAATAATATTAACAATTTCAAAAAATGTTGAATCAATTTTTTACCGTTCTCAATAAAATACTATAACGATAAAAGAATTGTTTTTTCCTACGACTTTCTTATAACATTTTTAGCTCATTCTTTCTGCAGTTTACACATTAAATTTTTTTTTAGATCTCAGATGTAGTATATTTCTTATACGACTAATTGCTAGTTTTCTATTTTCAAATAAATTTACTACTCTTACAATTCAATGTTCATCTGAGCATACTTAAAATTGTTATTTTCGCAAGCAAATTATAATTGCTATTAAATTCAATACATACAACTTCTATGTGATCCTTCCAAATCAGTGACTTAATATCCAATCGACCCCGAACTTCCGGTTTTGAATTTTTTTATTTATAATATATTATCATGTTTTTAGATAGGCACCTATATTTCAATCGTTATTGACAAATTAACAATTTATACTGTTAATAACTACAGTATTATTATACTTTTAGGTGATAAAAATTAAATGTTTCAACGTTTGAAGAGGTTAATTATTTTGATAGGTAGAGGTGCCTAACTATACAAGAGTACTTTGACGGCGCTCGTACTGTTGCAGTACAGTTGTTGTGTAACAGTTCATCATTATTGATCATAAATCATACAGCTACAAACGAGTCAAAATAATATGATTTTATTGTTAATCAAATCATAAAAATATTTTCTTCAATAGTATATCTACATAAATTATAATACATTTAACAATAATTGCATTATATTACAAGCGTGTTGCACACAAGACGCACATAGTAGTACGATTTGACCGATTATGGCTCAATGATTAAATCCTAAAAGTCCCGTGAGAAAAATGGGGAAAGCGCCTGTGATAATCCTATATGATAACCTTAATCTATAACATGGAGTTGGGAAGGTAAAGTGTTAAATTACAGTTTAGATTGGTACAAGACAAGATAACAAGATTTAGCTCCACTCCTACTCAACTCCATATTATAGATTAAGGTTATTATATAGGATTCTCACAGGACTTTAAGGACTCTGTAATTGGGCCAGAATCGGCTCAATTATACTACTACCTCATATCTCATTAATATAAAAAATAATGCATGACTAATCAAGCAAACCGGGGACTACTTCTAAACTATTCTTGCCAAAACTTAAAAGCGAGGAAAAATTGTTTAAAAAACAAGACAAAATTATTGATGTTAACAACACTTCCTACTAGGAAGTTCCTAGGTACGATTACGGAATAAGATTCATCAGTACGGCCGACGGCATGGGTGACGTGATTGATGCGTATTGAATACTCAAATATTCTATAATTCTATATTCGGTTAGTTCGTTGTTTTGTCTCTCCCTTCTTTGTGATTTTTATTGATATTATTAAGACTATATTGTTATCATGCATTTTGATTAAATGGTTGTAAAACGTTATGCGGATAGATACAGTTTTACCTCATCAATTAATGTATAAAAAAAAAAAAAATAACAAAAACGCCGACGTACTTACATAATCAGCCCATTTTTAGTTTGTTAGGTATAGTACGTTTAGATGAAATTGGACGTGAAACGTAAAAAAAAACGTTTGTTTTTCAGATAATTTGTGATTTAATCATTTAGTAGGAAGTAAGAACTGTTTGTGTACCACCTCAACACCCAAATATCGCACTTGTATTTACCGTCGTTTCACGCGGATCAGACAAAGTATAAAAATCCGAGCTACGTGCTTTGAACTCTCGACAGCACGTGCCGACGACGGTGAACACATTTTTATTTGCTAACTATAACGACGCGTGCTGATCGCTACAGGTCCGCCGCCGGATGGTTTGGTTGTTTTGTTTTTTATAGCGTTTTAATAGATATGAAAAAAAAACGAAAAATTGGACATTTCCAAAAGTTGGTCAAATTATACGAGTACATTCGAATATATTCACAAATCATTATAGATTGGTTAAAACTGGTATTAAACAAAATTGTAATCGAAACGGACCGATTTTTAGAAAAATATATAGAACTTTTGTACTTGTATAAATTTGTCAATCTTTTAAGCTTTTTTTTTTAAATAAACTTTTAACTCTCAATTGAACCACTCGGTATTTTAATAGGAGCTTAACAAACTGTATTATCTATTATTGGTATTTGATATTATTGGACTCATTTTAAAATGTTAATTTAAGACAACGTGAAAATATCTAAAAAACTAAAAAGCTACTATTTAAGTTGCATTTTTGTCTCATCAAACGTTGTTTATGTTGCCAGTATAAAACCCGATAAAAAATTATCTTACGAATTCTGAAGACCAACTAGTGAGTCCTCGATAATTCGATTATATAGGTAATATACCAGCAACACTTGTTCAAGTGTTGCGTTATCGTCATTAGTTTTGTGGTGGCTTTGTAGACTCTGTCTTTTAAGTTGAAGTCAATGATAAAGATACCACACACCAAAAATATAAAACTGAATAATACTTTTGCGAAATTAAAGATTTCATTTTACCTAACCTAGTCAAAATTAAATCAAAATGTCTTAAAAAAAATGGTTTTTTATTAAAAAAAAGTAGATACCCATACAAGAACAGTATTTATCAGTTTTTAAAATATAATTACTAATTAACCAAACAAAAATCTACGCTTTTTTTTTTTATTAATGAACCGCTTTGTTGTTGTCAAGAAAAAACACTAGCTTTATCGCAATGCTTTGATAAGCTATGAATAATATTGTATAAAAGTTATGAAATTTAGGAAAACAGTTTAATGAAGACACAGAAATATAAACTTACGCATAATACGACACGCTTCAATAAGTATAACGTAAAGAAAAAGACTTTGAAAAAATATACAGTAAACAATTGTTGCTTTTCCATTAATTAGATGTAAATTTGATCAGAAAATATACTGTTTGTGTGTTAGCTGCCACTAAAACGTTCCTAATTGAAGTAAATTTCAACAATCAATACACTTCTTGTTCCACTCAAAATCTAAATTAAAGTAGACATACACAAAATAGTTTTATTTAAAAATTAGTAAAACCATTAAAATAAAATGCATTCAGTAAAATTATAATTCGCTTTTTTGTTTTGCTATGAAAAAAAAAAAAACTAAAAATAAAACTGAATTATATTATTTTTCATAACAGTTGTGATACATCACTTATAACCGTGAAATTAGGTAGCTACATACTAAAATCACTAGTTAGAAATAAAGATTGTCGGTTTATGACAAATCACAATTATTATTGAAATAATTAACAATGTGTCGTAACTCACAACGTGCATAGATTTTTATAGTTGAGTCATCCGATTTTAACAATTTCAAAGATTAATTACAAATAACAATGATCTTTATTCATTATGAGTTTAATAATACTATTTGGAAAATAATAATGTAATGTTTGATAGTGGATAGTTGAATATTTATATAACGATACTGTTTAAAAAATACGTTTAAACAATACTTGATTTCGTTTGATTTTGTGAGTATTTGTCTTTTTTATTTTTGTCATTTGTACAACCTTATTCTTATCACGTCCCAATCACATAAATTAAAATTGTATACTTCCGATAACATAGATTCAAAAATTCGTATCCGTGATTTATATCTATGACGTTTAAATAATTCAAACTATTTAAAATTTCTCAAATTGAAAATGATCATCGTTCTAACTTTTGTGTGAAAAACACAAGCAGACGTTTAAGATTCATCTATTCTAATAATGTGCAAACATTTCAATTCAATCAAACAATTTTTGGAAGAATTATGGCAAAAACACATACTTATGTTAGTGACGAAACAAAAAATAACAATGTTCAATCGTCTACGAACCAATATTGCGACAAACAGTTTTCGACATTTTTAATCACACGGTGGATTATTAATAATATAAATCGTATTTAAGTTATAAGACACTAAATTGAAAGCTAAATGTTTTATGAAACACTAATACTGCGAAGATTAAAAACTTGAAAAATTTTATACTTCTTTAAAATACCATGGAAATCGACCCAAAGTTGAGATTTTCCTGTGAACACTCCTCTGACGACCTGAGCTCCGATCGAAAAATGTCATAGCGCAAAAAACTCAAAAGTATCTATCATGCGTAACATAACATAGTAAAGGTAGTACTTATTGCAAACAAGAAAAAGAACGGAAGGAAGGAGAGAAAGGGAGTTAAATTTGACGTCGGCGGGACGTTTTCGGCGTAGCGATTACCTAAAAAAAGCCGAATTTTCTACCAGGACGTATACTAGACGACTGAGCTCGATCAGAATTGTTTTCTCGAAGGCCATGGTGCTTTTAGATATTAAATAAAACGTTTGAATCACAACTTTTAAGCCATAGTGAGCCATTGCTCAAAGCGCAGTCGTCAAACTACCCGCAGAGCGATTCCGGCTTTTCAGTTATACTACCACCTTACCATGTTAAATTAACGCAGCGAATCACAAGCACATATTTTGTTGGCAAATCGCGTTCCTCAAAACAAAAAACCACACATTATGGTGTGCTTACAAGGAAAGAAAACAAAATATCGATACGGAGCAATCTGGGTATAGGTGGGAGGGGGGCGATCAACATCTTTCCCCTAAAAACCGCCCCGCCCCGCGTTTTTGTCCAATATTATTCGAACGTTATCATAGATTATATAGTCTCTCGATCGACGTCGCGTCGTCAACAAGTGCTGTCGGCGCCACGTTTGTCGCACGTGCGCCGTCCGTGATCGCGCGGTCATCATTAATGCATACTTACAATATATATTTTATACTTATTATACATATTACGCTCGTAATAATAAAATAAATTATACAAACACGCTTTTCGTCTTATGTGTGTGTGTGTGTGTACTTCGAGAACGCAAACGTGTAGGTACACAATGTTTGCTCTAAAATACAGCTATTATTAAGGTACCCTTCTTAGTCGTTGCAGCGTATACCGCGTTCGAGCGCGTGCGCGCCACTTGAGCACTTCCCACCCGCACCGGCGCGGGACGCGACACAAAGTACGACGAGCGCAATATTATAGTAGTAATTATACTTCCCGTCGTCGTCGATAGGACAGGATAGGACAAGGACTAGCTGGCGTACATCGGGCACGGCGGAAAGGTAGGAGAAAACGCGGACCAGGACCGCGGTATCGGCTGATATACCGCGTCAGCCATAACCGGCCGAACGGTTTTTCTCCCGGACCGTTTCCCGCCGCACACTCGCACTCGGCGTTTCCCAGAAGTCGCAGGCGACACACACGACCGATCGAATCGAAGCTCAGTCGAGTCGTCCTGTGAATTGTTTTCTTGAAAAATCGCTACGGATCGCAACATTGCACACGTAGGTGACACACAAGCTGTTTACCGCGAGTGGTATAGTAGACACTGAAAAAATTAATAAATTTCGGCCGTTGGTGGAAAAACGCGTGTTTGTGATTTTCGTTCTGTTTTTATTTCGCGCCGTCGAAGTTCGTTTTCGCGTTGTGCTCCCGCGACATGGGATTTTTCCGAGGTAAGGCGCGAGGTCACGTCGTGCATAACGATCGTCTTTAAACGTATTATACTTAACTTTACTGCACCACTGTTGCAATAAATGTACCTATATCGTTATTAATATTATAAACTGCATCATTCCTTTTAACGGATTTCTCTATAATTTTGTTGTTCTAGGCTAACACACAAACTATAGGTCTATATCCACGCGCACCTACCACCGCAAAGTAGTTTCTACCAACCAAAAAAAAAAAAAAATTTTAAAAAAATTTTCAAATCATGTGCAACGCCAATGGTTCGTATCAAAAAAATACTCGTGCTTATGCGTTTAACATATAAATAATATAACTGTTTATTTAACGTTTGCATGCGAATAGTGTAGATCTTTGTAGAGAAAAAAAAAACGTAGTATAGTCAATTATTAGTAGTGGCGATTTTTTTTTTTTTTTTTTTTTTTACGGTGCAAGTCATTTGGGTGAGCGTACGGATTATACGCGACCAAAGATTGTCGAACACGATAATTAATCCCGACCAATTTTGACAGATCAAAAGTTACAATAATCGATACGAATATCATGCTGAAAATACGAGGTACGTTAAAGAAAATCAACGTTTTTCACGATATCACTCGTGAATATTGTATTTTATGAGTAGGATCGTTGGCGAAAAAAATTAATTTAAAGCGTTTAAACTTTAATAAAAATGCGTTATTATATTGCCGCGTACATCTTATACGTACACACGTTGTCAGGTTGAAAAACGCGGTCATCTTTGTTTGTACAGATAATAACCAAATTCGAAAACAAGAACGATATATTTTTACTATAAAACGTCTATTGTAACAAAATAATAACCACCGAGTACACGTTTGAATAAAAAAAATATACACGTACTGTCCGAAAATAGTTTACAAAAGAGGTAGAGAACAAATGCGGTTCCAACTATACCTCGGAAATATTTTTTTTTGTTTAAATTGTAGTAACATGTTTAAAATCTAAATATTTTAACTTTGGCTTTACATTGAATACTTTATGTACCCAACTATCTGACCTAGGGGTGGACTTTTTCCACATTATCAACATATGTACTAACAGTTGGAGTCTGGAGATTGCATATAATTAGCACGTCAAGCTACATGCATTGTAATCCAAGACTTAGCTTTTTAAATTAAAATTATCGTGTTCACGTTTTCGATTCATTGTAAATTTAATGATAGCCTTACGTCCAAACCACTAATATCAACAAAACGTCAAAAAATCAAAACCTAGAAATCTCGAGGTGTTAAAAAAGTTAGTTTTAACCGCTATGGATTACGAGTATAGTATACTTACGATCATATTAAAGTCGGTGGTTTTAACATTACCGCGCGATTTGTACTTCATAGCTAAATATATCGGTGAAACAGCGCGTTTAAGCGTGCTTGTTCGTCAGTCCTGTTGGCTGTTATTTGTTACATTTGTGTTTGTTAAATGTTGTATTCCCGTGCTAATAAGCGTTTTTGTTTTGACAAGTTAAATATTAATTGTAATTGATGGTTTATGGTGACTATAAACTAGATGACTTAATTCAACCATTAGTTTGGAACACCTTTTACACTAGATCAGCGGTTCCCAAACTTTTTTTTCCGCGGTGCCCTTTTAGAAGCCCAAAGTTAGCCACGGTGCCCTGCTGTATATAAAAAGTACTCATTGATAACCAATTTAATTTAGTGCCCTTAGAAAGTGCTCGCGGTGCACAGTTTAGGAACCGCTGCACTAGATAATAATAATCGAACCTAATTTAGAAAACAAATAGGTGAATTCTCCACTCCATTATTATGGACGAGTTATCGTGTTCACCCCAATGGCACTACTTTTCCGCTCAATACACCTAATCAGTTTTTTTTTTTTTTTTTTTAGCTGATTGTTTGCCGCACGTTATAACATAAAGATTCATAACAAGCTATAGTCATTGCATGTAATCCCGTATTTTGTTACGTATTTTTTCCCAGTGTTGTTTTTTCTTTTTTCGAGCTAATTTGCAAGTATACTGTTTACTTCAGCATACGTTTGAAATGCAAGTGCACACAATACGTAACAGTGATAATCATAATAACATATTATGACGTGTATATAGTTGTACGAATCGAAGTCAACCGACTTAATGCGGAAATCGGCCGCGATCAGCAGTGGGAAATCCGCTAAAAACCTTGAAACGGTTCTTACACGGTTATAACTTATAATTTGTAATCAACTTTTTTGTTCTGTGCACATTGCCGTAGATTACAAAGATCATTTCAGTCGTAAACAAAGTTATAATTAATAACCATTGACCTGTTAACTATTTTGTTTTTATTTGGATAGTAATAAAAACACGAAACGTCAATCAACATCAACCTAATCATGTATAAGTACGACGCAATACCGTCGAACTGTTTTCGGTGAACGAAACGTAATATCGTATCCGATTTTACACTCCATAAGGTCAATAACTCCGTACAGGCAGCACTGCAACTATTGCAATAATTAAAAAAAGCATTTGTTTAATTTCTTAGTCCCACTGCTTTGTTAGTCCGTCGATAATTTATACAAACATCTCTTTGTTTACGCATCACGTATAAAAAAGTATCCGTATACGAATGGATCGGCGACTATGCGTTTAAAAAGTGTTGTTATACTGTAGGTATTGCTTACGTTTAACACAGTATTACGATTGCTAAAAACAAAAAAAATTCCTCGCTACGCTCAGAATGTAAAATAAATAGATGTATTTTTCCGCATTGAAAAACAATGTGATACGGTGTTAATCACATAATTATAGTTTATCAGCTGTATAATTTTACTGCACACAAACTCCATAGTGAATATAATGATGCCAACGCCTATATTATATCTTAACAACATTATAATCATGTTTTTGAAACATTATCCTATCAATTAAACTATAAAAGTAAGAAAATTCTTTCGGATAATGATTATATATAATATGCGCGGTTTACTGCATACAAATCCTATAACTTAATAAATCCGCAAGTGTTTGGCAAAATTTTTTTTTTTAAAATTTGAATAGTTAGTATAACATAATAATCGAGCGTGCTTTCTATAATAACGTAATATAATATGTTGTTTGTAAATTGTACAAACCTAGGATTTATTATACATTTCATCGCTTAATTGTATATTTCGGTACAATGTTAGCTGATTATAAGAATTATTGATATAGTAAATTACAATGATTCTTCTTGACTGATTCCGAATGTTATTAGGAGTCGTTGACCCAACGCGTTCTATATAGTTCTTTAAAAAAAAAGTGTATAATATATTTTAATGGATATAACGAAATAGATACAAGTGCGCGCTATAGTCTTTGAGATGAGGGCTCAAATTAAAATGTTCTTAAAAAAAATGCTTCAAATTCGTTTAAATGCAATACGTTTTTTATGACCCCTGCAAAATTTTTGATCGCTCTTCAAACTATAATCGTCATCCCATTATTATGAAAAATAATAAAATATAGACCTCTAAAAAATTCAATCAAATCGCCGCCCATGATAATATAGCTAATTGCGACCTGCAGTAAGTTATGAATAAAATTATTACAATTCGTTTGTTTATTCCAATACATTTAGTTATAATTGCAGGGTTTATTTTGTGCCAGCATTTCATTATGAATAATAAACTGCATTCTGTATATGCAATCAAACGCATTATACATATTTCTTATTTACAAAATATAATAATATTTATATTAGATAATATCCACGACCTACATTGGCGTTACCGATGCGCGCGTCTCGCATCTGTATAATTTTATTGGTAGGTACTTTTAAAATGAGCAAAACACACTGAAACATACGTCCGAACAATTATCATTATTGTTGTTGTGTGTAAATGTACGTATCACGCGCCTTACTCGAGTGAAGTCGTTTAATTCAACAGTATTTTAAAATTAGAGTATATTAGTAGGATTTATGAAATGGCCAACAATTTGCTGAATAATTTATTACTGATGTTATGAAAAAAATTGTTCAATTTTTATGAAAAAAATCAAACAATATTATTGACATTGCGGTTAACCGAGAGTGCGATAGATATTCAAAATCAATAATACAATATATTATAAATCTAAAATAACGGTTCTGAGATCGCTTGCAGTGATATTCAAGTAAATAACAAGTTGTAAAGTGTAAACTGTTCAACTTGAAAATTAGTTCGAATATTTTGAAACGTTTACGACGATACGACTAATTCCAATAATGTGGGAAAATTCCGATTAGCTTATACATTTGTGGAAGAGTCATTGCGAACCAAAAAAAAAAAAAAAGTATCAAAAAGCTTTCATTGTTTCACCCAATAGTAATTTCTTTTTACCTATAAACTTATATATTAACCTGGTCAAGCATATTAGTTTTTACGTCAACGCTTTAATCAATCCTGTCTGGATTTTCTCAAAATACTATGAAGAGATGGATATAATTTTATTTTAAACAACACTTGGCATTATAAAAATTTAAAACGAATATTGAATTCGATATAACTTCATTTTGTACTTTAAAGAAAATATATGGTTTTATTACCCAAAAAGTTTGGCGATTTTCTGTGTTCAACCATAATGACTAGACATAGACAAAACATGACTAACCTAATATAAAATAAAATTGTGAGAACTTAGTTTCCGATATTTTTAATCCTATGTAGAAAAATATAAACTCGTGTCAAAGTTTGTAGTCTATGAATTGAAAATCAAAGTTGTCAGATTACAAAAAAATACAAATTATTTAAAATTTTCAAAGTTTTGCATTATTTAATCCAAATATTGTCAAAACGATTTGAGACTTTTATCATGCTATTACATTAGGTATACATATTTTAAAAATTTTTGAAGATTTTATAAAAATTTCAACTTGGTATTTTGGACTGTTATTTAAAGAACTAAAACAACATTGGTATGGTAAAATTTAATCATTTATAACATCTCATTGAATTTATTACTCATTATACCAAAACAACACGTTTTTATACCCGTTCAAAAGCAAATTTTTTAAAAAATGTTGGGTGTTTTATTTAACATAACAACATGTTATGAATATTTAAGTTTTCATCGAATTAAAACAATAAAAAAAAAAAACCAGATTTCTTAAAAATTTTGAATTTCTAATTTCTATATTAAACTTGAACGATTTTGAAATCTGTTATAATTTGTAACAAATGTGTATTTTACCAGCTGTTTCAATATTGTGTAAAAATATTAGGCACTTTAAATCATTATTTTGGAAGTAATGCGAACTGCAAATAATTAATTTAATATTTATTTGTTTATGACAAACACGTTTTTGTTCATTTTCTCAATTTTTTATGAGTTTATCATTTGATTTTTTATCACGACTTTAAATTTTTATAATTCTCATAAAATGATTTTGCAAAGCACCGGTTTACAATCATCTTGTAGAGTTACGTGAAAGTGAGTATGGGTGTAAAGATTGGAGCACTTCTTAAGAATAGTTATCGTCATTTCTGAAGGAAAATAAAGGTAAAAAAAAACCCACACTTCCACACACATTATGTTAAGACAAATTTTAAGTCTTTTTGTATACTGAGAATTAATAGAAATAACGACAAGGACGATATACGATGATGATAAATAAAATACAAATATTGACTCAATGTCAAATTATTTTATCAACAAATTAAAAAATATGTTTTACATACAATATCTACAATAAATGATGAAAATTCAAAAATTCAATACTATTAATGCTATAATGATTAAAATTATTTGAAATTTTTAAGGCGATTAAACTTTATCCATTTCAAAAATGTTTGAAAGTTCAACAAATTAAAAAAATGTTCGTAAAATTTTTGGTCAAGTATACACAAAACGGAAATAATGAAAAAAACAGAGATGTGAAAACGTCTATAATAAGTCAAATTCGTTTATGCCGTTTAAGTTGTATTTATGTAGTTTCAAGAATCTAAAGTTAAAATTAAAGGTTTTACGAAAGGATCACTGAGAAAATAGACAAATTCCAAATTTTTAAAGCCACCCCGGTTCTTTTTAAAATTGTTAACCAATCGGTTTCAATTCCACGAATAACGGCAAAAATTTTCAATCATTCTGAGTAAATTTTGAGGTGTCGTCTTTTTTCGTTTTTCCTGACCCGAAAAACCATAAAACATTAAAAAAATCCAAAAAAAAATAATCGTTTTTAACTGACTTCAAAAAGGATCAGGATATGTTCTGTTCGACTTTGGGCATTTTTTTGATTTTCATTTTATTTATGTTCATCGATTACTGCGCAAATTATGAACCAATTTTGATGATTTTTGTTTTTTGTTTGATAAGTCATACTTCAGAGGTATACCCCGTATAAATTTTGTCGAAATTGTTTCTGTGCTTTTTGAAAATATTAATAAAATCCAAACAAATAATACAAAAAAATTGCGTTTCGATGACCACAACTAATTTTAGTTGCAAATGACATGGTATCAACTATGAGAACACAGAAAGTATAATCGCGTTTCAGTGTTCCACTAGAAACTAAAAAATAAAAATAAATTTTAACAAAAAAATAAAACCGACTCAAAAAAACAATAAAAAGGCACTAAAAAGTATAAAATAATGAAATAAAAATCAAATTTTATCACTTTATTGAGTCGGTTCCGTCCAGCAAATAAAAATACTATTAAAAAAAAAAAAAACAGCATCATTTCGTTATGTTTTTATACCTACTTTTTAGTAATTTTTTTGTTTTTTAAAGTAGGTTTTTTTTGTTTTTTTCGTTAACTTTCCCCCCTTGATACAACTACGTTATTTGCCGTGGTAATGTTCTTTTAAAATGTGCTCGTCTATAACAAATTACTAAACGATTAAGATTAAATAATACATTTCAATATCACTGGAGTGAAAACACAATATTAGGTTATGTCCGCAGTCTGTTGGTACTAATAACCATAGTAATAACGTAGCGCGCGTATAAACTGCGTAATTCTGTGTTATTGTATAATAATATACGTAATAAGATTGAAGTCCGAGGAGGTTATCGAGAGCTTGGCTTAATGTGTTGTTACTGGTCAGTGCCGCAAAATATAATCGGTCAACGTCCGTGGTCACTTAGGTCAATATCGCTAACGGCGGTTTTATGTTTAAGTGTGTTTTCCTCAAGACTGAATGTGATGAACTATTTGTTATTACCTATATCTGTATAATACAATTTTAATTATTATTTCACCAAGTTAACAATATTTCGAATTTATTAAAATTGTCGAGGGACGTCAATTCGATACTGTTGTATTGACAAAAGGGCAGGGCAAAAATACGACCAAATCCACAAGTTTTCTATCTGTCCGTTTTTGTTATAGAAGCAGCCCTTGTCCGGTCCCCGAGCCGACCCGTTTTCAACAAATTTGGTCGAAATTAGCACGATTAAGGGTGGACCAAAACTTAAAAAGATAAAATTGAGACTGGGGCTAAACCTTCAAGGGCGGCTCCAAGGGCCCCTCCAGACCGAAGGAAAAACCACAGACACGTGTACAAAATGACAATTTTTCTCATAGATAACCATAATATCGTTATCGTGTGTAGTAGTTATGATATTATGTAGTTACTAGTTTTATGACCAAAAAATAGAAGGATTGAACAGAATGGTTCGTAAAAATATGTGTTTTTAAACTTCGACATTTTTCAGAAGACTGAAATAGTGACCTACAGCTTCTTCCCGGAACATAATATATGCTCTGGAGCCGCCACTGATACCCTTGCTTCCCAAAATGATGCCACTTAATTTAGTTGCTATTTGCATTTTTTCGCTACGGTTCCACTGCGAATTTTCGTTTTAGAAACTATATTTTACGTGTGATTACAATATGATATACCTAAACTACCTATAAATAGCTTAGAAAGGTCCAAAAGGCAAAAACACGTTGTTTATTTTTCAGCATTTAATTGCAAATCGCGTTCAGTGGTATACCAATGTGTATACAGCTAAAATCGAAGGGGCGCTCAGAAATTTCCAACAGAATGGTTTTAGTAAAATTGTTTTTTTTTACTTCGGAAATTTGCTCGTTTTGCTGTAGCAAACATGTATTTTTAACAAGGGTAAAGTGTGGGGGAGAGGTTCATACGTCATGAACCTCTCCCGTAAGCACGCGGCCCATGATTTAAACAATGTTTTTTTGATACTAAACAGAATGTTAATCGTTTCTTTAAGATATTAATGGCCATTCGATAAATTATTTTGATCTATAAATTGGTGTTATAAGATTGATAATTTTTTTAACCGAATAATATCGCTCAAAATTAATGTATGTATTGTAGTACGATTATTATTTATAGCGCCATTTTGAATTTTTGCAGAATCGTTTAGTCCCGTTACAAAAAAAAAAAAAAAAAAAAAAAAAAAAACCGTTCACTGTCCGTCGGTCGCATTAAACTGATAAAGACTATGAAAAACAAATAAAATCTGTAAACTTAATATCGCAATTAGTTTTACATTATCTCATTAATTGACGAAGTCATGCGTGCAGTGAGCATCATAACATTCATAAGTATAGTATATTTTATACATTATTTTTAATATATTCAATGAAATTTAAATTTTCTGTAGCTTGATATTATGTAACATGGGGTACTGTATGTGTATGTCGTCGGTATACATTCTTTTAAGGAAAGTTTATCACTTTTTTCACTGCTGTTCGCACGAAAAAAAAAAATCAATAGAAATTTCTTTAAGACGCATATTATAATTTGACCATAATTTGTTTTATTCCGGAGGTTTGTATCGAAAAATAATTCCGGCAAAGTAGTAGCTCTATGAAAAGGCGCGACAATATTAGAGATTTCGTGAAAAGGAGACCTTAAAAACACCAGTATTTGGCTCGAACGTTTCGTTGTAAAAAAGCTAATTTTAGAAATCTAATTGGATATGAAAATCGTTCCAGGTTCCCATTACACCTATATGCGTGAAACTGATTTCAATGAAACGCGATCACCGCATGCATATAAACTGTAACTGTTTATGAATCGTAAACTCGTACCTAATTAACTTACGAACTTTTACGCTAATAATCGAAAAATATTTTGAATAATACCTAACCGGTAAACGATTTATTTAGTGCTGGTAAACATGGAATTAAAACCGAAAAACATGATGCACGGCTCTTTTCTCATAAAATAAATACATTTTTAACATCGTACCGAATCTGCAATATCACAGATTGTTATTAATTTTACTATACTTTAAAATTAGATACGGAACCTTTTTAAAATTATAGTTTTGTTTTTGTACGATCACTACGAAAATTAGATTCAAGACATTTTTGCTCAGCACTAATAGTATAACATTATACAATCGAATCCAGAATAACCTTGGAATATTGTCGATGGATGGAATGTCCAAAGGGTCTTCTTGGGTGAAATTATAGGGTTTGAAATTGTAGCGAATCTGTTATTCTACCTACCTCTATACAACCATTTGCGGGTATGTGATTGATGATTTTGTGTATACAAGCATGATTAGAGAAATTCACGCAGTCGTACCTAATATAATAACACTGATGTCCATTACAATACCTTCGAATATTGGTATACTGAGAATATATTTATACAACGTATAAAGGTTGATATAAATGTTGATTAGCACTAAGTCACGTCACCATAATAGTTTTTTAAACATACGCTATAGACGTCGCACATAAATCCGAATAGTGGAATTTCTATAGAGTACAAGTTTGTTCAACCCAAAACCGGAGATTGCTCCGCCAATTATCAACCGATGTTGATGATTCTTTTGTTGTTTGATAGGTCGTACTTTAGAAGTGGTCCCATAAAAATTTTGTCGGAATCGTTTCGGCGCTTTTTGAAGAAATCAAAAAAATTATACGGAAAAACGTCATTTTTACCGTCTGTACATTTTTATAAGCAATACAGCCGCTTTACGCTGTTACGGTAATGAAAAATAATAATACGTATAATAATAATATTAACGGTAGTCGCCGGGTTTCTCACGTACGTGTTAGTTTTATTAATTTTTTTATTCAACCCATTAACTGTACTTTTTAGCGCTTTCTTTGTTTTTTAAGTCGGTGTTGTTTTTCGTCAAAACTTTTTTTTTTTTTTAACAACTATGATTCACGTTTACACATTCGTTCCCAATGTAGATAGACATTGTCGATCTCCCTCCAAATATTTACAGTGCTCACCTCTGCCTTCGATATGTTCATAATTCGTCTCTCGATTATCGTTACGTATAATAATAATTAATAGGCGAGAAAAATTTGCATAAACTACGCGCTCACCTTCTACAATCTACATAGCTTAGCCATGATACTATCGTAGATACACATGCATCGCAGTACCTATAATGGGAGACAGGTATAACCGCAGTTATCACGACGCCGGCGAGTCGGACGGGCGGGAGTCACGTCTGGTGCGAATAAACATAATATAATAATAAAACATTAGAAGAAACAAAAGAAAACGATTTTAAAATTAAAGATTTTGTTTTGAAATCATTCACATTTGTATTAAAAACGCAAGCGCGCGTGCGCGCGCGCGCATAATATTTTTAAAAATTTTTACATAATACTGAAGTGATACATACAAGTGATGACGATAGCTGAAAATGTAGTTTTATAATAATAAACAAATATTATTCTCTCCCGTCTTCGTCGGCCGTTTTCTCGAGATAAGACCTCGCGCGCCCGTTTTAATACGTACCGCGCGACGGGCGCCCGGCCAGTACTCGAACGGCAACGTTCGGACGTGAATTGTTGACGATTTCATAAAAAATTTTTATTTTCGACACAAATAATTGTTGTTACAATATATATCATTCTCGTTTTATCCCAACAACGGTCATGGCCAGCCGCCGGATCAGCTTCAGCAGGACCGACTCAGCCGCGGAAAACATGTTCCGCACTAACGGGCAAAGTACGTAACGCGCAAACCTACGTCTACTTATAATTTATAGTTTTTGTGTGTTGTGCTGTCGAGTGTGTTTAATAATGTTGTTATTACGTGTATGCGTTGAAAAACGCGTCAAATTAAAAAAAAAAAAAAAAAGTTATTAAAAACAACACGCCTTATAAACTTATTTGGTCGTGTTTCGTTAGAACGTTCAAAACGTCGTCGATTCAAAATAAAACTTATTTTATAACGTTCGTAATTTTTAAGCTGATTTCATAGTATTATCAATGACCATATGTTCCTAGTAGCCGTCATATGTTGACGGAGAACGCGACTATAGATTTTGAGGTAACTACATAAATTTGTAGGTACTATTGTAATTCGGTAGGTACCCGTTTGTTGGTGACAACATTTAAATTATATTCTGTCAAATACAGAGTGTTCGATAAGCACGAAACCTCTAAAAATACCGCAACGGGGCCGACACACGATGTAACACGATAAGTGCTTGTATAATATACCGCAAGATTATAGATCACATTTTAAAAACCATTAGACGCGAGCGATCTATAAATTATTTTGTGACCTCGACGGATTTAGTGAACAAACAAAGAAACGAATACCATCAAGTACAAACTTGCTATATTTTAATCTTTTGAAAAATTAACATTTTGAAATTTTTACTAAAAATATTATGTAAATGTACAACTAGCAGAAATAACTAAAACTGTTTACTGACTGTAATTACGCATGTTTTTTATACTTCATCTTTCCCAAATTTCAAGGAAATCCGTCTAATAGTATTATGACGTAGTACAAAACTCGTTTGATTGATATTAAATTGATATACTATTACTATAATACAGTGTACATCAGTTTATAGGAGTACCAGTATTATAACTATTTTTTTTTATAGTACAAAAATTAAAATACCTACATTAACGTTGTAATAATACTTAATTCTCGAATGTAATTCCAATCTTGAACGTACTTGCATTTGCATTATACGTAGTAAAAAATGAGTATCGAAATAAATGCACGAAACGCACTTGCATTTCAATATTATCATGTTATACTACACCATCATCACGTTTTTTTTTTAAGGCCGCTTCCTTTAGTTGTTGGTGTAGGATGTGTAACTCATCTTCTCCTCCTCTATGCCATGGAAATAATAATTAATTCTAGGTCTTCCTCTTTTGTCTTCGTCCAATTATTTTTCCTTCAAATATTGAATTATGCTTTTAAGAAAACCATTATGATGCTCAATAAATTTGACTTTTCCTTTTCATTCCATTTCATTACACTATACTTATTCTGCCGTGTTATAGACCTATAGAGTGCGCTATCGACCTATATAAAGTACCCAGTGGCGTACGCAGAACTTGTTTATAGGAGGGGTGTTACCATAGTTGTAATAAAAAAAAAACAAAACCGCATAATAGTGTTTAATATACCTACTGTTAAGTTTCAATCACAAGTATGGGGCTTAGGGGGGTTCTGAGAGTGGGTACTCACTACACGACTGCATGCGTCTTATTAAAAATACAAAACACGCGAAGTACAGTTTCAAGTTTTAATTATCGAATATTATTGGAATTATTGAACATAGTACACGTACACCATTCTGCTGAAATTTAGAACAGCTTTAACCACTTAATAACAGGTGCACAGGCACAAAGTATTTTAAACTATAATTATTACTTTAACACACGACACTATATACTGCAATGGAAAAATTCCTGCGTTTGGAATTTATTACATAATTCAAACAACTTTTTACGCAACAATAGAACATCATTTAAACACGTTTTCTAACATCACAGTATTATAGACTATAGTTATCATTATTTTCATAGTCACATACATATTATGTATATATTGTTACTTTTAATTTCGAGTTTAAAAAAACTAACAACTATTTGGATCTAATTAATCTAGTTATATTGTATCAAGTTAATATGATATTTAACTATACAAACGTTTTAGGTTACAAAATGCGAGATAAAAATCTGTATATAATAATCTGATAATAGAAATATTAATTTTTGCTTAGCGTCTAACTCTTCTAACTTTGTTCCAGACGCTTGTTCAAACAATCAAACAAATTTACTTTTATTGATCGCATAGAAATAATTTTTTTTTCTCATCATAAAACGCGTTTGGCACAGCAGTTGTACTGTTCATATACTATTACGTTCATAGAAACACGAACACACTTATATCTCAAAACGTGCCTTTATAAATATTGGTATTCAATTAGAACAAATTCACACTATAACTATACATTATCGAATGCTGTCTGCATGAATTTGTGCCATTCAAACTTCAAACGTAGACTTGAGGAATACGGCACTAAAAATAAACGTTTACAATTTTCAAAAAAATAAAATAAATACAGATATTATTATAGTAACCTACCACGTGTGCGCCGTGTGTCTAGGCGTAGGCGGTGATAAGTGGGCGCTAAGGGGGCTTAACTCCACGACGTATATAAAAAAAAACTCCAAAATTTTTGATCACTCTTCAAACTTATAGCCCTCAATTATTGTAAAAAATAATGAATATTCCCCCAAAAACATTTGATCAAAAATATAATTAATCATCTTTCAGAAAATACGCGTTTTTAATGGGTCCAATAACGATAATACCGTCATGTGCGTGTTGTTTTCGTATTGGTCGTAAATAAGAAGTGGTTTATTGTTAGGTACCTACACTGGTGGTTTTACGGAGGGGGGGGGGTGAATCAGTCCCCTTTAAGTTTTTTAATTTTTTTTTAATTTTGTGAGAAATAGAATGGTTAATTCATGAGCTATATAGGCTATATATTCGTTACCAAAGAGGTTACTGTTTATACGATACCTTATGTCCACATACGTGTACATATTCTTTACTGCTCTTGATGGATGAAAAGTAGAAAATGTGTGTTGTTTCGCCCCCCCCCCCCCCCCGCACTTGAGACTTGTCAGGAACCGCCACTGGGCACCTACCCATAATGTAACTTATAAAATCGTAATCTAAATGCAAATATGACATTATTTCTTTTAATTATACTATTATACGTTCACCAGAATATGTTTTACCGTATTTTGTCCACATCAACGTCTCATTAAAAATATTGTACCTATTCGCAAATATTTTTTTTTCTTTTTTTTTTTTGGGAACTACAAAATAAGAATTAAAAATGTGTTCTCTATCGCTTAGTATGTGTATTGGGACGACGGTTTTTATTTATATGCTTACTTAAGTATTAACATAGTATATAAAAGTACGAGAATGGACAAAAAAATCCTCTTTTTGCTTCTTGCGTTAATGTAATATGTTTGAAAAAACCTGTGCAATAAAACATATCCCCGTTGATCAATAAGGTGCACAAATATTATTATTTAATGTATTTAAATAAACCGTTTACAAACTAAACTAGCTGTCTTTAATTTACGATGATTACCTTCAACCAAAGCAATTAATTAGTTCATATGTAAATAGATATGACATTAAATTTCAAGGATTCGCCACGCAGATGTTATTCAATAAACCTACGTTGATTTAGTGCACATTCGTAACAAAATGTGATTAAAAAAATTAATAAATCTTCAGCTATAATCGAAATAATAGCTGTATAATGCAGTCCTCTTCACAATATTGAAATTTTAAGTAGCTTAAATATCACATTTTCCGCTATTTAACACTCGAATGTGTTATTGCTTTGTGCGTTTTGCCAGCCAAGGTTATCAAATCACGTCACGATTCATTTACAATATATACGGAATAAAAAAAATAAACGTATTAAATCTTAACATAATGTACACGCTGCATTTTAAAGGCACTATGCCCTTATTAACGTGTTAATATTATTATTAATTAATTCATTAATTAAAAATTGGATCCGGATGGGTTTATTATAAATGGAAAAATCGATAATAATCGATTGATTTGTGTTGTATCACTGCAAGATTTTTAATGGTCAAACGGAGCAACAGGAATTGATTTTTTTATGTTCATTTTAAAACAATGATACCATTTACATACGGTGCCAAAAAGTTATGAAATACCTAGGTGAATGATGAATAAATAGCAATAATATTACATAATAATAAAATACGTTGAGATTACTATATTTTCATTGTAAAAATCCGTTTTAATAATGTGTGTTTTTATTATGCAAATCAGCTGCTACATGATATTTTAGGCCGCATTATATCAACAGAGTGTGTTGAATAAACTAACCAAGCAAAGAGAAACATGATTTTAACAACATTGAAATCAATACTTTTAGAATTTAAACGTTCTACGCGGTATACAGGAATAGGTAAAATAATAATATTGTTATGGTGTATATTATATTCATAAACAAAAATAAATACAAGACGCATTTGTTAAATTTTTGATAAATATTAATTCAATAATTAATATTAAAAATTATTGAGATTTTAACCACACGATTTTAAACAGAAATATTTTGTTTTTTTTACACGTATATGTTATGCAGCGATTAAATTAAAGTGCACTAAATACCATCAAAAACCAAATGTAGTAGTATCATTTACTTTCTAGTGGGTATATACAATATAAGAACATGATAAATACCTGTAGAAACGATTAATGATAATGCTTAATGTTGTTGATTCAAAACAGTTTATTTACCTATTCATTGTGTGACAGTCAAATATGAAAAATGTTCTTACATTGACTAATGCCCGTTTATTTTTTCAACGTTAATATATAATTTTAATCGATTTGTATACATCAAAAACAAATTTTCTCGATTGTATGTTATTAAATTTTGAGCGCATTTTTTTCCGCTACAGTTGTATAGGTACTGAAAAAAAGTAAAGTAATATGTTTAGATTTCAGTTAAAAGTATATAAAATTTATATTGTTTTTTTACAAAGTGAGTTATTTGTAAGATTCCTATACATGTATACAAAACACTATTAATGTCTTCTTGTTTTTCATTTAATATAATATATTATATAGCAATAAAATTAATTTAGTTAAAATGTCTGTATGCAGTATTGCAGTGCTTCCCACTTTCCCTTCATTTTTTACTTTTTAACTGAATTCGTTTCTCATTTGACCTATTTCCCTGTAGGTAAGGATATTATTATATTGCATATACGAGGTGATATTTGAATAGTAAGTGTATTATAACGCTTGTGATATGCATGTATATACTGCAGGGTGTCTCACCGTGTACGTGTGCTCGGGAATAACTTTTTTATCTATTATAATTTAATATTTTTGAAATCTTTTTTTTTTTTGGAACATTGTTACAATTTTTATAAGTTATGTTTAATTATTTTATTTTGACTAAAAAAAAAAAAAATGAAAAAATACAATTTTGGTTTTTAGTAATTTGTAAATTTAAAATAAGCCATTTTATAGGGCTGATTTTTCTTACAACTATCATACCCAACAAGAGTTATTTATTTTCAAAAATTTTTGCAAAATTAATACTTACAAACAATTACTACACTGTGGTACCACACGTTTGTATTATATAGTATAAATAAATAACTCGTTGAATTGTGTCTGCATAATATGAAAGTTTTGGGTGTGAAGATTTTAAGAAAAATCAGCCCTATAATATGGCTAATTTGAATTTACAAATCACTGACACACCAAAATTTTATTATTTTTTTTTTTTGTTAAAAAAAATTTAGTATGACATGTAGTAACAGTTTTCCAAAAAACAGATTTTGAAAATATCAAAACTATAGTAGTTCCCGGGTACACCACACGCGGGTGAGACATTCTGTATAACACACGGGTATTTAGTTTTCAAAACCGTACATGGTTTATTATTATGTTGAACGTTCCAGGCAACCTAAATCTTAATTATACTCTTTTATTATTCAAATCAGTGGACCGTTGTTGTGTGCGAAGTTATTATATGTATCACATGCACGACGTACACCTTCTGAGTTTTGATTCCTGATCCAATCCACAGTTGATCATATACGTAAAATATAGTAGTACATAATATTATACATACGTATTTATACATATATGTGTATGTGCGGACGTGCGTCTGTGTGTTTGTGTGGAAATTCAATTTCATTGCAAATCATACAGCAACACCGGAACGTTGTGTCTTTGAAATGGCTTCATCGCAATTTCGATTATCGCGGCGAAACCGAGCGATATAGAGAGAAAAATAAATTTTCATTCGACAGAAAAATATTGAATATTTTCGTAACGCCATTTTATTGTACGCAGTAGTCGCACGGTGTTTACAGTCGTTATTAGGTACCGCGCTAAGCGTTGTTTTTGGCGTGTCGGGATTTGCGAATTTCTTCAACAAGCGGAAAAACTTATCTATCCGTTGTTACAGACTTGTCCAGCATGGGGAACAAAAAGAGAGAGATTAACGCTCCGCTCATCGTTGTGTCCAATCGACTCCCGTTCGTGCTGAGCAGAAACGCAGAAGGAGAACTCATACGGAAACAGAGGTGAGAGTTTCTGGAATAATTTTTAATGTAATTGGTCACCTTTTTTCTGTATACGATTCGGTGACCGAATGATGTTATAAAAGTTTTCCCCGTCTTTGAAACTCTCTGTAGCGGAAGCTGTTGTATACAGCACAATTACATATTATATTTCGTATACGTTTCCGAGTAAAATTCGTTACATGTTTTGATAAACATAATAAAAAAAAATACGCCAACGACTACCTACCTATACAGTTTGATTTCTTTCTATTGATTTAATGTGTCTTTTACCGCATATACATTTTTTTTTTTTTTCAAGCACATTAAAATATAATATAATATTCATAAATCTGCGCTTCAAAACCTCAAAATAGTGTGTACTCTAAAAACTTTTAATATATGTATAGGTACTTGATGTGTTCTTAAAACTCTTTAGAAACATGCTGTTTTTGCCTGAATAGGCCTTTTTTCACGAAATACGCAAGTATAATATGAAAAAATGTTTGTATAGTATTTGTAAAAATAAAAACAATTCTTGTTAAGTCATGTACCGAATGTTTATTTTTTTATTTGTATTCATTTATTGTCTACCGACATTATGAGACACCAACTTCAACGTTCAATTTCAATACTTAAACAGGTTAAAAAAATCCATTTAATATGTCAAACATATCAAATTGTCAAAAAAAATCCCGTGTATTATTTTGATTTTACCATCAATACATTTTTACTATCAATAGTTAAAAATTGTCACATCAGATTTAAAAAAACAAAAATCAATATAAAAATTTATTTTAAAATGCTTTCTCTATTATATGTAAAAATATGCAAAATTTATCAAATTTGCCAGTATTCTTAATGTAAACATTTAAATGAGACTAAAACTATTTTCTGTGTTTTACGTGTTTGATAAATCGTCCACATTTTTCATTCCATGAAGCTGCGTATCCAAAAAAAAAAAAAAAAATACGTGAATGCATATCTATAATTTTTGACTCTATAAAATCATATTTTTTTTATAAGACATTTTATGGTTATTTTCTTTTATAATTTCGATACCGTTTTGAATTTTTGCTATAGAATGACCACTAACGGAAAACGTTGTTTTTTTATATTTTAGTATTTTACACATTTACGAGATATCTATTGAATGAGTTGTTCATAAGTTACAGTTAGGGAAGTTTGGGAAGTGCGAAATGATACAGTAAAAAAGTTTCCTCCAATTTTTTCACTAGGTAATTGCATCAGCCAAAATTTTAAGCAACTTTTAAATTACATTTTATTTTAAATTATTCGTTATTGCAAATGTACAAACACGTTTTATTAAATTAAAACATGAAACAATAATGTTCACGTACTTTATCGCATGGAATTTGACATTTTCACAACCAGCTGCAAAGTGTGCAAAAAAAAAAAACCTTTAGAATTAATCAAAATTAATATGAATAGTAGGTCCTTAATAATTTACAAGAAACGTCGACCGCTGCTAATTGGCATTTTCGCTAATTATCAACTTCTGTATTCAATTTTAATGATTTTAAACGAGATATACTTTTTTATTGTATCTATCTTAAAAATCTACGAAATTAAACCTATGAAACTTTTTCTTGTTCTTGCTTTGATGTTGAAATTTAATATTCAATTATTGAGAACCATATGACCAAAACATGTTTAAAATTTTACAATTCATAAAAATCGTCACCATAATTTAACATTAACTGTGGCAAAGCTTTAAAGTGTTCAAAAACCAACGTGAGACATCAATATCACGTGCACTCACGTCTCACGCAGAAGTTGTGTAGATAATGGAAAGAAAAAAAAATCCTTTTTTAACATCAGCTTTAAAGTGTTCCCAAATTATAGAAATTAAACTGAAGCATTTGTTTCTTACCCTATTAATGTCCGGAGATATGAATTATATTACTATTTTTAACAGATAACTCTACGAGTAAAATGTTTTGATTATAAAACTGAATTTTTTCAAACAAGGAGAAAATTTATATTTACGTAAAACGTAAAACGTAAATAATCGTAAACTGCCTAACCAGGCGGTCGATACTCGTGAATTACTGATATAGTTTAACTCTTTGAGACACAGCGAAAAAAATTAAAGTAATACCTGCGTAAAATGCACAACTAAATATTAAGAAATTTTAAATTGCCGCTTTGACAAATCGTCAAAATTAGAAAATTAAAATATTTCTTTCGCTTTTTTTTTTTTTTGTGGTGAGCAGAGATACTCTCCTATTTTTCTCCGTGACTTCATAGTGGTTAGCCTTATATTTATTCAATACAGAAAATAAAATATAAAGTCGATTCGAGGTGGTTATTGACATTAACCACCCATATGCGAAAAAAATGAAATTTGACATAGTCAACGATGCTTACTACCATGATTCAAAGAAAAATACCCACAGCTCCCTGCAAAATAATTAAAATTCATAATTTATCGATCTTTTCATCTTCTTCTTTGCCCTTCTCCGACTATTTGAAGTCGGCCTCCCTTGTCCTATCTCTCCACCTATCACCATCATTCACATCCCCTACACACACATTGAAAACCTTCATGAGCTCTTCAATTGTTTCCATCCATCTCTTCTGCGGTCTACCTCTTTTAAAGAATTTTACCTATTCGCATGAAATTTAAGAAGATACATTATTATTGTTAGAGTATTGTTATGTGTTCGAATTTTATATACTTTGCTTCTATTGTCCGTTTTATCAATTCAAATTTAAATACGCAATTTACAGTGCCGGTGGTCTTGTTACGGCTGTCGCACCAGTCGTTGTTGAATGTAAAGGCACGTGGATTGGTTGGTCCGGCCTATTCGACTTAAAACCTGACGACCCGATTCCAGAGTCAGATCCAGAAGACAAAGCTCCGACCGCTGGACTTAAATCTAGTCAAGTAAATAAACGTTTAAAATTGTTTGCGAATTCGTTGCATTTTATGATGATTAGTGCTGTATAATAATTTACACGTATCCTATCCCTCGCTTTTGATGTCCTTTTTTTTTCATGTAATTAACACACGCGTACCTGGATGATTGATTCTTATTAGGAAATACTCGTGTAGTGTAAGTTTATCATATTATGTTGTTCTGTTTTGCGTTCCTCATCCGAAAAACTGCCGACCGAATGCGTTTTGATTTTTGACGATTTTGTTTGAAAATTATTACAGATCATTCCAGTGCACATGGAAAAAAGCGAATTCGAAGAATATTATAACGGGTGTTGCAACGGCACGTTTTGGCCTTTGTTTCACTCGATGCCCGACCGCGCGAATTTTGTTTCTAAAGACTGGAAGGTAGTAACAAAAAAGTTGACGTACGAACGTGCGTATAACACGGATGAATCCTAATCTCAAGTGGTTTGTCCTGTTCACAGACGTATTGTAAAGTTAATGAGAAGTTTGCCGATGCGACATTGGACGCTGTGAAAAACGTAATCAAAACGCTTGACGAAGCCGGAGATTTCGACACGGCTCCTTTGGTGTGGATTCACGACTATCAACTGTTGACGGCCGCCACGAAAATCCGGCAGGTGTGTGATGACGAGAATCTTAGATGTAAACTAGGTTTTTTCTTGCACATACCATTCCCGTCGTGGGACATCATGAGATTGTTACCTTGGGACGATCAAGTTCTCCAGGGAATGTTGGGTAAATATAAAACTTATACAAGTTCATGTATTATATATCATAAACATTTGAGGATTTCGAGTTAAAATTTTTAGAGTTATAAGCTCCCAATTTTTAAGGGTTCGTTTATATCTATTTATCGCGGACCTAATTCAGCAGCCTTGATTCGGGTAAAAGAAATCGTGAATTAGCTGATATAATAAATTTATGATATTAGTTTTAATGTAAATCGCCCAAAATTATTATTTCAAGTCGGGTTCCTTGTTCCAGTTCATTTTATCAGAATACCTTCATTATTTGTCGTTGCTAAAATAAATTTTTATTTTTGTAAAATAAATTTAGCTGCTGAAACTTTTTTCTCTAGAGCTTTGCCTTCGACTTGTCACTGTATGCATGAATACTAATTTTTTTTTTTTTACGTCTCGCGATAATTTTAATTACGATATTTTGCCTCTTCTCTGTTTTACTTCAATTTCTTATAGTACTCGTATTTAATTTTTGGGCATTTTAATTTAATGCACTAGATTTCAATGTATTTATTTTCTTTTTTGCACAAAAATAATTTATAAACATTATTATTGATTTGTTATTTTTTATTATTAAGGTACATATTATTGTTTTTATAGAGGGGATCTTTGCCGTTCATAAAATATAAATAAATACAAACAAACATGTTAAACCTAGCTGTTTATGTGTACGCCACAATTAGGTTTTTCAAAATACCTAATCATTTTACTAATTATATTGTTGGCTAAAGAAATTTCTTAAGTTATAATATTATTGTTTTCTATTTCGAAAAGTATTTGTATAGATTTTAAACCGATGATAAATTATTTCTCGAATCATACTACACATTTTCTTCTAACACTCTTGTTCTCGTCGCGTTTCTTACTCGAATTTTTATAAAATTTTGAATCATGAACAAAATGCCATAGACTATTGAAATATAATTATCAAATGCTTACTGGAAATTGGGAGGCAACTCTATAGTACTCGTATAACTCTTATACAAACTCTGTAAAAATAATAATTGTTGCACATATAATAAAAATGTAATAAACTGTTCGATATTGTTACAGCGTACGATTTTGCCGCCTTCCACATCGAGGATTACTGTTTAAATTTCATCGATTGTTGTTGCCGGAGACTCGGTTGTCGGGTGGACCGGACCAACATGTTGGTCGAGCTCGCCGGCCGCACCATACAAGTGAAAGCTCTTCCCATCGGCATACCCTTTGACCGTTTCGTGCAGTTATCGGAAAAGGCGCCGGCTTTTTTGAATATGCCCGATGAAGTAAAAGTCATACTTGGAGTCGACCGATTGGACTATACTAAAGGTGACGATGAACAAATAATCATGAAAAATCGTGTCGTCAAAAACAAAACAGGAGGGAAGGAAAGAAAAAAAGAAAAAAAAGAGAGTAAATTTTGCGTCGGTCGAGAAATTGTTTGGACGCGTAACGATTATACTTTGGAATGGGTCTTTGGGTAGGCCAATGTTTCGGAAGTTGTGGTTCAAACTTATTATTTAATATCCGAAAGCAATGATAAATCCTTGTAATAAAAAAAAAACGAATATGAGCGAGCTCAGTTATGTAGTACCTGTACGTCCTAGTAAAAACCAAATTTGACAAAAAATATCAGCTATATTAAACTGCCTACACTATTTGAAACACGACATTTTTAGGTAATCGCTACGCCAAACAACTTCTCACCCGACCTAAAATTTAACGCCTTTCTTTCCTTCCTTTTTTTCTTTCTTTTTTTTTTTTATGTGATAGTATACGTTAACCATGTTATTTTATATAAGGTAGGTACCACAAGAAAATATCGAATCACTCGTACATATCATTAAAAATTATTTTGGTTATTTAAACGACAATTTTTTATTTTTTTTTTTTTATTTATTACCTACTACTAGTGGCAGTCGGCACTTTTACACACTTAAAGTTTTTTTTATTTTTTTTATTTATCAAATTGTGTTATTTATATATATATATATTTATGTTTACAGGACTCGTGCACCGAATTCTGGCGTTTGAAAAGTTTCTGGAAAAGTATCCCGAGTTCTGGGAAAAAGTGGTGTTCTTACAGATATCCGTGCCGTCCCGGACGGACGTCAAGGAATACAAGCAGCTAAAGGACGAGACGGAGCTGTTGATCGGCCGGATCAACGGTCGGTTCTCCATGCCCAACTGGTCGCCGATCCGGTACATTTACGGTTGTCTGAGCCAAGAGCAGCTGGCCGCGCTCTACAGGGACTGCGCGGTGGCGCTGGTCACGCCGCTCCGGGACGGCATGAACCTGGTGGCCAAGGAGTTCGTGGCGTGCCAGATCCGGACACCGGGCGTGCTGATCCTATCGCCGTTTGCCGGCGCCGGCGGCACCATGCACGAGGCGCTGCTGGTCAACCCGTACGAGCTGGACGAGATGGCCAACGTGCTGAACCGCGCGCTCAAGATGCCGCTGGACGAGCGTGAGCTGCGCATGACGCAGCTGCGGCACCGCGAACAGCTGCTGGACGTCAACTACTGGATGACGTCGTTCTTCTCGTCGATGGGAGCGCTCAAGGACGACGAGCTGGAAGGCCCGCCCAAGACGATGAACCTGCAGTTGGACGATTTCGACATGTACCTGAGTAACCACATCGCGGGCGCCGGAAAGCTGAGCCTGATACTGGACTACGACGGAACCCTGACGCACCTCACGTCGCATCCCGACCTGGCCATCATGTCCGAAGAGACGATTAAGGTGCTGCAGCGGCTGACCCGGATGCCGGACGTGAACATTGCCATCATCAGCGGCCGGACGCTAGACAACGTCAAAACAATGGTGGGCATCGAGAACGTGACGTACGCGGGCAGCCACGGCATCGAGATCCTGCACCCGGACGGCACCAATTTTGTGCACCCGGTACCCAGACAGTACGAGCAGAAGATCGTGGGCCTGCAGAAGGTGCTCATGGACGAGGTGTGCACGGACGGTGCGTGGGTGGAGAACAAGGGCGTGATGTTGACGTACCATTACCGCGAGGCGCCGGTGGCCAAGCGCGAGCAGCTCGAGCAGCGGGCCATCGAGATATTCAAGAACGCCGGGTTCGAGCCGCATCAGGGGTTCCTGGCCATCGAGGGCAAGCCGCCGATCACGTGGGACCAGGGACGCGCGTCCATCTACATACTGCGCACTACGTACGGCGTGGACTGGTCGGAGCGCGTGCGCGTCATCTACGCCGGCAACGAGGACGCCATGCTGGCACTACAGGGGATCGCGTGCACGTTCCGCGTGGACCCGTCGCCGATGGTACAGACCGCCGCGGACTTTCGGCTGTCCGGTCCGGACGCCGTGCTCACCATGCTCAAGTGGGTGGAGAAGGAGATGCACAAGCGGCAGCCCACGCTCAACCGGACCGTGAGCAACAGCCGCAAGCAGAACGCCACGCTCGCGCACAGTATTCGCTCGCAGATGAGCATCGACCAGAAGGAAGACGAGAAGGAGAAGATGATCCTGTTGGCGAGAAGATCGAAACTCAACTCGTGAACGCCCCGCCGCCCTCACGACGTTATATTATTATATACATACACATAGTTTATCGCGTTCATGACAACTCGCGGTCAAAGTCATTTTTTTTTCCCCCAGTTTATTTAAATATACATCGTACGTGTTTAAAATATACTGTTATAATACGATAGTTATTTCACCGTCCGGAATCACGTTCGATTACGACATAGCCCAAATACCCGCGGCGGTAACGCGAGATTTTTGTCCTTCGAACGAACCGTAGTCGTTATTACTCGGCCACCAGACCTTAACCATGTTTTATATTATACTATACTATAGTTGTCGAACCATCGCATAATTAAATTGTGTATGTGAACAATTAGGTTTCAAAAACAATTATTATTATTATTATTGCCAATATTTATTACGTTAAATCCGGCAAAAGTTCGTTTTTATATTTTATACAAAATTTTGTGACGCGTACTCTCTTTAGTTCGATCCGTCCGGTCCCGCTTCAGAACGAAACACGCTTGCCGGGGGATGGTTTGCCGACGCGTAATAGTGACATTTAACAAGTCTCGGCTCGTTGGAGTATGCATGTATGTAATATTATGACATACTCAAAACAATTGTTACCATAAAACACGTTTTTGTTTGTCGCTCGCGGGGGGAGGGGGGGAGGGGGGGACACGACGATAATATAGATAAATCGTTACGCCCCGTGGGACAAATCTTTTTCGAGACTGATTTCATTTGATCGTGGGTTTCTTTGTACGACGCGGAGACGGATCCATATTATATTACTATATACTTATAGGATTAGGAACGTTGTTTTAGAAATAAACATAGATGTACAATAGTAGTTATACTGTTTAACTATTTGTTTTATTTTTTTTTTTTGGTATAAAACGAATGTTTACTGTATTAAAATAATTATTATATTTGTTTTGTGAGTGACACTGGTTAAAACACAAGTTTCATACCAGCTATAGTGATTATGAATTATTTAGTGCAAATATACTATAATATACGATTATAACTCAATAGATTATGTATCGCTTGTTTGACACCGAGTTAAGAGGTCACTGTTCGGCGGCGTTGTTGTTCTTGAAGTTCAAGCCCAACTGTCCAAGCGGACCGGCTCCATGACCGTACTTTTCATAAGCCGAGTTCAACGCTTGAATGATCGGACCGACGTATTCGATGGATCTGAAAATGAGAATAAAACATTTTAATAACCGCGTAAACGTCGTGCCACCTAAAATAACAAAATTTGAGTAACCATAACGGTTTTTTTTTTTTGTTAAACCTATTCCGTTAGCTGTTAGTTCAGAAATTTTGTGGAGACTATATTATATATTTTACGGCGCGAGATCGGCTGTCGGTACATCCTATACAAATACAAATAATTGTATGATTTAAGTGATTGAATCAAGCAAATTAGTTGATTATTTAAAACCGTCAGTGCTTTGTACTTCAGAGCTTAGATGAGAGATTTGAACGGGGGAGGGGTGTAGTAAAAATGCTTTGCCAAACCTGAAAAAAATTACTCGTGCGCCACTGGACCGACAATAAACGTACACAATAATTTCACAGTATTTCTCACCTCTTTTGGTATCCGGACGAAACGAACGGTGTCGAGGAAGCGTATCCGGGAAAGTCGGAAGACGGGTACGCGGCGTTGTTGGCGGCCGGCAACTCGCAAGTGCTGAACAGTTGACAAAGTCGGAACCCGAACAGCGGACTGACGACCGCGGCGATGGCCAACAAGGCGACGGTGGCAACGACTGCGGCGCCGCCGGCTGCCAACACGGCGCCGTAGCCGGACGGGATCAACGAAAACTTGTAACCTGAAAAAAAAAAAAAACGAGAATAATTTTACAAACAAATATATTTTAAAATTGTATTAAAAATCAAACAAATTAGTCAACAGCAATAATCGCTTTGGGGAAACACTTTTTTATTTTGTTGTCGGTGATGTATTTTCCGACGAGACACATTCATCGTACAGTCATTGTATGTATACGTTTCCCGAAAGTAAAACTCAATATTTACAGTCTATAATACAGAAGAGCCAAAGTTTAAGTAAATTTCTGTTGTTTTCTTTTGTTTTTTTGTAAACGCTACCTACATGTTTTTGAAACTTTTGAAAAACCAGAGTAGAAAGAAGAATTTTCATATCTTTTACCATTCAATTTTTATACCGACTTCGTCCCCCGCAAAAACAAAACGGCCACCGCCGCTCGCTTAGTATAAATACGTACCGCTATCGCTGGTAGGTGCGGATTTGGTAGCGGCCGCGGTCACTGCTGAAGATGCTGCCGGGGTGTTGTCTTTGGTTTCTTCGGCGAACGTAGCGTGCATGGCCAGAGCGGCGAAAACGCCCAAGACAACGAAAAACTTCATTATTAGGATGGCGAGGAAAGAGTGGAACTGAAAAGCAATTAATTTATCGGTTAATAAACATTTAGAACAAAAAAAAAAAAAGGCAATCATCACGTAAAATTAATCAAATTACATTAGATTATGTTTTAAATTTTTGTACCGAATCGATTAGATGCCGAGTCGTTCGATAGTTTGTTGGGAACAAACTTTTGGAAACATTTATTTTCAAAGCTACAATATTTGTCCTACACTGTTGAATAACAATAAGTGTATTCAAAACAAAACAATAGTCCGTAAAAACAAAAATTAACTGAGTTTTAGAATTTGTACGTATTTGTTGTAAGTATTTAAAAGATATTGTGAGACATTTTTTACTGTTCTATTACCTATACTCATGCCAGATATTATTGAATTTTCGAAAATAAACAGACGTACAATATTATAACTGTTCGAAATGAAAAGATTACCATTATATCTACTTAGTAAAAAAATAAATAGGTATATTAATGTTATAAAATAGAATCAAACTTTGTATAATATGTACTAAAAAACTAATTTGAAAAATTAATCATGTAAATTTTTTATAAGTATGTAAAATAGCAATTTACAGCTATACCTATTAGCTTATCAATAAAAATTTATTATTTAGAAGTCAACAATAATATATTTTAGAGTCGAAGCTAATTTTTTTTTTTTTTTTTTTGAAAATCAAATTTTTCAGAAGTTACAACGGGCTTGAGAATATCAAAAATTGTATTTTTTCAAAGTGTACTGATAAACATACGGTTGGAGATAACAAAAAAAGTCGTGTCTTAAAGTTTTGTTTACAAAGTGTTTTACGTTCGACTAAAACCAATCGGTAAGCCGTATACTTTTGGATGTAAAAACTAAGATTTTACGCGAAATGAGTTTTAATTATAGGTACGATTTAACTTTGAGTTTTGAATTCCTATTGCAGTTAATAGTGTGGAATATAATATATTGTACACTGCAAAACTTTAAAAAACATTTAGCGTATAATAATTTTTCCACCTATAAAATGATAGTCCGTTAAAATTTATAAAAAATTAAGAAATTGTACTTACAATCAAAAAATATCGAGCAAGAATGTTGCGCTTGAAGTCGGTGGCGGCTGTGGCGACGTCCTCGGAGTCGGGCTGAGTGGCAGTGTGGCCGTGGTGGCCGCGGAGTGGCCCTTATATACGGTTTGTCGTCGTGCAGACCACGACAAACAGAAGGGGGTGACAGTTCGGTGGTGGCCGAAAACAAGGGGGTGGTTTAAGTGGCGACAGACCGATCGAGATGAGTGCTACCGATAAAAAATCCATTTGCTTCGGAATGCGCGGCGACCCTATCATGACCGCTGCCAGGACACACCCCGAACGCGACCAATGCACACTGCACACTGCAGAGGATGTCACGGCGGTTGATATAACAATGAGCTCATTAGCTGCACGTATATTGTACACCCGCGCCCGAGGAATGCGATGACTTCCGGAACTAGTGTTCGAAAATTTCATACGAAAAACAAAATTTTGAAATATTTTAATCGACTAACACGTTGCACGATTAAAAAGTAAATTGTGGGACATCTTGGTGGAGTCGGTCACTAATTCGGGTGGGTTAAAAATTCTATCTCAATAGATTATTCATTATGATCGAACCAAGAGTTACACATTATTATACCCATTAAATATTGTGAGTTTCAAAGTTTTGTATTTAGCTCATAATTCCAAAAAATTGGAAATTTTTATCACGGTTGAACGTTATTCATATCCAGCGATTCGTATAAATACAATTGATCAAATCTGTATCTTTGCTATTTTAGTATTATGAAAAAGTTTCAGCTTGGTCCGATCTTTATTTCGGATGTTATATGATCAAAAAAAACTAAATCGATGTGTAAAAAAACACGTTTCCCGTAATTATTTGTCCCCCTCTCATAAGAAATATACGGCCACTCGGAATGACGAGTTAATTTAAATTAAGAACGACAAAATAACAACGTAAATTCGGACCAAAATTGTGCTGACCAATTTTCTAAATTTTTTAACCACACATATTTAAAACTATCTTGTTTAGATTGTATTAAAGTTTCGAGACTTAAACATAATTACTAGATGTTTTTCGGAATAATAACTGCCGTAAAATAACAAATTCAAAAATTTCAAAGTTCCATAATGCCATTAAAAATGATCAAAATTGATTGAAATTTTAGCAGTAAACTCGTTAAACTCGTTAACTCGTTAAACCCTTCTTAATGACATGTATAAATTTCAATTCGAACACAATTTCGAAAATTTGGCCGTTTCCGTGTTTGGCTCATAACACCGAAAATAATCAAAATTTCAAAAAACGTTTAAAATAAAGTAACATTTCGGATCAATTTTCTATCTTTTGAGGTATCATACGTTATAATCGGAGCAATGGGACAAGTTGTAACATTTACAATTTTATATTCGGCTCAGATTTTGTCGATAATGTACGAAGATTTAAAAGAATTATAATTTCAACTTCGTTTTTAATACTTTTTATGTGTTAGTTTTATCAATCCTGACGACGTTTAAAAATTTCAAGTCATTTGAATAATTTTTTAAACCTTTTTCGTTTTTGAATCATAACTTAAAAAATAATTGAAAATTCATAAAACTTATTTATTAAACCGAGGTTTTTGTTACTAATAATATTTTACTTGAAAGTATTGTGTTTTTATTCAAGTATTATATTTACGAATTTGTAAATATTATTCTAATATATTGTTATTTTTTATAATATAAACACTACAATCAATACAAAGTAATTGAAACTAGGATGTATAAAATCAGGCAACCAAACATACTAAAATCTAAATATCTTACAAAATTATTATTACTATGCATTAGAGTTTGGATGATGTATAATTTATATTTTTCAAGGGGTAAAAAACTGCTACATTGCACAAATAAAACATATTAACTTATTTAAATAATATTTAATATTCTTCACCTAGATGAGTAAAATGTACATTAATTGTTTATGTAATAAAATTAAAAATACCATCAAGATTATTGTTTTGCACTCCATTAACATTTTGTAGTAGGTACCTAATAACTAATTTTATTATTTTTGTTATTATTCGCTTTCAAATTTATTTTTACTTGAGTAGTTTATTTTCAGCATAACTAATTTAGTTTGTCCGTTGGCATATTTTTAATTAAATACCTACAGTAAACAGCTGCTTCTAAGGCAGTAAATTTGTTACTTTTTTACTTACTTTTAAGTTTCTCATTAGTTATCATATAAAAACCTCTAGTGCATACAATATATTTGAAAACGTTTATTATTTAATAAAATCATACTGCACTAATGGTTGTTTTACAGGAACTAATTATAGGTAGTTAAGAAAAGTGGGAATTTACGAGAAAATAATATTATTAATATTTAAAATCATTTAAAACAATGTTATAGTTAATGAAAAAAACACGTCTAAAATTGTTGATAAAATGTACGACAAAAATGTTAAGAAAATTCTCAGTTAACTTAAGGGATTATTTGTCGTTGATAAGCGATTCTTAAAAACTAATTGCACCATCTCAATCAAGCATGTTTTCTTGTTTGATAACAGTTAATCATAGTTCTCATAGCTTAATTTAATGTTCAAAAAAAATTTATTTCGTTGCGGCTATTGGTTTTCGCTGTCAATTTTTTTTTTTTGCAAAAAATTGATAAAAAAAAAAATTAGAATAATTGATAACAAATAGAGAAAGTGCCTTCGTCGTGGCAACTGCGTAATGAACTACAGTCTGTTATTGTAGTGCCACGGAAAACATTTTACGCTATTTTGGCGCTGCCGGTAGAAGAAGAATATGTTTGTAACATAAATGATAGTAAAAATATCACGAATTTACCAGTACGACGAACTCACCTTATTTTACCCTAATTTATTCATTAGTGATAATAATATTATGTTAATTATTAGAAGTTGATAACAATAGAGACAATGTATACACAATATTATTAACTGTGAGTGGAGATTTGAAGGTGCTTAGAAGGCACCCCTAAAAAAAAAAAAAAATATTCTTAAAAACCCAAATTATTTGATCACACTTTAAAGTGAGTTCTAACTATACGAGATTGACTTCAATTATAAAAAAACAAAAAATAGCCCCCCAAAGAATTTAATAAAATCCCCGCCTTTTTACGTTATTTTTTTACGGATTAGTATAATTCAAAAACTTATACAAAACGTACCATAGTACGATTATGTTACATTTTATCGTACCTACTAATTGCTATCAACAATTATGTACAAAACAAACGAGGGATAAAATATTATAACCGACAAAAACTGCGTTCGTATTGGGATAATGTGTTTTCCTAATGTAGGTACAGAGCCAAACCCGTACATGGTTTTAAAATCATCGTCGTCGCGATCCGAATTCACGGAATTAAATAAATTGATTACGGAGGCTTCTTCGAGGGTGTGCGTTTTTTTTAACGCACACGAAAATCCTTTTAGCCCCGATCACTACCTATGTATAATAGCTCGTCTAGACGATGGCAAACTATGATAACAATACGTTTTACTCGTGTGTACCCAACCTAACCCAACCGTGTGTATTATAACGAGCCAAGGGACGCCGAAATAGTTTTTTCGTGTCACTTAAAATTATTATTGTATTTTTCTCGATCGAGGTAGGGAAACGACGGCGGACGGGCAGCGCTCGGTTGATCGTATGCGCTACTTAATGGATAATGGGTAAGTAATATCAATTGTAATGTAAATAATATTACGTAGGAAACATTGTTTACAAGAAAAACATTTAAAATCTTCTGTACATTGACACACCAAGGAACTCCGTAAACACAATACCTACTTATTTTAATTAAATACTTATATCCAGTTTACAAGAAATTTACGGATACTGTTGGGGTTGGTAGCTTGAATTTGGAAATTGGAGTGTAACGACTTCGCCCAATAGTGAGTCTCAGTTTTTGGGCGGGTCACTGATTTGAAAGTTGTGGTCTGATTTTTGTAATTTTTGAGCGAATGCTTACCGAAATTACGACCCTGAGCAAGCTCAGTGAATCAAATCCTTAAAAACTTAGGAATGTTTAATAATTTGCTACCTATATATTTTGGTCTATTTAAGGGTGTTTGGCGCGTTTAACTTTAAAATATGTACCTTTGAATTTTGTATGAGCCTATAATACGTATACTGTTTACAATAATTCATGACTAAAATATGTTATTCATTTCTCTAGCGGCAGAATATTGTTATAAAATATGTACTAATTTCGAAAAAATGTTTTTATTAAAAAAAATATTTTGAAAGTATTTTTTGATTAATTATTTGATTTTTATTTACGTCGATAGTTGTAGACATAAATAAAATATGACGTAGCTAATTAATATTATAATACATTGGTCAGGTCAATTTAGTTGGGTTAGTTGTCAATTGAAATATTATGCAGGTTGATTCCAAATACCTAATCAAAGTCAAATATTTTTAAAACAATTGAACATTTTCATTTTATATAGGTAAATGTTAAAACTAAATATGGTAATTGGTATAATTGTATACTGGAGCTTAACTATTGTTTTTTATTGATATTGTACTCGACTTGCAAATTATCGCACAAGTTATAATACGTTTTATTGATATTGTATCGTGCTAAAATTTAATTTTTTTAATTTTGCATAATTTTATAAGTAATTAACTATTAACTATATATAAACGTAGAGAGAACTAGTCTGGAGTATAAGTCAGGTTATAGGTACATACATTGTGAGGGTCATTGTTTAAGATGGCGTAGTATTGACGTAGTACAAATTACAATAATTAATTTGAAAGCAATTATAAATCATTGCTAATGAAAATAATAATAGTTACCTACTGTGTAATAAGTTTATAACTGCACTGAAAGTAAACATTATATGTATATTTTTCAACTTATTTTAATTTCATAATAGATTTAAGGTACTCGTAGAGATGAAAATGTTATCTTTATTATTTTTTTTTCTTTGTAAGTTAGGTACCGAAAATATTTCACGTACGCTAATATTTATAATTCAACCGTGTGAAAAATATTCTATTTAACTACAAATTAAAATGTTGAGTAATTTTTTTTTATCAAAAAACTATTATTTAATTTAAATTCGGAAAACAATTTGGTAAAATTTACCCGACTTACAGTACGTATAGACTATAGTGTTACAGTGTGGTAATTATGGTTTAAAAACTTTAGGTATATATTAGCATAATATACAAGCTGATACCTACTCATAATATAATAAAATCATTTTGTAATAAAAAAATGCATCGTCCAATAAAAACTGGAAAACATGAAGGGAGCTATTTACTTTTTAGTATTGTTTTAATTTATAACAACTATATTGGATTGATACAATTTCTTCGATATTTATTCTATACTGTGTTATATATGCTGTTGGGTTAGGTTTAAATTGTTTCATAAAAAAATATGAAATGTATTATTATTGTATTTTGTTGAACAAAAATTAATGATATTATCTAATCATGTGCATAAATTCTTATCCTTCGTATAGTCGGTACTAACAAACTTGAAAACACGTTTATCGGTAAAGCTGCAATTTATTATGGTATAACATTGTTAAACAAACCAATATTTCTAAATTAATTTAAATTTTACTTTTAAGTGTACTCGTTATAGAGAACTGGTTCATTTTCTATACGAACCTTTCAAGGTCAAGTTAAACCATGTAAGTACATATCCTATACAACCTAAAATTATCAAATATATGACCGTTATTGAAATAAAATTATACCTATATCATATCATTTTATGTAGGTACAACTCAATTCTCGCATTTACTAAAGGCTTGAAGTATGTAAATTAAGTTTATAACTTCTGTTTGTTTTTATATTTTTTTTTTATTGTTGATACATTAAACAATTAATTTTTTACGATTGTTTTATTGATTATTTTGTTACAGTATATTTCTGTACTTTTATGCCTTTTGGCGTTTATCCAATAAAGTATATCATCTCGAATTCGGAATTAATCAGTGGAAGGCTGGAAATCGTTGCAGAAGTATATTAGGGATAGGTCTGATATTTGGGAAATAAGTTCTTCTTCCACCTCCGACCACCATTTTGAAAAAAACAGCTCCAAAAGCGGAGTTTTTTTTTTTTTAGTTTTTTGATAATAACCCAAAAACTATTAGGATTTTATAACGCGGTCATCCCACCGTTCCAAACTAGTTCAACGGACCAAAACCACTATTGTCGTCTGTAGGTGTGTATATTATTTCTATAGAATTAGAACAAAAACATAATAATTATTACTCGATTTAGCTTCAATTGGTCAGTAAAATCAAATATAACCGCTAAATCGTTTGTCCAAGTTTTTATCTAATTAAAAATGTGTTCATATCTTTATTCGGACAGATATATTATATAAATGCGAGTTTTTTGTTGCAGGCGACTGCATTGGTACCTGTACCGATTGTGTTTTCGTAGTTTCGCTCGGACACTTTCTAATAAAACGTTAGCGTAGGTATATGTGTTGCGCGTCGCGTAATAAAATATCGTGATTGCACTTCAGTGGGTACACTAGGTACATACCTATTTTTTTTTTACTTATAGTCAGTCGTCTCTGACCTCCGAGTACTCCTATTTTAATTTCTAAGTCGTACCACACCTGACAGCCACCCGGCACCCAAACCTATCTATCCAGTCGTATTCGGGTCGCCGTGACGTGTACTATGAATCGCGATAAGAAAAAAACAGTTATTGTTTTCTGCACAAACGTTGTGGCCGAAGCAAACAAAAATAATACCATTGTTTTCTTTACGATCATTATTAATATGTTATGATAATCGCTCGTGCTTCCGTGTTTGTTTAGTGAACGTATTCGCGTTTTCGCAAGAGTTGGGCGAAAAGTCGACTACAGCTGGCTGTCGTTCGAAGTAGGACGAAATGCGTGACCATGTTTGAAATTCGGACGGACCTGCGCAGCCCGGCGGCGGTCGTTGCGAGCAGCTGCAGCTGTTCTGATCGAGAGAGAGAGAGAGAGAGAAACAGAGAGAGAAAAAAAAACGGCAAAATATTGATAATAATATGATTCATTGATCGTCGCTAACTTCAAACGGAAACCGTTTCTATTATCTATACCCGTGGACGGACAAATACCACGGACGACTGATAATACCTATACGATTTATTCCTGGTTTTGTTATTATTTCAATCTTTTTTTTTTTTTTTTTCACGTATTTCGTAATATGATTGTAATAATTATTATAATTTAGTTAGCACGTCGGTTTTACTTTGCACGATTTTCCCGTCCTAATGCCACCAGAACTGCTCGTCGCGGACCCGTGACCCGTTACTTTTGCGTTTAGCCAGTCGGTATAATATCTCGGTTCCCGCCCTTTCCTGTACCTAAATCTTCCAACGAACCTTTGAACAAAACACCCGTAAGTCTATAATTTGCACCATCCGTAACAATAATATCTAATCTGCCTACCTTTTGTAATTTTTATATGTGTTTCTAACGCCTACGTCCTAAATTATTGCAAAGCATTAGTGCGTGTTCTCAAATTATTTAATATGTTAATTAGGAATTTATCTTGTTCCACTTAATTATGTGTTTTTGCAACGTAGGTTTGTGTGTTCGGGACATTGTCCTTCAACTTAAAACATTTTTTTTTTAGGTTAGATTAAACATTGTTAACCTTGACTTCAACTGGTTCATCTTGATTGAATTGCTACTTACCTAGATGTTAATGAGTTTTTTGTGTGTTTCAGGTAAAACGTTTACATGGAAAAGCCGCTCGATTGGTACGCCGAAGCAGAGTCTGTGATTAGAAGCGAGACATCCCTGTTGGACTACATTGATGTATCGTCCTTAACAGCATCTGACGGTGTGTACTTGAACATTAAAACATTAGAAAATCAAAAATTCTGTGTGCTTTTGAACAATCGAGGTTTCCGTGTGGTCGCCATAACTTTTGATCAAGATAATAACTACTCTCGGATCTGTTACGAAACTCAATCCGCATTACTGTCTAATATCAGCAAAGATTATTGTCAAAAATTCAATGAGTCAGTAGTTTCCAAATTGAACAAGTTGTCAGAATCATGCATAGATAAGAATAATTGTTCAACAAAAAATTAAGCAAAATGGATACCAACGATATCAGACCTGCGATTGAAGAACAAGATGCATCAACTCTTGATAAAGGTGAGTTAAATCGTTTTTAATTGAGGAATGTTTCTGTGCTTCGAGCACAAATTAAATATACTATTTTATGATAAAAGTACGGATAAATTGAGAAACTCCTACTTTTTTTTAAGTCTGTCTAAAAGCAAACCACTTTTGATCCAAATAAAAATATTTTAAGTTGGTAGGCAATTTACTTGATAATAATTATGTCTTGTACTTACCTACCTTGTTTTAACGATTTCACGAATAATTAACATTATTCGAAAATGTTGAAAACTTCGAAATGTTACATACCTAGGTATCTATTACCTACTAACTTTTGAGTAAATAGTTTAGAATATTTTGATAAGGTAATTTTTTGGGTAATTTAATATTTAGGTAGTGATTTAATATGTAACTATCATATTTTTGTTTTTATGTTTTTTTTTTTTTTATGACTAAGAGGCATGAGTTTGACTAAGAGTAAGAAACATGTAGAACAGTTAATGCTCAAGTCCAAACAGTGTTTAGTTTTTTTTTTATTATGTAGATATCACAATTTTACCTTTATTTTACCTAGATTTGGTTTTATATAGGTATTCCTACTTCGATCTATAGAAGAAGACTTGTACATAACACAACTTATGGCTGTAATCGGTCTGAGGCTAATTTTTTTCCTTATCGCCACACAGCAGTAGTTGACAGAATGTATGCAATTACATAATAGCACCAATAGTAGCATTAAGAATATTGGTGGTAAACTCAAGGTTTACTATTATGGTTATTATGGTATTATTATTATTAGGTTGTAGGTTGCAGGCATTATCTGTTCCTGTTCTTCAATGGTCAATTCAGCAAACCATGTTTTATAAGTAACTGAAGTTACCAATTGTTTGTAGTTAGCAGAATAGGAATTGGGAAGGTTAGACCATTCAGAATTCCATAGATTAAATATCTCTTTGCTAAGTAAGGGAATAATATCAGTGTAGGTTACTAATGATAAATATTGCTTTGAACGTGTGATTATGAATGAGATATTAACTATACATTCAAATAATAATAATTGTTGACCTATAGATACAAATTATCAAATTTTTGTTATCCAAGATAATTAATAGTTAAGCCAAGGTTAACTTAATGAGATACAATAATTATAAAATTTTGTTAATAAAAATATTAGCAATGTCAACCTAACCCATTGCATATTATCAACAATAGATGAACATATATTACAATATATTGTTTATACATATATTGTTACTATACAGTATAGATCCGGTAAAAAGTATGTGTGGGCAGTGCATTCTCATAAGGTGGCAATATTGCTGGGGTGACATTTTGGCAAAATATTTGTTGACTTTTTTGATTTAATGTTTTAGATAATTCGTAACAAAGTACATAGGTACTTGTATAAATTGCTACAACATTTTTAAAAAGAGAACAATTGTAACTATCAACAAAAAGATTTTTTATCACATCCAACACTTTAATTTTAAAATGTTTGTTAAGTATATTTCAAGTATTTGATTAGTTTTAAATGTAAATAACTATTTTTGATAAACTTATTAATTCTTGTTACTTGCAGAAAGTACTTACCACCTAATAATAATATTTTCAAATAAATAATTTTAAAAACCAAAAGTAGGCACCTACTTATGACAATTTATTGTTATTTGTTACAATGTTACTGTTTCTTTGTTTGCATTGTGTTATAAATGTATATTATGGGAATCAATCCCTATAGTTAGGTTGTGTTGAAATAATTAATTTTCAATTTTTGGAAAATATGGACGCAAATATAAATATTTGGATATTAAATATCCAAATATGTATGGCATACAGAGGAAATACCAAAAGGATGGCAAATAGCAATAATCTGCTCGTATAAAAACGGAAATAGGTCAAGCTACCAAAATTACCGAGGAATATCGCTGCTGAATACAATGTACAAAGTATTATCAGGTATCATACTGAACAGAATAAAATCCTACACAAAAAATATCATTGGAGACTATCAATGCGGTTTTATGAGTGGTAAATCCACTATAGATCACATTTTCACTGTCAAACAGTTAGTTGAGAAGCATTATTAATTTGACAATGACTTGCATCTACTATTTATTGACTATAAACAGACGTATGATTCAATTAATAGAAAAGTCCTATGGGATGCACTTATAACCTTTGGAGTACCAGCTAAAATAGTGAAAATGATTAAATTATGTATGAATAAAACCAGATGTAGTTAGATTCAATTAACATACATCAGATGAATTTGAAGTTAAGACTGGACTTCGACAGGGAGATGCCCTATCCCCAATACTCTTTAATATAGCATTAGAAATGGTAGTTAGAAAAACTCAGAACAAATATGGTGGGTTAAATTTGGAAGAAAACAGAAGACAATGTGAAATACTATCGTACGCAGATGATATTATCATATTGGGGTCAGATAGTCAAGAAGTTAAAGTAGGAACCAAAGAACTAATAATAAACAGCAAAGACATTGGATTACAAATAAATGAATCAAAAACCAAATATGTGGTAATATCTTGGCGAGAAAATCACAAGGAATATTTAGAAGTTGAGAATTATAAATTTGAAAGAATACATAATTTTAAATACCTTGGCGTTACAATAAATAGCAAAAATATTAACGACAACAAAATTAAAATAAGAGTAACTACAGCAAATAAATGCTATTACGGAGTAACGAGTATAATCAAATCAAAAATTACAATATACAAGGTAATTATCAGACCAGTTCTTTTGTATGCGTGTGAAACATGGCCAACAACTAAAGGAGACGAAGACAGATTAGCAATACTTAAAAGAAGAATATTTGGGCCATAATAAATAATATCACACAACAATAAAAGTACAACAGTTATATAAAGAGCCAGACATAGTTGCTGTATTAAAATATAGGAGAATGGCATGGGTCAGTCATGCATGTATGGAGGTCAAATAGTCTTATAAAAGTGGTTTTAAAATGGATACCCCAGGGGAATAGGCCACTTGGCAGGCCAAAACAAAGGTGGATTGACAAAGTGGAGAAGAATTTAGCAGAGATTGGAATACGAGATGGAGTAACAATAGCACAGGATAGACAGATAGAAGCAAGTTTGTGTTGCGGTAATGGGCCTTAATGGCCTTTAAAAAAACCGAAGAAGAAGAATAGATACAAAAATCAAACAAAAAAATTATAGCTGTTTCAGAAGCAATGCAGATTAAGAAATAATTATTGAAAGAGGTGGTTTAAATTTTTTTTAAATTTTTTTTTTACAAATCAAAACCTTTTTTTTTTACCTACTTAAGTTTCATGTAACTAGTCATAAACATAAATGTAAACATTTTAGAAATCCAACTAATACATTTTACTTTTGGTGCCAGAAAGCCATGAAGTGATTAATCAATACAAACTAGGATTTCCTACAATAACACCTCTAATTGTTATGAAAAAATGTAAGGATAATACACCTAATAACAATGACACTTTCGTGCTTGTATGTTATAATTTTGTAGGTATTTTGAAATTCAAACTAACTTTATTTTCAGTTTTCTTCTACAATCCTTCTAAAATTGTTGCCCTTAATGTTGCGTTACATCCTCCCAATTGATTTGAGTTGTCATCACTGTCTTTGCTGGTATAAATTATTAACAATAGCGCTAATTTAATGTTACCCAGGTAACATTAAAATTAAAACTAATAATTGCATATAAGTTAAAGCCTAATGTAAATGATAATATTTTTTTTTTTGACAGAAAACAGGGTAATTAGGGGTAAAGAGGTAAGCAAGATTATTAAATGCCCAGAGCTTAGCGCTTCTTTTGGGACCCCTCAAAATAAGTTAGTCTCTTCATTATTTATATTAATTAACTTTTTATCAAGCATGTCTGAATACTCTGGCCTGGGCCTTGCAAAACATAGTGTTGCACAATGGTCTAACCATGTATTAGTTGTCTGTAGTTATTACTTAACTATAACAGTTATTGTTATAGTTATCATAACATTTTGCGATGTATTATTTGAAAGATTTGGGAAGTGCCGATTTTTTTTTTTCTTTCATACATACGCAAATTATAGGGACAGTTCTATTAACAACGTAGCAATTGATCTATTGATGCGGTTAGAATTTTGAAAACCAAGTTGAATTCGTTATGACGTCTACATTGGATTTACTTTCCCACATTTTTGATTTTATCCTCTAAATTGGTACCAATCAAATTAAAAAAAAAAAATTTATACTTATAATTATTAAAAAAAAAAATTAATAATGTAAAAAATTCGATCCTAAAAACAATAAAAAATTTCAAAATTATTTTCCTTAGTATTTAAACTTACAGACACTTCTTTTGTCATCATTATTATCTATGTTATCCTGACTATCATGTTGTATCTAAAAGTCATCTTTCTGAATTCATAGTTAAAAATAAAAATTCATGTTAAGAAAAAGTTTCGCGTATTATCTCATTATAACCCGTGAATTAATGACGTTGGAAAATGGTGTTGAACACGTCGTGTTTTTCAAGGATCATGAATGAGGGCGCAACAAAGAATGAAAAAATTTCGAATACCTGGCACTGCCGTTACATTAGTTCTTCTATTGTTAAGAAATATTAATCGATGCTTTGTATTATGTGGTTGTAAGCTTTTGTTAAATCAGAAATGCCCTATATTCTGAAAAAAAAGAACTTAAATCTCGTACATTATAGTATGTCTGTGCATTTTATACTACCCAGACGTGCTTTGCAAATAAATGTAGTGTTTTGATATTTTACGACTGTGTGACTGCGGTAAAAGATAAAATATGTTTTATGTACATTTTACAATGTAAATATAATTAAGTGTTTAAATTTTAATTGATTTGTGAATTACTATTTAATTAAGCATTAAAATCAACTCGATTTTCAACTTCCTTACAATGTGATCATAAAATAAAAACTAAAAACTAAGTGATTTGACTTTCTGATTATCCACGTTATTAAATATTATTTTTTTAAGTTCATTAACAATACATTAACAGATTATTGTAACTCACGTTTCACTTTCACATATTCATTATAGTACGAGATATTCAAGCAAAGAAACTAAATAGGTAAATGACTCAAGATAATTAAACAGAAAAAATTTGTGTTGAATTTCCTCGATATTTAATTGATACGTTTGGTAGGCTTTTTATTTTTGACATAATTAAGGGTAAAGTTATGTAGAGGCAATGAGTTTGGCGTTGAAACAATAATCGTTTAACCATGTGTAGTAGGTTCAATCGTGTCCCACTGGGTAGAAACTAATGTGTTTGATTGATATTTTTTTATGATGTTGCTTACACACATCGTCTTATCTGCTTATAACTACTAAAAATGACATGTAATTATTTTCAATTTTATCGAATTTAATGATGATAACTCAGATAAGTCCAGTCATTTGACCACTTCAATTTGTGATTGTACTAGTGTAGGTTATTTTTCTTGTGTACCTAGTTGTGTTATACATTTGCAGATCTTAAAATGTGTTTAAAACTGTTATTGAAATTATGTTAAAAACTTTCAAATGCCTAATTTTTTGTATAAGATGCACAAAAAGTTCTGGTAAGATTAAATACCTATAGTAATACTATAAAGTATAATTTGATAGTCGTTTAATACCTACCGGATACGCAATACTGTTGGTTAGATCCTATGGACCATATTATTGTTGTTACACGTTACAAGCATGCACTTGCACAAGCAATGATTACTCAACTACATTTTAACGTAGTTGTAGCTTTTGATTTTAGATTCTGAGCATAGTAATGTTTTTTTCTTGGACACAATTTTTCGGGTATTCTAACATATTTACCTGGTTGAACAATTTCCTAGACCTATTTTAACACAAATTTTGTTCACCTATTGATGTTTTTTCATTGTTATTTTCTCATTTTTGTCACTATTTGTTTTGGCCGTAACTCTTCCAATAGTTCAAATTTATTGACGTTTTCAAACGTTATTAAAATGTATTCAAACAAATTTAACGTCTCAAATTCAAATGTTCAAAATTGAAAAAATTACACTCAAAAAAGTTGGTCAAATTTGACCAAAAACGTTAATATTTACGTCAAACGTGTTTTTTTTGACATAATTGATTTAGATTTGTGGCCATAACTTCCAAAATAATGGACAAAACTATCTGAAACTTTTACAAAATATTGAAGTAAGTAAAATACAGGTTTGGTCCTAGTTTCAAATGATTTTAAAAATTTTTAAGCTAAGTTTAGAACCCTAAACATTTCGAAAATTTCCATTTTTTTTGGGGTTTTTAGTTTAAGTTTTTACTAGGACGTATACTGAACAACAGAGCTCGCTCAGAATCGTATTTTCTAAGACAATAGTTTATCATTGCTTTCAGATGTTAAATGATGCGTTTGAACAACAACTTCTAAGTTAGTGACCCACCCAAAGCTTAATTGCTATCCCGTAAAACTCCAACTACCCACGCGTCCTAGAGTGATCCAGACTTTTTTCTTTTTTTCTTATTCATCATTATTATTTCTTTTATTTCTATTATTAGCTCGCTCAGAATCTTGTTTTTCGTAAGCAATCCATTGTTTACAAATTAAATATAAACATCAAACTATACTTTTCTAATTAGTGACCTAAGCTGTAACCTACTCCAAATCATATGTCTAAAGGTACCCTTTTTTTTTAATTGGTTATAACAACCAATTTGTTATTAGAGGTTTTTAAATTGAAATCGGCCAAAAATGATGACATTTGTACTACCTACACATCTCGATTATTTGATACTTGGCTTGCTCAGAATAGTTTTTTCACTACCTAACTCAAGGTGGTCCAACCTTTTGTAGTTGGCGGGCCAATTTACACTTTCATAAAAACACCGGGGGCCGCCAGAAGAAAAAAATTATATTATTACCTATTTATATTTTATTTTATACAATACACAAATTATTAATTATTATTAAAAAATTACAATAATACATTACAAAATTAAAATTAAATTATACAAAAAATTACTAAAAAAATTACTTAGGCTAGGAATGTCTTATTACAAAAATAAAAATAAACTATTAATGTGATGATTGGAATTGTTTTTCAGGAGCCAATTTATCAATTTCAATTGACCACCCTGTAGTAACTAATCTAATGCAATATTATATAATCGTTATACCTTCTTATTGTGGTTTAAAATTTAAATTTTAAATTGTTGGAGGGGCCAAAAAAAAAAAAAGGCTTTGCGGACCACCCTGACCTATTTAATGATTTATTATTGCATTAAAATGTAAAGAGATACGTTTTAACTACACAAACAATAACATGTAGTGTCACCCAAAGTTGTGATTTTTTCACGCCATTGGTTGTTATTTTTTTTTAATTGGAACAAATAATACAACTTTGTCAAAAACATGTTTGACTCTTGCTTACATGAAAAGCTTCTGCGTTTACTCCAAAATTTTGAATAACAAATTGTTTATTTTGCCATTTTTATCTCTCTCCATTTAAATTTTGGTTGTCTCTAGGTATTGACAAATATTATTACGATTTAAGTCTCAAAACTTATAGGTTTCGTATTTCATTATTCATTTTAGCAGTTTTAACCACTATTCTAACATAGGAAGTGACAATGTTTGAGGGGGATAGTAGTAAACCTTTTATTAATATATTTATTATTATTTTTATGATCAACACTTGTTTTCCGTGTAAGTGTTTTATTTATTTTAAATTGGTAGGTAATTTCTATCTAAAATAAATTACAATAAAATCCATGTAAGAAGAATTTTCTTAATATTTTTAGCATTATTTAAAAACTCATTTAAAGTTTAATTGTCACGTATAAATAGGTTTAGGTCCTGTTAAAATTATTTTGATTACACACTTATGTTTTTTTTTGTTATCAATTTTTTGGTAAGCAGAAATGCTCAGATGCTTACATTTTATAATTACCTGAAAAATTGAAAATACTTGCTGAAAAGGCAGCTAAAATATCAAACATAAATAAAATTTAAACACTATTTAAAAATCTTGTATAGTTAACTAAATCTTCCTCCATATGTCTCCAAAAAACCCATTTATAACCCTGTACATTTTTCAGTGAAATAGATTGCAATCAATTACTATATTTATTTTTTCACCAAATCTTTGTAATTGCTCAAATACTTAAATTAATAAAATATTAACTCTATTTTTTTTCTAAAATTGTAAGTTCTCCTTGCCACCTTCAAAAACTTGGTGTATAGATTTTCTCATCCCATAAAATTCCTATCTTATTAAAAAAAAAAAAAAGTAAACATCACATAAATAAATAGATACCAATTTGAGAATTAAAAAAAAAAAAAAAAAAAAAAAAAATGAAAAATAGAGTTTGAGTGTTACAATTTGTTTGTATGGTATTTTAAGACAAGTATTCAAACATATTATTATTACATTACTTAATGATTGTTTTAGATGTTGGTACTGAAAAAGACATCTCAATTGCTGAACAAGATGATCTCCAAGCCAAAGAAAAAGAAAAGAAGCTTGGACATAGGCGAGTTGGGGTTGACGGTGAAATCACTTACAAGAAAATTCAGACTGGTCAAATCATGGGTTCAATACAACTTGGAATACAACATGCAGTAGGAGGTCTGGCCTCTAAGCCAGAACGTGATTTACTCATGCAAGATTTTATGACTGTTGAGACGACTGTATTTCCAAGTGATGGTACTAATCACACTGCAGCTCACCATTATTCAGAGTTTACTTTTAAAACTTATGCTCCAATCGCATTTCGTTATTTTAGAGACTTATTTGGTATTCAGCCTGATGACTATCTTATATCATTTTGTAACTCGCCTCTTCGTGAGTTGTCCAACCCAGGCGCTAGTGGTTCAATATTTTATCTTACGCGGGATGATGAATTCATCATGAAAACTGTACAGCATAAGGAAGGCGAATTCTTACAAAAACTGCTTCCTGGATACTACATGAATTTAAATCAGAATCCAAGAACTCTGTTGCCAAAATTCTTTGGTCTTTACTGTTATCAGTGCAATTCAAAAAATATTAGATTAGTAGCTATGAACAATTTACTACCTTCCAACATAAAAATGCATCAAAAATATGATTTAAAAGGTTCTACTTATAAGAGAAAAGCCTCTAAAGATGAAAGACAAAAGTCTTCACCTACATTTAAAGATTTAGACTTTAAGGAACATCATCCGGATGGTATTTTTTTGGAGCCAGACACTCACGCGGCTCTTCTTAAGACCATGCAAAGAGATTGTAGAGTACTAGAAAGTTTTAAAATTATGGATTACAGTCTTTTAGTAGGTGTTCATAATGTAGACCTTGCTCTTAGAGAGAAAGAAGAAAGACGAGCAGCGCGGTTACGTAAGGATGCAGATACATTATCGGAAACATCTACTTTAAGTCGTACAGCTGAAGCTAATCGCCAACGTTTGATGGCTCATTCAACAGCAATGGAAAGTATACATGCAGACACCGGAACCTCATCTGATGAAGATAGTGCTTCGCCTAGAGGTGGCATACCTGCTAGAAGTGGAAGTGGTGATAGTTTATTGTTGTTTGTTGGTATTATTGATATATTACAAAGCTACCGACTTAAGAAAAAACTAGAGCACACATTCAAAGCAATTATACACGATGGTGACACTGTTTCTGTACACAGACCTGATTTTTATGCAACTAGATTTTTGGATTTTATGACCAAGTATGTACAATATTGCTTTATTGGATTTTCAATGTTTTAAATTGTATTTATTCATTTTAGATCTGTGTTTAAAAAACTTGTTTGTCCTCTAAAACGATCACCTTCAAAGCGTCGTAGCATGTCACGTACCCGTACACGTGATCAGACTGATGCAGAGGGTACATTTTCGACATGTTCAACACCACCTCCTGCATTTGAAGAAGCTATTCGTCGTGATTTTGTGTATGACAAACGGTCCAGTATGACTCGACTACGTCGTCCATCACCTGGGCTTCGTACAGATGGTCCGTCCAGCTCGTCACACACAGGCGAGAGTAAGTCATCTACATTGAGTGTGGGATCGGGCAGCACCACATCTGGCATCGGGGGTTCAGCAGGCAGACATTCTGTGGAAGCCACGTGGACGGAAGGCACGCCTAGCTACACGGAATCATCAAGCAGCGCTGACATGGCTTCGGACACTATACAAATGGCAGTTCTGGGGGGTGACCTTAAATCTTTAGAAATGACTCGCTTATAAGTTAAAAATTGTTACTTATAGTCTAATTGAAACAGATTTTATTGAATTTAAATGTTTTGATTAGTCATAAATTTTATTATACTTGAATGGTCAAAATTCAATATTTGATTAGATATTTCTAGATTAAAATAACTTTTTTATTAATAATAATAATAATAATGATAAAAAAAAAAAAAAGACTACTAGCAATTTAAATAATTTTACTTTTCCATGATGGGATGCACTTTTATGATTGCTTTCTCAGAACTAGAACAGTATTATAATTCTATAAATGCTCATTAGGCCTATGTTATTATAAAATATATAGAATTGTTGTGCAGATATATAAGCATTAATGTGATTAAAAACTTGCCAAATTCGAACAATGATCTGCTAAAAATTATGAGTTTCCTGTCGGACTGTCAAATCTGATATACATTATGTATATGTATGTATGCATGTATATATATATATATATATATATATACACACATGTATTATATTTTAAATTTGTATAGCTGCTGAGCCCCTTTTGTTGGATCTCTTTAAGATAAGGTCAAATATATGAAACATATTATAAAATAATTTAAATACTAGTAAAATGTTTAATATTTAACGTTTATGTATTGTATATTTAATAAGCACCAGCAGTCGGCACAAAGTTCTCACATTCAACAATTTTAAAACTGGATTGAAGAAAATTATTATTAAATTTTAAACTATCTATTTACTATTAAAATGTATTTAATGATTAAAAAAAACCCAATATTCTACGTATTAATATTGTTGATTATAGATGATACAACTATGAATGAGAACCGCTTGCTGCGGATGAAACGCACTGTGATGGTTCGCGTATTTAGGTTTTCGCAAGCCGAAAAATAACCTAAGTTAAAATGATAATTATTAAAAATGTTATTTATTAATTATTACTATTATTATTATTATTGATTACATCTACGTAATAACATAAGTATACCTAAATGAATAAACAATTTTCCATTGTGTTCGTATCAACCGTTCAATCGGATTTAGAACTACAGTATTCGTAATTAAAAAATATTAGACTTGTTTGATCTTTTGAGGATTGAATGTTCAAAAAAAAAAAATAAAAATTACAAAAAAAAAAAAATGTTTTAATTTATTTCCAGAATCTGCAAATTGTTTCCTGGTATTGTTTACTAGGAAGTGTATGATGAGAACATATTCGGATAGTTTTTCAACAACTTTAGATGAAAGTTCAATGATTGTGTACTGATTTTTTTATGTTTGCGCTTATATTGCTGTCGTACTCGGTTAGTCAATTTTTTTATTTTTTTATCTCTGTGTTGTGAGTGATGGTAAAAGTTTGGCTGTTATTAATTTTTATGTTTTTGTCTCGAGTCTAATCTGTTTTTCATGTTTGTTATAAGTCTATTGCCTCACAAAACTTATATTATGTTAGGTTTTCGTTTTATTTATTTATATCATCTCTCTTAATGTATACCTATAGCGCAATCATTATTTTATAAAATATTTTCTTTTTTGTCATTTTTCGTTATTATTTTGTCAATTCTATTAGAGTAAAGTAAAATGTTATATTTTAAAATATTTATGTCGAGCATTATTATGCAGTTGATTAGTATTTATACAGTTTTGTAAGTTGAATGACACAATTTAAATGCAAGTCAAATTTATGTCACTTTTACATGACAGAAAATATTGGATGTGTCTAAATCTACATTGCTAACATTTTTAAACAACTTTTAAACCTTTTATCATAAAATAAAAATCTAGAAATTATGTGTGAAGTTTTAGGAGTGCTTAAGTTTTCCAGACTTCTTGTTCTAAAAATGTTCTCAAAGTTGAGTAAAATAAAAATATTTGATAATAATAGAAAATGTACAGTGTTTTTTAAATAATCTCTTCTATTGGTTTTCAAGAAAATTTTTTCTTTAGTAATACAATAAAAGTGAAATCATTAATAATTTTAGTTTCTTTTTTGTGTAGTATTAGATTGTTAATAAATAACCGCACAAATTTGTCGAGAACATCATGGTTGACAATAATGGTTAATTTATGTATTATATGGGGTCATAGGGATTTATTTATTTTATTATATTGCGTTTTATTTTCAAAAAATAAAAAATAATGATGGAGGATAAGCTATGGTTTTATAGAAAGGAGATACATTTTTTTTAAATAAAATAAAAAAAATTTTGTTTTAATTTAATTATTCAGTATACTACGTTATAGTATAGAAACGGTTGACCTAATCAAAATCTTAACAATTTTTTAGGGAATTTGTTCTTTAGATTATTTAGAAATTAAAACTGTTGAAAATTATTATTTAAGTATTTAGACATTATATTATAATAATTTTTCCAGTTATAGGCCAGACTCATTAGAGAAACAACAGTGATTCAATTTATTGTTTTTTAAGATAAAAATTCTTTTTTTGAGAACTTTTTCTCTTTACCTACATTTTACAACTGTAAAATGTGCTTAAGTGTCGATAAAATTTCAAATAGTTTCAACTAATCTGAAGCTAACCGTAGAACTTTAAAATGTAAAATATTTTACAGGTTTCGATGTTTAACAACACTCGTCATTTTCACATGTAAAGGTGGGTCTTTTAACTCAAGCTTTGCAAAATGAATTCCTAAAAACTGTTAAAAAAATTTGTAACCAATTGTTAATTTTTTTTTAGGCATTTATACATCGTTATTTTTTTTTTTCAGTAAGTAACTCCTTCATAGCAAATTAAAATTAAATTTAAGTTTTACATCTTATTCGAACGAGTAAATCAAAGTACATATTATATCGTAAAAAAAAAAAAAAAAAAATACAACTATTTTTAACCTTGTACATACGATATGGATCATTGACATTTAGGCATTTAGGACATTTAGGCATTTGAAACAAGCTGACTGATACGAAAAAGAAAGATAAATAAGATATAAATAAGAAAGACATTTAAAATTTTATGAGCATCTTATTGATTGAAATCGCTCACAATCGTAATATTTTAAAGCAATGATTCATTATCGCTTATAGGTTTAATCTCAAATAATAATAAAAGGAGAAAATTTCATTAATTAAGATTACATTTTTAATTACTTTTGTTCGAAAATTCGAAATTTTGTATCATCCTACACAACATAGAAAAGCTATTAATCTACCAAAATATTTTTACAGAAACAAAATCGGAAAGCGCCTTTATTTTTGTCCGGGTTATTGGCCTGAACAAGGAAAATATGGAGGGGTATCCACGCCCTTAAACGGGTGCGGCTATTTAGTAAAAGGCAAAGTTTGCCAATAATTTCTCTACTCGGTGGTTTCGTGTGTTGTTGCGGACGCGCTGATAGATAGCGTTGCTGTCGATCTATCTATTTTTAAAATTTTGTGTTTAGAAAAATAATTGTCATCGTGCGATCGCGTCAAATTTAGGGTTTTTACATACAATGATGGCGTCATAAAGAAACTTCAATTTCAAATAACGTATGTAAACGTATCTTCTCTACGGAATTCCGAAATCGCGGGAAAACAAGCGCCCTATGTAGATGAGGTTTTACTCTTAAGAAATTTTTTTTTTCTTTAAAATCGGCCTTAGGTAGTAGGCACTTTAGAAAGTGACTCCGCGTTTTGGTGTTTTTTCGTACAAATTTTAGCCGCGCTCGTAAACGATTTAATCGCCCAACGCTCGTTTTTTAGACTCGTTATTGACGTTTTTTTTCTTTTTTTTAATCGCACGTAGGTGGTACGTGCAGTAAAATGATGGGCATCGTGCGTCATCGTTTCTCGGAGTTTCATTGCTGTTTACTCGCACTTTACACCGACGCGGGTTTCTATACTATGATAGTTCCTCTACCTTTTTTTACGTGTTATTTTATTGAAAATACATAAACGAATTTCAAACGGCTCTCTATCGGCACATCTATCGGCAGCCACGCGATACGCTCCAATCAAAGGTCGCGAAACAAAGTTAAAACATATCAATATAATATAGCCATCTAATGAACATATAGGTGGTACTGTAAAAAAAAATAAATAAAGAATAAGAGTAAATAATTCAACAGTTGTTGTACACCAACAGCAGCTACCGGTACAGCTCGGTAGTGTTCATCATATTATTATAGAATTCGCTGTTCGCGTGGCAGCAGCAGCAGCAGCAGTGCGCTATCGTTCCAGTGTAATTTATACGGATATCGCCGTACGTCCATAATATCCCCGCAGGGTGGTCAGCCGGCGGCAGTGGTGCAGAGACAGAAGTCGCGGTTATTTTTGTTTGATTATTATTCCGACAAAAGTCGATAGTATCGTCGAAAGCACCGAGAAACGATGATGAAAATCGGTTTCTTCGGCGCCGGTAAAATGGCACAGGCGTTGGCCAAAGGGTTTCTGGCGGCCGGTGAGTGCAGTATCTACAATAATAAATATTTTTGTATTTTCCGAAAATTCTTTTCAAAGAATTTCAGAATATACGTAACGAGGCGTGTAATAATATTATACGTCACTTTCAAAACGCCCAAAGAAATAAATACCAATAGATCGAGAGCGGGGTTCATTCGTTCGTACAGTTTTCAATAATTATAATACTTTTAATTCAGTTCATAAATAATGTTGTCTTCTCTACGATCGCCTATATTGCTGCTGTACACATATAGGTCTCACCAAAGGCGAGTACATCACGGCCAGCTGTGCTCCGCAGGACGTAGCTTGCGTGGACGCTTTTCAGGTAAAACAAAATATATTAATAAAATACAAACTCCGTAATATTATACGCACACACCGGGCAATATAATAGTTTATTCGTTTAAAAATCAATCAATAATGTATCGACGGCACGTCGGAGAAGTTGGTAAAAGAGTAAATCGCACGGATAAACAGTGCAGGCGTCGGGTTATTTAAAAACGCGTTGTATTTGATACTGTTGTGTTACAATTGACGGAAAGGGTATTTTTTGACTGTAGCTCCAAAATGTGTAGGTTAGATCTATCGGCGAATCGATTTTGTATCAGCTACCGCGTTTATTTTGTTCTACCGACATCGTTTACAATTTTTTCTCTATTTTTCCCGCATGGAACGTGGTTATTAATTACTATAGTTGATATGATAATTAATGTCGACCGGTATTATATTTTAACCGTATCGTAATAGAAACATTATATTTTACAGCTATAAAATAAAAAAACCCAAACATTATACAACATAAAATCATCTTAATCTCCTCTAAATCTACGTTACAGAATTTTTAACAACTTGGGGTCTTTAAATCCTAATCGTAGCAAAGGATGTACTGATTTTACAATAATATGTTTTCTTTTTTTTTTTTTTGACCGAAGTATTCTTACATAAACTCAAAAACACAACTATTTTCTTATACATTTTTGGCTAAGAAATGTTTAAAATTGGTTATTTGTTCAATTTTTGTTTATAGACGTTTCAACGTCGTTATTAATTTGTTATTTTCCTTTTTTTTTTATTTGGCAGTAGGTGATAACTTTTCCTTTTAAAAACTCCTCCGTTAACTTTCCAAATTAATTAAATTCTTAGAACATATCTGTGGCGACGTAAACAACGCACCACGAGTCGTCCGAGTTGTTTACAATATTGTCAGTAAATAAAGGGAAACCCCATGTTCTAGAATATACTATAATTATCTCGTTAGGGTAGTTTCGAAAAAGATCTAGAACAATCGACGCTTATATACCGGCTGGTCAGACGCTCAGTCGGTCAGTCAGTCCGTGAGTACACTCCGCGACATTCTCCGCGATATATTCCGCGATTCCTCCGACATTGTAACGTATATTGATATTTGTTTTTTCACATTTATACGTATTTATGTAATATAGTGTTTATTTTAAATTAAATTAAATTGTGAGTGATTTTTTATTGCCTAAAACCCACATATCTAATTCAAATAGATAAAGTTCGAAAGTCATAAAAATGTCGAAACATTTTAACCATTATTTTAAATTAAACTTAGAATTTTCAACTTAGCTGGTTCAGTTTAGTGAAAACTGTAATTATAGATTTAAAGTTTAAATACGCTGTTAGAAAAATCAAATATATAATTTACCGTTATAATGAACCGTTATATTTTAAGCGTTGATTTATTATCGCGATTAAATTGATCATAAAATCTTGAAACACGCCTTCTAAAACAGTAATCAGTCCAATTTCAATGTGAACTCGCATTGTAGCTTAGTCAAAGTTAATAGGATATTGAATAATAACTAATGAATTGTGACTAACCTAACCGACTATGATGAGTCATAACTATAATGAAAGCCGAAATACAATAATATAATCGGAGATTTTTTTAATAACTCATCGTTGGTCAATGGCCCTGTATATTATATTGCCATGGATATTGTCCCGGTCCAGATTGTCTGATCAGATCTGATCTAGATCTTGATAATAATAGATATAATTGTATAGAGGTTACCTAGCTCTAACTTATAGGTACTATTTACGAAAAAAACTTCTTAAAATGTAAATCTTTTTAAATTTTGTCACATAGTATAATAATGGCGCTTTTAAACTTTGATCAAAATTTGATTATTTAAATTTTAAGTATAGATGTACCCACCTGATGGCGCACGTTTAAACTCGCTATTTTGTTTACAAGTCAAATCACTGATAGAACTATAGGAATTCTTCATTAAAGATGATGAAAGGTAATTTTATTTATCGAAATTTTATATTTCTATGCGCCGTGGTTACTTTTAGGCGTTTGGATCGACAGTGACTTTTGACAATAGCGTTGTGGTCGAAAACGCTGACATATTGCTGTTAGCCGTCAAGCCGTCCGTAGTTAAGCCCGTGCTGGAACAGATTTTCCCGAACTATTCGTCTAGACACTTGCTGCTGTCTGTCGCTATGGGCGTCTCTGTAAATCAGTTGGAAAAGGTATATACAACTGTTTTTTTTTCGTTTAAAATGTTTTATTTTACTTGACATTTAATTCGAGTATTGGCCTAACTCATTATACTAAAACAATATTATAATATGCCATATTGAGTACCTATTGACCAATGAAAAAACAATTAAAAAATTATCATGTATTAATAGAAAATAGTCGTGCACAACTGTTGCGAGGTAGTCTGTAGGCAGATTAAGTAATGCTTTTATATAATATATGGCATAAAAACAAAACACGCAGACTCGAGGAAGTACCGCCTGCACGCATCAAGTACCTTCCAATTTTTTCAAAAATATTCTAGCGTACCCTGTGCTTAATTAAAAAAAAAAAATTATTAGGGTGATAAAATTAAAAGAAAAATATATTTTTTATGGTGCGCCTATACTGGACTATTAAGGTTATCAAATTAGAAGTTGTACGCTAAAATATTTTAAATAAAAAGGATTATAGTAGCATATAGACTCCGTATACATCTGCAGATGCATAAACGCATCGAAACAAGCGTTTAGAAATATCTACAAGTATAGGTATACAATATATTATTAATTTTTTTAAATATCTTACGGTTCATACGGTTGTTAGGCACCTATTATTGATTGCAGACTTGTATACGTAGAAAAGTGAAAACTGCGAGTAGAACTCATATTTTTGATATTTTCAACACTATAACGGGTTTAATTTTTCAGTAATCTACTTTATTTTGACTTAGTGTTTTGTTGCGTTCGCTGTTAGTAAAATAATAATTGGACGAATGAAATAAATAACTATTATTATGGTACGACTTTTATTGAATGCAATATTTAATTATTATAACATACTATTAATAGTTAACAGATAAACAAATAAATAAGAAAAAAATGTTACAACAAACGAATAGTGAATATTATAATAATTTTCAATCTGATGAAAAATCTAACCTAGTCGTTAATCTATAATTAATAGGTTATCATGTTGTTATTTTTTTCACGCTCAAATAACAAACTTATTATAGATATCTTATTTTGCGTGTTTTTGCAACCATGCGTGTAAATAATTTGTTTTTAAAAATATATTAGGTCATACGTAAGTACATTTATTAGATTCGTGTTAATATGTTATTTTAGTGCATAAATTGGAGGTTTGTTGCACCTAATACCTGAAAAAATATGATAAGATAGGAGTGAATGTTGAAAATTTTAAAAATATTTCGGTGAAGTAATGTATAAAAAATATAATAATACAATTCTCAGACTACAGTTCAAAATTAGTCATTATGACGTGTATAATATTGAGGTGTTAGTAAATAACTATAACATAATATAAACGAATTATTTCTAGTTTGTGAGATGAATAAAATATTATTTTATGGGACTTATGATAAAACTACATTACTTTTGCTAAATTGAAAACCTATTCTAGTATAATTTTAGTTATAAATGAGTCATTTAGTCGCTATTACTTCATAGGAATTGTCTATAATGATGTGTATAATAATTAGTGGTCATTAATCACTATCAGATGAGTTCATACCAATGCGATTTTTATTGATAGAAAACAATTCACATAAGTAATAGGTTCACACAAGTACGAGCACTATTCAGAAACTTTAAACTTGTTGATTCTCGGTTATAAGTTAAAAAAAGTCCAGTTATAATTTTTTATACACCTCCCAAATCAGAAAAAAACTTCAAAAGGTTAATGTATTCAGTAAAATCATATTCTATTTTTAACACATGTTTAATTTTCGTGAATTATCCAAAAATTTTCAGTTGATAACTATACATAGTGTAGGAACATTATATTACGAGTATAATCGTATTACTTTCTTGTAACCTAAACATAAATATGTACCTATATAATTTTTTTTTGATCATCTAGTGTTCTAGTGTGTAAAGTATCGATTCTATATTGTGTTTTGAATCGTAGTTTCAAAATAATCTGCTAATAATAGTTATTACTGTCGTTATCATAATAATCAAAAGTTAAATCAGTTTTCCGTGTTGGTCGATCGAAAAATAGGTATTTGTGATAAAAAAAAAAAAAAAAACAAAAATTGTTTTAGCGTTCTTGTAATCAAAGCTGGGTATATTATTTACTCCTCGTTGTAATTAAAAAAAGCAAAGTCAATTTTGAACTTGATAAGTTAATTTTTTTTTTTTTTTTAATTTAACGTGTTAATATGTAACGATTAAAATTTGTTTTAAACCCCTTAAAAAAAAAAAAAAAAAAAATAGTATTGCTAAGAAAAAAATGCGAAAAAACATTTTTAAAGCTGAAGAAATGTCGTACTAGGTACGCAAAACTGTGTCGGTTAAAAATACGGAATGTCAATTGTTTTTTGTTGATTAGGTTTTAATTTGAAAAATTAAAAAAACTAACTTTTAACTGAAATTAAATTTTTGCTTTTTCAATTGATCGAGTTAAAAAAAGTTGTTTACTTTGCAGTTGTAGCCCACGACGATAAACGTTTTCGAAATACATTTTCCAGCATTTACCGGTCGGCTCGAGGGTGATGAGAGTGATGCCTAACACGCCCGCGCTGGTCCAGTGCGGCGCGTCCGTGTACGTGCCGGGCACTCGAGCGACGGCCGACGACGAAAAGTTGACGGAAAAACTACTTTCGTCCGTGGGCACGGCCGAACGCGTGTCCGAGTACTTGATGGACCCCATAACCGCGCTCAGCGGTTCCGGTCCAGCATACGTGAGTGGTGAAATTAATACAATATTATTATTATTACACGTACACGTAATAAATAGGCAAGCCACTGTTTTATAACTGCAGTTTGTAAAACGTTTTATGCACGTATATTTTTATAGTTTTATACCGGTGATCATATTTTTTACTAAAATATATCACATGCTACACAATGGCTGTCATTAGAACACCACCTAGTGTTGCGCAGTAGAATGTAACGTAGGTATGAAATGTCTTATTGTCAATCTGTTAAGACTGCTCAACAACAAAACTCATCTGTCGTTGGTGTCTTTTTATTTTGATTGAAACTGTTTGTAATACATAATGGAGAAATCGATAAGTTATTGAAAAATCAATAAAATCATACTTAGGTATGATAAGTACCTACACCGTATAAAAAATGACGTTTATCAGTTTTGGAAAACGATTATTTATAACGTTTGTTTTAGATGCTCTACCGTAAAAGTAGCTATACAACCTGAATATTATTACAACGTTATCGTCTTTGATTTTGCACTTCACAACAGAGCTAATTACTCGCAGTTATTATCTTTATGTACCTACCTTCTTACCTATTTTAGATTCTGAGCTAAGCGAGGAAACTATTGATTTAATACCACATATTAAATAATATATTTTATAATTGATCAACTTTTATTATTGGTGCATTATGGCACCAGTTTTTTCAAGACTTTCTATTCCAAAAGAGTTAAACCACAAAAACGAAAAGAAAACTTGAGACCTAACCTTTTTTTTTTTTGCCATTTAAGCCGGTGGCGTCGGGGGTACGAGACCTAACCCAACCTAACGTGATTTAGACAAAATCAATTTTGTTGCTTGGTCATGACTTCCGAAATAATGATTGGAAAGATCTGAAATTTTTACTTAATGTTTATATGGATAAGATACTATATAGTCTGTTACAAATAAAAAATATCACAAACATATCTGAGCTATAGATCTTTGAAATTTTTGGAAAATGTTTTAATTTTTTTTGTGGATTTTGTTCGATAAAAACAAAGTTAAGTTAGTTTAATATAAGGTTGTTGACACGTATAGTGAAATATGTGACTAGAAAATAATTATTTTCAAGTATAGTACTGCAAAAACTGAAATTTTCAAAAATTTATAAATTTTTTTTTGTCGCTAGAAATTAATTTTTTGATTTTCTGATGTTTCTATCGAAAAAAGAAATAAATAAACGTGTAATGTGTCTACATGGTGCGAACTTTTATAATATGTACACAAACGTTAAAAAACTACTAAAAAATTAGAAACCACGATCGTAAAACAAAAACAAACCATTCTTAATAATTAATAAACTTAATCTCAAAAGTGTATGGTTAAATTGGTTTTTGTTTTTGATTTGTTCACTCACAGGTGTACGTGATAATAGAAGCAATGGCTGATGGTGCTGTGCGCATGGGCTTGCCCAGGGATATGGCGTATAGATTAGCGTCTCAAACAGTTTTAGGAGCTGCAACCATGGTAAAAAAGACGCTAGAACATCCAGGGAAACTGAAGGATGACGTTACCTCACCCGGGGGTAAGTTTATCTTTATAATATTTATGATTCTATACACTTTAACAATTATTTAAAAATTCCCTAAAAAGTCCCATTCTCGGAATTATTTGTTAAAAAAGATAATTCGTGTTCACGTTTGTTTTTTAGAAAAGAACTATGATGATTTCTTATTTTAATGTCACATTTAAAAACCTGTTCAAAGATTCATGGATTTTCGTTTCGGGATCTTTTTTTATTAAACAATGTAAGACAATTTTTGAATTTCGCTTTGGTAAGAAATGAATACTATTTAACCGGTTTTCAGAAAATGTTGAGCGGCTCTAGATGGTACTACGGTTAAAGTTTTTTTTTTTTTTGAAATTTCGAATATTTTTTGAGTTACGTTCCAAAAAACGAGAAATAAAACATTTCCAAAATTGTTCCAATTATCGAAGAATTAAATAATCTTAGCACCAATATAGTAGATACCTACTTGAAAGTTTTTCTTTTCAATTTTCAGAAATTAGTATACGATTATTGAGCTCGCTCAAAATCTATATTTTGAAGGCAATGGTTTATCATTGTTTTCAGATTTCGTGTTACACGTATTTGTTACAACTTCTAAACTTCTAGGTTATCTTCCCAAAGTTACGACCCATTTCAAAGTTAAATCGCTGATCACTACTCTAACAAGCCACCCGATCAGTACTTGTTACTCAGTTTTAATTTTTTCTTAAATACTATCCGTTTAATATTGTTTATTTTTTTTAATTCGACTCAATCGTGTATACGTACTTTGCACAGGTTCTACGGCTGCTGGCCTCTATGCTCTGGAACACGGCGGCCTGAGGTACGCGATCAGCAACGCTTTGGAAAAAGCAACCGAGAAATGTAGAGAAACTTCAAAGACTGTTTGATCGTGTTTTGACAAAATGCCATATTTTGCCGCCTCCCTTACAATATAATATAATCTCATGGCTGAAATAAATCGCGTATCATATAGTTAAAAAATCTGCTTTAATGTTCTTGTCCTATCCTACAAGTGACGGTTTTAGTAAAAGTTTATTAAATTATGTTTACTTGTGTAATTGAATTTGTTTAACCTTACAGTAAAGATTAGACATTTTGAAGGGTATAAAACAGTAATAACTATTATGATGTTAATATAATAATAAGATTAGATAATTTTGTAGTATAAAAATTTGTAAACCTAGATTTCACTTTTGTGTTTACCCAATTAACAAAACACGGATGACGTATTATACAACATATTATATATACTTACCTACCTATATTATGTTATGTTCATGTTTATTATTGATAACACATTTAAGTTAAACAATAATGATAAATGACCAATATTATAATGTCTTCCAACGATAAAGACCAAAGTATGCATCGTCTCGAGGGGAGGGAAGGGATTTGGTAATACGTTTTATAATATTATAAAAAATAGTTTTGTTTTCTACGAGATGATATTATAACCTTTGACCATGACAAAAATGTTATTTATGATGAAAACTACATCAAAAATACCAATCTATATATTTATATTAATAAACGTTTGATTATTTAACAAATGTTAATTTGTATAACGTTAAAAAATGTGTACTTACTCTACAAATTTTTTTATTGTTCTGTTATTATTATTGTAATATTTTTTTTTCCTTTATATTAAAACTCAAGTGAGGTCATATAAAAAGTTGAAACTAATTTTAATTTGTAGGTTATATTTTATACGATTCAGATTGAATAAGTGATAATTTGAAAATAAAAGAGCGTAAAAGAAATGATATGTTGTTTAAATTATGTGATAGATATCAATTTAGAGTTAAATCTTGTAATACCAAGTATTTTTAATGAAATTTTATGTTGGCAGTAACTCCTGCATTACCTATTTCCTGCTATATTCATTTTTTATGTTAAAAAATCTATATTATGTCATAAATTGAGATCTCGCATGAATCTATGAGTATTCGTAAAAGTAAAAGAGTAAAATACTCGAAATTACGCACTGTTGTAGAGTGATTCCGATTTTTAGGATAATTTTAAAAATAAAACATTCAATTATTACTCTTTGGTATTTGATATTATTCGTTGGGTTTTTTGGTATTAGTTTTAAAATTATTTTCTCATGATGATAAAATTGAGATCCTATACAATTTTAAACAGTTTTCACTACTTTTAATTCTAGACCAATAATAAATTCTATTGTTACGGCACAGTTTTTATAGTCTAACTAAGCTCACTCAGAAATGTTATTTTTGTAAGTAATTTTTAATTGCCTATTGATTGAATACACAACTTCTAATTTATATTTCTTTCAAAACAGTAACCCACAGCATCAAACTTCCCACGCGACCCGATATAGTGATTTCCGGCTTTTTTTCATTTTTTGTTTTCTTCGTTGATAATTTGAACTTTGTACACAAAATAATAATACTTTTAGCGCAACTGTAACTATGTCAAACGGGGACATCGAATGTTCACTTATTTTGGATGCGATATAGTAGGTATTTGATAAAATCGTTGCCGTTTGCATGTTCTTAGCTTAAACTTTTAAGTTAAAGGCTACTCATATTTTCTTTGAATTAATTCAGTATTTTTTACGAGGTATCTACGTGACCGGAGACGGAGGCCGAAAACATTAAGACTGTTACTTTTGAAATTTTAGGCCACGTGTAGCAACAGTAAGTATACCTGTTATATGGTAAAATGTCAACGCAGAATTTGATATATTGTGTACAACAATATTTTGCAAATGGTTATAAACGAGACGTGTGTCACGCGAGTTGTTTGCGCATAATCGGATATTATTAGGTATTTATTATAATATCTGCGATCGCATGGTTTTCTTTTTTTTTTGTCCAGACGTTTGTCGACTGATAACACAATATGACCGTTTCCAGTACTTAATCGTGCCTATAATCGACCGTAATAATATTATTGTATTCATGGCGTGTGTGGACTACTGCGAATGCATTATATTATTATTATACATAATATAAAGTTGATTGAAATTCCGGTGATTGACAATCGTTTTAAATTTGTATAATGTTCAGACGTGTCACAAATAGAACGTTTAGCTGCAGTCGTTTGGGCTAAAAACGCGCCCCGAAATCAACAGGTACTCGCGTGACTCATACGTTTTATTGTAATATTTTACGTCTCGTTTATGCGCATACAGGTATACTTTTGCGGTTTCTTGCAACACGGAACATAATATTGCAGCTATAAAACGATGAGAATTTTCGAGAAAAAAACTCAATATTTGAAAAAATAAAATAAAATGTCAAAATATCTTGTGTAGGTACCTAACCTAACCTAACCAATATAACCACTCCTGTACTTTTTGGTATGAACTATATTTAACTATAACTTTGTATAATTTAGTTGAAGTACGATCGCGGTTTTTTTTATTGTCTTAATATCTACACAAAAAAACGTTACTTTAACTATGTACCAAAAAATTTGAGAATCAGACAACAAGAATTTATATTGTAGCCATTTTAAAACTTTTTACGGGATCATATCTGTGGCTTGGTGCAAGAAGGGCCAATGTCACATTTTGATGAAATTGAGATTCTTTGACCAATGTAATTTTTTTTCGATTATTTTTATTTTGATAAAACCATAGACATATTAACTAATGGACCGCGCATAGAGAGAGAAGTTTGGGGACGATATAGAGTGAGTAAAAAAAAAACATCGTAAGGGATAATACAGTGTGCCAAACGACCAAATAAAAAAAATTATGATAAAATAAAGTTGATATTATTGATCGGCATCTAATCTTTGCCGCGAATAACTGCTTGGCGCTTTGTTGTATACATGCTCATTTCTGCAATCAGTATTTTTTTCTACGACCTAACTGTGAAGTGTAAGTTGCATTTATGTTGTCTATGATTGTTCTATGTTCTTAAGTTTTAATATTTTTATTATTAGTTTGTCTATTATTGTTCTACAATGGTTAATGAGTGTTGTGTCTATGGTTGCAATACCAAAGCCGGTCAAAACATCAAGTTTTACCGGTAATTTTTTTCTTGCACTTTGTTTTTGTGTATTTAACCACCCCAACTGTTAGTTTTTACCGTCACTAGATATATAGTAATAATGTTATTTCTTGTATCTGTTTAGATTTCCTAAAGGAGATATCGGTGATGCGTGGATACAATTTTCAAAGGACACGTTCCGGAAGAAGAGTTCATTTTCCAGACCGTCTTCAAGTAGGATCTGTTTGACTACGTCACTGGTAGGGGAGTGATGTGGCGACGTAAACCACGCACCACCAGTCGTCCAAGTTGTTTACAATATTGTCAGTAAATAAAGGGAAACCCCATGTTCTAGAATATACTATAATTATCTCGTTAGGGTAGTTTCGAAAAAGATCTAGAACAATCGACGCTCATATACCGGCTGGTCAGACGCTCAGTCGGTCAGTCAGTCCGTGAGTACACTCCGCGACATTCTCCGCGATATATTCCGCGATTCCTCCGTCATTGTAACGTATGTTTATTTTAAATTAAATTAAATTGTGAGTGATTTTTTATGGCCTAAAACCCACAATACATAATTAGACTTGTTGGATACTTTCTGATGCTTTTTAAGTGTGAAAGTAAGTTTGTTGGATCATATTCAAAAATTGTTGAAAGTCAAATCTTTAAAATTAAAAATATATTAATTTTAATACCTATTACCGTTACGATTAATAGGAAAAATGTAGCGCTGGAGTAATATTTCATCATTTATACATAATTAGACTCGTTGGATACTTTCTGATGCTTTTAAAGTGTGAAAGTAAGTCTGTTGGACCATACTTGATATGTATTCATTAATCGTAGAATGTATGTGCTTTTTTTCATACGTTTATAACTTTGTTCGTGAATGTGAGCTACAAACTTTAAACTTGAATACCTAGTTAAATATTATCCAACATATTCCAATAAATGTCCAACAATGTTCAGTGAGTCTTCATGAATATTTCTGTGCTGTTAAAATTTATAATATCGTTTCAATGTAGTGCTGAATATGAACTTGGCACTAAAAACTTTAATGTTATATAACTTTTGAAATATTATTCAACAAATTCCAACAATTTTCCAACAACAATATCGGATAGCTTTTTAAGAATGTTTTTATGTGTATAAATAAAGTTTCTCTTTTATATGTAGTGCTAGGCATGAACCTGGCACTACAAACTTTAGATCCGAATAACTTTTAAATTACTTACCAACAAATTCCAACAATTATCCAACAATGTCCAACAAGTCCGAGTAGAGTTTGTTGGAATGATTTTTTTAAGTTGTGCTAACTTTGTAGTGCGAGTGGAGTCGTAGTACGTCGTTTATCATCTTTTTTTCAACACCAGATTGAAAACCCTTAATTTATGTTTGAAATTGTTGAAGCATCAAATTCTGATTTTCGGTGTTTAGTGTTGTTAGTAATTTTTCATGTGAATTTAAATAAGAATATACTTATAATTTTCAAAAGGAAAAAAATATTAAAACGCGTTTTTCTCTGTAAAGTACCCACCACAAAATAAGTTTATTATTGTTCTTGGGTATAGATATTGTTAATTGAATATCGATACATTTTTTAAAAGCAATACACGTCGTATGTGTTTTATTTTTATACATTCTTAGGTAGGTACAGAAGTTTTACAAAATATTCGTATTTACTTTATTCATACGCTCTTAATGTATCGTCAGTCGTCACGTTTGCGTAACAACATTATTATGTATTATACATTGTTAATATAATAACGAAATGTGTTCATAGAAAAATATATATACGTACAAATACGTCAGAATATATGTAACTATTTATAGTCGATCGGTTTTATAATGCATTGAGAAATCCTATACACCCATTTCCGTTACGCAATCGACTCGGATTTACACGGATATGGAAAAAAAAAAAAATAAATAAATAAAAAACCCAACAACAAAACGGAAAAAAAAATATTAAGAAAAAACGGATTTCACGGACTATTTGGCATACCGAAAATCGGGTGAAGCGTTTTACATATCATCTAATGTGAACGAGGCGTTACGAAAAGGGAACTAACTATTTTGTTTTCCATTGGTCTTAGACCGATCGTTTACCGCGAACGAAAATTTTTCTCAATCGGTTTGTTTGAATTTATGCTTAAAATATTATAATGTTGCAGTCTACGCGTTCAGTCGTTATAAAGTATAAACTCATAAGCAGCGAATGCCTTACATGAGCAATAGGCTAGAAAAAAAAAAATGTTAGAATCATAATCATTTCAAGTTATGTCGTGTTCCTCATATTAAGCAGAGTTTACGGAGTAGAATGTTTTAAAATTGTATAAGTATACGTACGTTTAATTGGTGCATGTGTAAATACGGCAGTCAAAATATTGCGGTGGAAAACGAGGATTTTATTATACTGTTCACTCTTGTTGTATATCGGATACATCCAGCTGTTTGCGAGTACGATTTTGGCTGTCGGCCGACGGATTGAATGAAAAACGCTACGCTCGGTCGATTAACCATGACAGTGGCCCGCGATATACTGGGTCAATTGTATTGCTAAACACTTTGTTATGGAGACAGTTCACTTTTGTTTTTACGTTTTCCATAAAAAAAAAAAAGAAAAAAAACCGCATTTGACGTACCTACCTTACATTATATTATATTATATTATACGCCATCGTTCAACCGCTAAATCGTGAAAATATATCTGTAGCTTTCGATGATTATATTTTTTTGAATCCGTTGATTTTTTTTATTCTAACTATTACCTATTATTGTTTGTGTCTGTGCTTTTTTTTCTTCCAGAAAATGCCTGTGGTAAAAATACATATATTCGCATCGTGTATATAAATCACAGCAAAAAAATTTCGATAAAATATTAAATAACGTGTACTTTGTAAGTTATTACCGTTTCACTCCACCACGCCGTATTATAAGCGTATAATTTCGCTTAAAATTTAAAAACACGCCCAGTGGATCCAATATAAACCACACGTTTTTCGAACACCTGAAAAGTTTGCATCATTAATCTTGATAAAAATAAGAAATGTATAAATAATATGATATAAAATGTCGACTGAATACCTACTTTTAAACGTATAAAACAATATTTTTTTTTTAGAATAAACTTAAAATTGATGTATGATTAAAATTGAAACTATATTTTTCAACAGAAATCTGCTGGATGTACCTGTCATATAACAAATTGTCACACAGGTACCCACGTGTATCTTATGGAAGAGTAGCACGGCTTTTACCCAAGCTGTTCTACTATAGGTACCACAAGTTATCTCTCTTGTTTGTTATTATATTTTTGATGATCAATTTTAGTTGTGGTCCGATGTGCTTGGACTTGAAATAGAGAGAGAATCTAGCGTAAGTTTTTGCGCTTTGCCGTTTACTTACCTTGTCTTCCATACTGCAATTATGCTTCAGTGTTTTAATACAATATTTAAAAAGTAATTTTATGCATTGTTCTTATTTATCGTACCTAATTAATTATAAATTACGAGTATGTTATTTATGCGTATTATTTATATTATTTACACATTCCAAAGACCATTATAATTGTAGTACAGATACCAGGTTAGGTAATGTTATATTTCCTCATCTAAAATAGAGTTCCGAACTAAATTGGTGGCTATTTTATATTTTTAAGTTATGGCAAGTTAGCGCGTATATTTGTGATTGAATAATAGAATTTATTTTCGAGTGTAGTCATAGATCAATCGTAGGACGAGACAATTTTTTTTTACTAAATTATTTATGTTGTCACGTTTTTAAACAATTTTAAAATTCACGATAAAAATCTGAAAATAATATAATACAAATTTGCAGTACCGTTTTGACGACCGATTTTCCCAGCAAACGATTTTCGTAACGATAAATTACTCACCGCTGCAATTATTCTCTATATCAATTCCCAAACCCTTTCCCATTTTCTCTGTTGATCTCCTTCTCTTATTTTCTTTAATTTCCCCGGACACAATCTTAACATGACGAATTTGGAGTGGTGGTGGTGGTGCAGTCTGCTCCAAACCGAATGTCATCACCGTCTCACCGCAGTCATCAATCAATCGTGTCGCTTTGACTACCGCTGCGGGTGCATTCGTTTCCGAGAGTGATCGATAGATTTTTACGATCGTTTATGGCGGGTTTTTTTTTAAATTCTTAACTCGTTCATCAATCGTGAGTTTTGAGAATTGAAAGTGTTTTGTCTTTAAGCCGTCCCAAGATATCAAAGGACCTGCACCATAAGTCATGATGCTGCGGTAAGTACAACCGATTATAGTAATAAAATATTCCACTTGACAAGTGCCGGAGAGCCAAAAGAGTTGAAATATCTGAATAACTTATAGAAAAAGCTATCGAAAATACTCTTTAATGGCTAGTCAAAATACAATATAATTAATTACAATTTAATAACTAATAATCAAGACTGGGCAAGTTAACAACATTTTTTTACTCGTGAAGTTAAGTCATTACTAACCTAACTTAATTAAAAGTTTATTTTTTTAAGCTTATTAAATTAAAAGTTAACTAACAAAAATAAATTAACTTTACTTAAAATAAAGATAACAGTTCATGTTTTTAATTCACGTGGTTTTCTACCTAGTATGACATTTTCTCCACTTAAAATTTTTTTTTTCGTTTTTTTTTTAAAAATTTTCTTTTTTTCTAACACCTACTTTTTAAAATTTTTTTGAAATTAATACTAAGTAATTCGTAATATATTTTAATTAATTAGTCGTATTTGTATGGTTTTCAATATTGAAAATTTGAAACATAGCACTTGTGATGTATATTTTTTCCAATAAAAATCCAAAAATTAATCTTCTATTTTCATCTTTCTATTTCCTATGATCGTTGTATGGGTGTATCAATATTAAAACTGGTAATTAATAATGGAAAAGGCAAAAATATCAAGTCTCTGAGATGATAAATATTTAAGTTTCAAATCTATCCATTATTACAGCGTGTGAAAAAGTTAAGATGTACATTACAATATTACATTTGTATGTTATTTTTATCCGTCCTAACATAGTGTGAAAATTTAAAGTTATTTGAAACATTAATTTTCAATTTTTTTAGTTTTTGGTACATAATAATAATAAAAAAAAAAAGTAGGTAATAAATAGTAGGTAACTATATACATTTCAATTAGGATTGTCAAGTTTTTGTAGCCCCCCCAAAAAAACAGAAACAGTCACTGTTTATCAAAATAAATTGAAAGAGATAAAAGTTAGTATTTCACATATTATTTTGTTTTTAAAATGTTATTATAAATATTTATCGCATTTTTTAACATCATTAGTTGCCTAAATTTATTTCTGTTGTAGGTACACGCCAATACGTCATCATTTCAGTTTTTAGTAGTTTATATTGCTTACACTGATTTTGAGAACGAATTTAATTAACCGTACAAACTGTTAACGCGTGATTAAAGTTTACATCAAAATCAATAATTTGTCGGTCTGATTATTACTTTTGGTCTAGAGAACATAATAGTTAAAGAAAATCAAACAATATCACTCTAGAAAGTACATCTCATTAACCCAAGTAAAACTTGTTTGCTAAAATATCATATTATACTATTCAGTATCTCTCCAAACTGGATAATAAATGGTTCAGTATTCACCAAAATTATTTTGAGTGATTGTTACATAATTGTTACATCATTTAAAAGACAATAAACCTACGCCCTAGAGCTAGAAACAGTTTTTAAATTTTATACAGTTGGAGGTTTTATTTACCATTTAGAACTGTTTTTATCCAACCCTTTTTTAATTAATTTTTTTATTCGAATTATAAATTATTATTGAATTAAAACTGAATTATCTTTTTAACGCAGGTGGTGTTATTTTAATTAAATTTTTTGTTGCGCTCTCTCACATTTTTTTCTATTGTAGTAAATTGATACTCTCTCGTGCTTTTGATTTTATCGTCTAAATTTTTCTAACATTAATGTGAAAATTTTGAAATAACGCAATTTTCAACATTTTTGAAAACAGTGGACAGTGCATTTAATAAATGGAAAAATTGTTTGATAGTATAGGAATCATCGCAAATTAAAACGGGATTTAAGAATACTGACTTTGTATCGAATAATTGTCTATTGTCGGATAAAGCAATTGATACGTATTAGAAACAGAAAACGTCTCTCTCCTATGACATGACGTGTCTGATGGACAGTGATAGAAAATCATGGCTTTCGATCCGTTTCAATATGATTATTTTACATATCTTTTTGAATGCGTGAATGGATGCTGTTACGTGATTTTCAACATAAACCATGAATTATATAACACTTATTACAATACGATTTTGACTTATTAGACATTCAAATTTACTATCTTTTAGGTAGGGATCAAGCAAACACAATTTCTTCTTAAATAACGTTGAATAACCTGTACGCAATTTACAGTTACCTAATACTTTTAAGATTAAAAAGTAAAAACCTACCCTATATTTTATGCTTCATAAAATAGAGTATGACGTGCGGTGTGTAAAGTGTTTAATTACACATAATGTGTGTACGTTTTTAATTACGCCATAAGAATTGGTTCTTGCGGATGAACAGTTAGTATTATTGTTAATACAAATGTGTGATTTTAGAAAACAATATAATAGTATAAGAAACACAACCGCACGGAGTGAAACTTGAAAAGTAGTATAAAAACAAACACGAAAATCAGATGACGAGTGCTGCGAATTTCCATCGTACGGTTTGTTTTCGACGTACGAGAAGAGTAACGTTTTTTTTCTCTCATAAATTTTTTTATTTTTCATGGCTCAATGACCAAGCTAATTTATACTGTTTTTACGTGTAGTATGTTATATGTAAATTTAATGGTACTTACACACTTATTTGTAGGTATACAATACTTATTTTGTATGGTTCCGCTTGAGATGCGACGTGTATACTACTGTAATATATTTTTTTTAATTAAAGAAATTAAAAATGTGTAACAAATAATGTCATAGGTACATAATAAATTTTATAACTTAGAAAAATATTAGAACATAAAATTTATAACCTATAAGTTTATTGATAACTCATAGAGATGCTTCATAGGAACCTATATAAACGAGCATGGAAAATGTCAATTTCAAAATTTCTCATACCATATTGTACAAGTATTGAAATACTTCCAATTACCTCGAAACATTTTTAACACACATTGTTGCATTTATCAAACCATTTAAAACAAGAGGTCGCTTGATTTTAATAATGGAAAATGCCCTCGGTAAAATTTACGTAAAATTAGATACCTTGCCAGTAAAATTTACCGGGAAGTTCACTAAGCTCAAATTTAACAGCTATAACTATACGGCCGTTGAATTGTTGAATACATTATAAAGTTTCAATTGAATAGCATAAAATTAAAAAAAAATGTCATTATAAAATGCTATACACAAGTTTGTTGAGCACTTTAAATCTTTACGAATGTTTTTTTAGTTTGCAAATAAAAAACAGTCTATAGGAGTAATTATTTTACATTTTTTGGTTTCGAAATTTTGCCCATTTGCACGATGATACTGTTTTTAAAAAAATTTACATAATATGTATTACTAAATTTTTATTCGGATTTCACGTTGTTTGTTTTGCAGGACATTATCGTTGTGCGTGATCATATTATGGTGTGATCCCGGACACGCTGCCCAGTACGTACCGATTGAAGGAGTGGATGGCAATGATTGCGCTGTCGTGCTCGAGGGATCGAAACATTTTATTTATAACAGCGGAAAGGGTTCACCGTGAGTAAAATGATAATATAAGCAGAAAAAATAAAAAATAAACTATTCAATATTTATATTAGTTAAAAAAACAATTTTAAAAAATAGTCAAAAACGAAACTATATAGTGTGAAAAAAAAAATTCCCATCGCCATGATGGCGAGAGCAATGCTCTCATGTGCTTTTAAAAAATATTTTTGATAATTATCAAACCATCTTTTACAACTATTTAGATATTTAGGGTACTGTAGTGACGTGTTAATCATTAAATTGAATTAAGGCAGTCCTACATGACATACTTATTTTCGAAAAGCTATATATATATACAAATATATATATATATATATATATATATATACAATTTGTATTAATTGGTCATTTATATTTGGCCATTAGTAATTGTACTTAATTTAAAACTTAAAATCGTCGAAATCGCTCAAAATTACTTTTTTATTAATTTTCACTTGTCGTTAGAATGTGTAAAACAAAGCCTTTGTAATTTCTTGCATTTTCCCGTGGTAATGCATAAATTTAAAATACCATAAATGATTCATATGAATTTGATTAGTGCATAAAACTTTAAATGATTTAAATTTTTAAAAACGTCAAAAAGCTACAAAACAATTTCCGAAAAAAACCTCCTTTTGTTACTTGATTTTACGTAATTTTACCATCTACAGAAATTGTAGAAAAACATTTTGAAACCAAAAATGTAATCAATTTATCAAAAACATTGTATTATATTATTGATAGCTTTAGTGAGTTTTAAAAAGTGTAATACAAATGTTAATCTTTATTACAGTCTAAAAAAAAAAAAAAAAAAATTCTAGAAATATGCGATTTTCCGAATAAAATATTATTAATCATATAGTATTATCATGATAAATCTGGTATTTTTTTTTTTTGTTCTTCTAATAATGATAAAAAAAAGCGAATTTTACTATTTTTTGTACGTCGTATTACTGACCATCAAATTTGATTTTGCAGGCACCGATCGGCAGCTCACATGTGTATAACGTACGACACGGTAAACAGAGCTTTTTTAGACGTTCAAAACCGTCATGGTAAGTACCTATTTGAGTTTAAATAAACTTATTTTTCTTTTAATCAAAATAGATGTATGAATAAATGTTGCTTTATATTAATAATAGATTTTTAGATTAAATTAAAAGTCGAGTTAGTTTGAGCGAGTACTTTAAATTTTTAAATTAAATTCACTGTCGTCACAAAATTCTTAACACGTACAATCAATGGTAAAGTACCAAATAATTTTATGTGATCAATGTTATTTTTTTATCGGGTATAGACTGATTTCGGTATTAGAAGAAAATACGCGAACTAACTACACGACTGCATGTTAAATTTTTAAATTTGACGAAAAAATATCATCTTCTATTTAATATAGGTGATTAAAATTCGTTTTAGGTATGCTCTTTTTAATTGTCTGCAACTTTGTTAGACATTTTAGAACAAATTCTTTTTAAAACGTTTGTTTGTGCCATTGTACTAAAAATTCTTAAACATACATAGACAGGTTATAAAATGGTTGTACTATTAAAATGATTATTCGTAGAATGTGTCTTAATTTTATTTATGTGTTGTAATTAAATAAAAAAATAAAAAGAATAGCATGTGACAGAAATAATTTTAAATTGCTTCACAATCGTATTTGAACATATTTTCATCATTGTATTTTCAACTATTTTTTGAAATTTTTTAATACTGCCTTAACTAATAGTTTTATAAAACTGTCCTTTAAATAGTGTGTTTATAGTTTATACCTACTATTAGTATTGAAATAATGTAATCGTTTATTGTGTGTGTTTCAGTATTACTGGAGCCCAACGACCAATGGGGACCGATACATTTTGCTAGACTTGGAGAATTACTGTTGGACGTCTCTCAAGTTTTGGCGAAAATGTAATGGTGTATTCAAGTTTAATATTATATATTTACATTCCATTTAATTGATAAATTACACTACTAAATGTAGGTAAAGAATATTTCTTGGTAGATTTAGTTTCTCAACTCAAATCAATAGAAGTTTTTATAAAAAATTACTTAACGATGGACTCTAAAAACAAAGCCGGACATTTCTAAATCACTTGTGCAGTTAAATGCCGCGGGTCATTGTTTTGGAAGGTTAAGTTATAATGTTTTGTTTATATAGTGCTGCAAATGCGGGTCTTTGTGAAATTATATTTGCATGTTTACAAAAAGTATGAAAATGATTAATTATGCATAGTATAACTGTATGTTATAGTGGTTTGAAGTTCATTGCTTGTCCTATTCCGCAACAATATCTTTTCTAACATTTAGTTTATTTATAATGATGATTTCTATAGATGATACATAGCTTTTAACTTGATATTGTTTCAGTCGGGTTTATTTTATTACATATAAATTTTTTTTATGTTCAGGTACGACTTGAATGCAGACGACGTGAACAAATTCTTGCCGATGATTGACACGTCCAAGACGCTCATAAGAAACGTGTGTCCGTCGTGCTTATCGCGAGTGTCTTGCAAGTCCGGCAAGTATCGCAGGGCTGACGGACTATGCAACAACATCGCGAACCCGACTTGGGGCGCTACGATGTCGACATTCAACAGGTTATTATTATTACTTATACGGTCGTACAAAATGTGTCCAAAAATACCAGAAATAAGCGCGAAACCAGTTGTTAAATATAAACGTTCAATATATTATATAATATTAAACTTAAAACAAATGCAATATATGTAGAAAAAGTTTCGAACCGCGATAGGTGTAAGATATAATTATAGGCTTTGTCGATCGTGGTTGTCGTTTTTAGGAGCCGACGTGATTTTACCAGAATCGATAATAGAAAAATTTAAATTCCAAAACTCGAAGTATAATTCATCAACAACAAGTGCAAAAACGTATTCTATCTTTTTTCTATTCTTTTTTTTTCTTATTCGTCGAGTCCTGTTTTTATCCCTAAATTTGTGCAAATTAGTCCTGCACGAAATTAATGTTACTATTAATTACTTGTTTCCAGATTGATAACTTCGCGGTTCGCCGACAAGATTTCAGCTTCCAAAGTCGCTGCTTCAGGCGACCCGTTGCCACTGGCGAGAGTAGTGTCCCGGACCATTCATCCGGACGAGGGTCTGCCCGAGCATGCTGGGACCGTTATGTTAGTCGCCTGGGGACAGTTTATGGACCACGACCTAACGCTGACTGCCACTCCGTTGGGTAAGCGTTATAAGTTTATAACTTACGGGTGCAGCCGTAACAAGGAAAATAACGGGATTGGTATGATTAATTTGAACAATTCGAATCGGGGTGTGAGTAAGCAATCATGCAGTTAGTAAATGAATAGGCATTGAGGATTGTTTATTGTTGTATAGAACATTTTTTAAAATTATTTTTTGGTTATTTTTCATAAATCGTCGTTAATTACAAAATATAACGGTGAAATGATTTATTTAGCACATAAAAATGATAACGAGTAGCCGTACCAATACTTTTAGTTTTGCAAATGCGCATTTAAAACTGTAAAATAACTTCACTTAAAAAAAATAGCCGGGATCACTCTAGGTCGCGTGGGTCGTTTAATGGCGACGATTCGGGTGGGTCACTGTTTTGGAAGTGGTGGTTTATATAGTATAATATCTGAAAACAATGATAAATCGTCTCTTTCGAAAAAACGATTCTGAGCGAAATCTCAAATCGATGATAGGACAGCGGAAATTGGATTGAATATTAATATTTATAAGATTCGTAAATGAAAAGAAAACCGAAAAAAAACCAAAAAAGTTTTAAAATACGAGTAGTAAGTGGATTTAGACCCGTAACTACAATATGAATGTATAATAAATATATTATAACATACGTTACGACTTTTATAGCAAAATAATTCCGTTTCATCGATACGTACTTATTTTATAGGTTTTTAAAAATATTGGTCAGGGTTTTTTGAAACTTATTACTGGTCATGAAAAATATTGGTTTACATAACTTACTATAATTTTTAAAAATTGAATTGTGTTAGTTACATTTTGTAAAAAAAAAAAAAAAATCTCAAATACGAGTATGACCAATTTTTCCCGTTTTTCCTACTTGAAAAAAAAAAAAAAAAAAAAAAAATAATAAAATTCTCTTATGCAATTTTCAAAAATGTTAAGTAACATATTCAAGTACGTATGGTCAACGTCATATTAAAATTTCAAAGCTTTTACTTGAAAATTAAACTTTTTATTGAACATAAATAAAAAAAAATTAAAATTTTTTTAAATATTTTGAAATCGGTACCAAACCTGTGTATAATTTATATAAGCATTGTGTAAATTTAATAGTTTATATTAATGATAATGATTTTTTGCTTGTCTTTACTATGGAAATTTATTTTTATTGTTAGGTACCTACTAGTGCAAACTTGAACATAGTTTATTGTTTTAAAATTTTAGTTATACTTGTTATATTATGAGTTGTATACTGTATGTGATTAATTTGAAATAATTATAGTATAAAAAAAGATGACGGATTATTTTCTGTTAATATGTTACCTACATCTAAAATTTGAACTAAATAAATACTTCAATTCGCGTTTTACACGCGTGTTCAGATCCGATCAATAGAAACGAACCCGAGGAGTGTTGTGGTCGGCCGGACCATTTGAAAAATAAATATTGTAACGAGATCAAGATACCGGAAGATGACTATTTCTACAAAAATTTCAACGTCAAGTGTCAAGACTTCGTGAGAGCTTTTCCCGGCGTGACACCATATTGTAAATTAGGTAATTTCAATAAACAATTATATCTTAGACCGGTATATAATATATTATATATATTGTATTAAAGGAGGACGCAACACAAAAAACAATTTGTTTGTTAAATTACTGTAATCAAAACTATTAGAAATGATTTGGTGAAAATCTGATTAAATTATTTAAGGGGATACTTAGAACAGCCGCGTGACGCCCCATTTGGTTGAGCTCGTTATAATTGCTTATCTTACGCGTGTGAAAGTTGCTAACTTTACACAATGATTAATAAACCTATGCATTTTGTTTTAATATTGTATTTACGTAGCATTATGTAATTGTTTGTGCTTAAAACAACAAAAGTATTGGAATTTCAATAAAACGTTTAGTTTTTTTTAAACATTAAAAGTACTAGTAGAGAAATTTCCGTTTTTAAGACGCCCCTGTTTCACACAGGCGCACATAACACAAATAATTAACGTGATCAAATTGGAAATTAAAATAAAACTAAGCGCTTAAGAACAATCCTAGTGCCACTAATGTATTCAGCGCGTAAAAACACATTTACTACCTAGGTAAAAATAATTATTAAAATATTCTTTGAAAGTTGGTCAACTACTTTGTGAAACAAACAACTTTTACATGTATAAGATAGAATAGGGAATTACGGTGAGCCCGTCCAATTAAGTAGCGCGTATTTTTCGAATTATCAATAGCTCACTGAATAATGCGAGTGAAATCTACGTTACTTTTTTTAGAATTCAACAGTATTTATTTAAAAAAAAATTATTTTTTGTGTTTTGTGCCCCTTTGATGTCAAAGGGGGCTATTGTTAAAATATGTTTGCATTTCAGGGTCTAGGGTACCGTTCAATCTGCTTACTCCGGTTATCGATGGAAATACAATCTACGGAGCAGATGAAAATTTTGCCAGATATCTCAGGTCGGGATTCACAGGGCAGTTGAGAATGAATCCGGCGTTTGCTAGTTTAGGGCTGAAAGAACTTTTGCCCATGAAGTTGAACATACCGGACGAAGGTTGTATCAGAGAAAATTCCTCTCAATTTTGTTTCGAATCGGGTACGCCACGCGATGTATTATAAACAACCTACTTCCCCATTTTACTAAAAATATTCGCGTTTATAATTATTGACTTTGAAACTTACAGGAGAAATACGAGTAAACGAACAGCTCGTTCTAACGTGTATCCATACGTTAATGGCCAGAGAACATAACAGAGTGGCTAAAGAGCTGTCACAAATTAATCCACACTGGAACGACGAAATGCTCTATCAAGTATGAATTCAATCGTGACATATAAACTATTTATAGATAAAAAAATAAAAACAATTTGTATTTTCAGGAAGCCAAGAGAATAATCGTAGCCGAAATACAACACATAACGTACAACGAATTTCTGCCCATTCTCCTGGGCAAAGAAATAATGGATAAATACGATTTGACGACTAAAAAAGAGGTGAGAATATCACTTGGATTTTTCAAATTTTACAATGTACCAACGTTTACCAAATTTCAGGAGTATTGGAACGGATACGATTCCGACGTGAATCCGAGTATATTTGCTTCGTTTTCAGCAGCTGCTTTTCGTTTCGGTCATTCCCTACTGCCGAACGCCATTGAACGTTGGAGCAAAGCACACGGTTTTATCGGTAGGTTCACATCCAGTACATCAAAAACACGATATAGTGGCGCAAACTCACGGGGTCAAGGGAGGAGACCCCCATTGAAAAATTTAACACAACATTGTATTTCAAATACCAAACGAATTTTAACGAATGTAAGAGGTAGTATTGGTGCTGCATCAATAGTGGACGAGATGAAGGAAAATAGACTGAGATGGTTTAGACACGATATTAGGAGAGAAAAAACAGAAGCAGTAGGTAACAGCGGTTATGAAAATGAACGTTGATGGAAAAAGAGGTAGAGGAAGACCAAAGAAAAGATGAATGGAAACAATAATTGAAAAAGATACGAGGGTGGTTTATGTGTGCGGTAGGGGATGTAAATGATCGCGATAAGTGAAGAGATTAGACGAAGATGGTCGACTTTAAACATGCGGGAGAAAGGCGAAGAGTAAGAAGAAGAATACCTAACAAATTTAAACTTTTAGGTATGTGGGTGGGCTTAAAAATTATGTTTTGTCCCTCTTCATTTAAAATAGCTCGCACCTCTGACACGATATAAATACGACGTTACTTTTACACGTCATTAATGCATCTGACGAGTTTCGAACGGTTTCAGCTTCCAAGAAACTATCGGACTTGATCCGCCGGCCGTTCGATCTGTATCGGGCGGGAGCCATTGATGAGTACTTGATGGGTCTCATGAACCAAGTAGCCCAGGCGATGGATGACTCGATCACACGCGAAGTGACCAACAATCTGATTAAAAAGCCGGGAAACCGGTTTGGTTTTGACCTGGTATCGTTCAACATTCAACGGGGCAGGGATTTTGGGTTGCCCGGGTACATGGAGTTCAGACGTCACTGCGGGCTGCCAGTAGCCAACAGGTTCGAGGACATGTCAGGATTCATGCCGAACTCCACCATACAGCGTTATCAGATGGTTTACCAGTAAGCAAACGCAAACAAAACCGCGTAGAGGGTGATCAGTTTTACGTTTTGATTACAATATAAACCTGTTAGCAGGATAACTGAAAAAATTATATTTTATTATTTTTGAAGGGTCTCCGTCACTCGTCGATTTTCTGACGCGACCAAGGTTATATTTTTCCAATTTTCATTCTGAAAATGATTCTGAAATCATGATTACATTAAGATACGCTGCACGTATAAGACTTTCGGGAGCATTAAATCATTATTTTATTAGCATAAATGCATTTTAGATCATACCAACACGTATTATTTTTAATAATATAATTTTGTACTTCCATGATTGAGATTTTTCTGGTAAGGTTAGATCCAATACTAATGAGTTAAATTAAAGGCAAGAACCTAAACTCTGCAGCTTTACAAGATGATTTTTCAAATAATCAAGTTTAAAATTGATCAATTATCGTCATAGTTTTATTATTTCAATATTATTATTCATTTAATTGCAAATAAATATTTTCTAAAATTATCTTATACAAACATAATAGTAATTATCGTGAGTTCAGAACGATTTTCAAGATGAAAGCTGGATACCCTATTAATTTATGGATTACTGCTGAGACCATATTTGCGTGATCCAGAGTGACCTATAACTATAGCCATCTTAAATTATAATATATATATATATATTGGTGTTATGGACCAATTTATGTCTGGAAGTGTTAGTCATACCATGAGAGCTGAAGCTACCACGATATTTTTTTTAAAAAATGTATTGTTTTATTTTAAAAAAGTATTAAATATTAAACATGATTAATATATTGTTTTATTGTTTCCGGTCAAAGTAAACTTAGTTTGTAAATAACACGTCAATTTTCCAATTTTCATGATTGAGGCTTTCAACACAACGTGTCTCCGATCATAATAGTAGTTTTGACTGTTGAATACCAGGTCGCCGTTCGACATCGACCTGTGGTCCGGCGGGGTATCGGAGAAATCGACACAGGGCAGCGTTGTCGGGCCGACATTCAGTTGTATAATTGCTTTGCAGTTCAGCGCGCTGAAGAGAGGAGATCGATTTTGGTACGAATTGCCCGACCAACCGTCTTCGTTTACGAATGGTAAATAATAATATGTACCAACAACCATGCTAAATTGCATATACGAAGGAATGCGTTTTTTGCTCTTTGACCGCAACCACGCGTTTTGTCGTTACAGATCAGTTACAAGAGATCAGGAACGTCAGGTTAGCGCGTTTGGTTTGCGACAACACGGATATTATTGACACGATTCAGATGTATCCCATGGTGCTGCCAGATCACGAATTGTACGTAATAATTATCGTAAAAAAAAAATGGAATGCTCGATTCGCTATCTTGCGCGTGATATTATAATACCACCTATTTGTCCTAGACTTTTGAGCAATATACAATCCATAAATGATTACGTTTATACGAACTAGTAAAATGTATTTAAATAAGTATTAGTTTTAATAAGTAAAAATGTATTTAAATGTGTTTATGTGTGGGGCCTCCACACAAAATATGTTTTAAGGTGTATTGTGTAGGCAATTTATCTGACTTACATATAATAATAATTACATACACACATACATACATAACTTTATAGATTATAGACCTGTACTAATTCAATCATACCTCCTTGAGTGTTTGTCCAATTCTAAACTTGAAAACAGGTTAGAAGTAGTCATAATGTATATTTTGGATCCTTTGAGCCACATTTTTAGAGTAATAAATTTTACTCAAAATAAAAAAAAAATTAAATGTTTTGGGAACTTTAATGTAAAAAAATTATTTTCAAGCTGTTTTATTAAATTAAGCTCGAAGGATCCAAAAAAGACTTCATAAAATAATCATTACCGTTTTTAGATTCAAAATCGGAGTTAAACTTAATGAGTTATGATCAAACATGTTAATCATTGAAGTAAATTTTATTTCAAAAACTGTGGTGTCGAGGCCGCTTAACTTAGATGATAAACTCTACGAAATCTTTTTAGCAGCCGCAGTGAACTGATTTGGATATCAAAAGGCGAATAAGGGCATGCGAGTAAAATTAGACACATTTTGTACATTACGTTCTAATAACATTTATATTGTATTAAATTTTTAAACACTTTGGCCCATACTAAAATCACCGCTGATTTGAAAAATTTTAATACTTGTTGAATCGTGTGTATGTTCCGTCTAAAACATAACCACCACTGTTCCACTAATATTATCGTAAAAACATACATATATTTACGTAAAACGATTTGTACCCACTCGAATTTTTCTTATCTTCTTTTAATGAAACCATGTATTTAAACAATAATTATGTATTTGTTTCGATTTAAAATTTACTTGTAACATAATGTGATTCTAAACTTAGTGTGGGTAATGATGTATTTTATTCACGAGACGTGTGTTTATTGTTAGTTTTTTGTATTACATTTTAGGAATCCAAGAGTACCGTGTGGAAGTGGCCTAATACCTAGGATGGATTTGACCAAATGGTCCGATACGGCTCTTGACACGGCTGAACCGAACACGAGACTCGTAAGTGTTATTATCATTATTAAATAATCTTTTTAATTCAACAAAATGCGCCAGTAAATCATCTCATTCGCCTAAAAATAATATAGCTGACTAATATTTTGACCTATTGGTATCCGAAAAACTCGAACCCCTACGCATTTTGTTTTTCTTTCTTATTCGCGGTACAAATTTACAACCATGGATCAGTATTAGGTATAATATCATAGTGTGTATTGATGCGCTACAAAACCATCGAGACTAATATTTGCTCAACGATTTTGGAGAGGTTTAAATTGTTTTGAAACGACTTTGAAACAAACGTTACATGAAGTAAATGTGAGGTCTGTTTTGGACAAACATTATGTTATTTTTGTTTTGTTTTCAAATTTTCAAAACTTTTCTTAAAAAAAAAATCCCCCGAACGGATAGATGATTTTTCACTTTAAAATAAGCTTAATGCGACTGACGTTGGTGGTTTTTTTTTGCAGTCGAACGTGGAGAGCAGCCTCAAGTCAGGCATGACGGAAGCGAAGATATTAGTGTGCGAGAATAATTGTAGTAACAACACGGCGGTGTCGAACCCGGGTGGGACGGGCACTCCGGATTCCGGGACGCGGGTGATCACGATCATCGAAGCGACAGGCGAGGGTGACGGCAAC
>CM029359.1:257978-282174 GCA_017140985.1 Hormaphis cornu | reverse complement strand
GCGCTGATAATGAACTCCAACTCCGTGTTTGGCGGTGTCGGCGGCGAAGGCGGCGCCAACCAGAGGCTGAAGAGAGGCTCGGAATCCGCGGCGCTGACCGGGAACGAGACGAGGCCGACCGTCGCGGCTGCATCGGCGACCGCGTCGACCGCGTCGACCGCGGCGGTGACGGACGAACGCGAAGCGTCGCTGACGGCCGAGATGCTCGTCGCGGATCCGTCGGACGCGCCCAAGCCGGTGCCGATCAAGCGGGGCACCGCGGTGGACGGCGCGCCGCAGCCGGACATGACGCAGGCCATAATGGAGCAGCGAGTGGACTACGACGTGGACGACGAGTTCGTCGCGGCCAACGGGCACGGTTACGACGCGCCGAGGACCAGGCCGGTGAACAACGATTATTATTATTACCACCGGGGTTACAGTCACGCGCCCGTTGCCGACGGCGAGGAGGAAGACCACTTGGAGGAGAACGACGAGGATGGCGGTGATCACAACTCGCATTACGAGTACGTGCCGATGGAGTTTGATGCGGACGGAAACCACAGGTGAGGAGGACGTTAAACGCGTACACCTATCAACGTTTGATTAGAGAGGAGTACACAGAGTTCCTAGACGGGAAATTCAAGAGATGCAAATAACTGTAGTAAACTAATTTTTTTTTTCTTCGTCATTCGATTCGTCGGTACGTGTTAAACTAGATAAAAAAAAAAAAAAACAATAATTGAAAGCTCACTAAATGTTCGTACAAGCAGCGGTTTCTTAAAGACCGTACAACCGTATTGATAAACACCGATCCTATAATTAATATACTGAATAATTTATAATACGGGTACTTAATATTAAGTATATTAAATATTTTTTTTTTCTGAACGCAGCCGTTAATATACGTATTGATTTGACAACGATAGGTTTTTGTTTTTTGTGAACACTTTTTTGTCGCACAAAATTTTGGAAATTAGACTTAGATTATACATAAAATATATATATACCTTGAAACTTTTTTTGAATAGTTTTATTTTGTTTTTGAGTTATGGCCAAAACGCCAAAACATTGTTGGTCGTTTTTGGAAAACGACTTTAAATTTCGACATTTGTAATAACTTTCGCGAGCGATTCCGATCGATTACGTTGAACGCCACAAACGAGTTTAGATTTTGGTTTTAAAATATATTTCATTCGGAACGATTTGTTGACATTTTGATTGACGCTTTATACTACAGAAACGTAGGGAAATTATTTTAAATTACATTCGTTGTTCGAAACGGTTTTTAAAATTTTACATTTTTAGCGAGTTTCGATCCAGAAACACGCCAATTTAAATTAAATTAAATTTAGATCGAAAACCCCGACGGAGAGGCGAGTGTAGGTCCCACGGGCGGTTCAAACGTATAAAGCGTAAAAATCATGTAAAATCCACCTGCACGAAAGAAAGTCCTTATAAACAGCTATCGCCGGTGTGAAAACTCTTGTAGAGAATTTCAAATCGTCCACTACTAAATCGCCGTTTGTTTGATGATGCGTTAAACAGGCCGCTGACGTTACCGAACTTCTTGGATTCTAAGAGACCCGTCAAGTCTCACAAACCGTCGTACCACGGTCGCCCCGCGCCCGGCAGCTACTACGGTTCGTACGATTACGGAGGTTCGGCTCACGGACACGACTTCACGCCGCTACGGGGAGAAAGAGCTGGCAGCTATCGCGGCGGCGGTGCGGACGACCCGTCGGGATACTCGTACGGCGCGTCCGACAAGTACTTTGGAGGAGACTACGGCAGCCGTGGGCCGCCGCCGCCGCCGACGCCGTCGTCGTCGTCGTACTACACGGCCGGGCCCAAGTCGTTCGTGTCGGTTAGCAGCCGGCTGAAAGAGTACGCGCCCGACGGTGCGGCCATCGACGTGGACCACGGGTACGGTTACGACACCGCGGCGTACGACGACGACGACGACGGCGGCCGTTACCGCTACCGCGGTGGTGGTACCGGCGGCGGTCCGACCGACCCGCGCGCGGCCGACTACGAGTCGGCGGACGTCGAGTCCGCAGGCGGCGGTGACCCGGCGCTACACCCGTCGCGCGACTTTCGTTCGCGCCACCACGACGGCGAGCACCACATCGACGGCGCGTACCCGCCGGCGTCGTCTCCTTATTTCGTGACCGCGCGAGGAGGAGCAGCGTACGGCGGCGGCGGCGGCGGCGGCGGCGGCGGTGGAGACGACGACTACGGCGAGCCGTCGTCGTCGCGGGCCGAGTGGACGGGCGGGCGGCGGGACGACGGCGGCAGGGGGGCGCCCGTCAAGAGGCCGCAGAAGGCCTATTGGAGGATGTCGTACACGCAGGACGTCTGAACCCCCGTGTTCTATTCCCTCCCCCCCCGCCCCCCCCCCCCCGGCTGTCTTGCGATTTACGGAGATATTTTTTGTTTTTTTTTTTTTTGTCACCCCGGACGGTTGAAGAGGACGTCGACGTTCTCGGTAAAACGGGAAACTTCGCAAAAATCTACCCTTATACGTACGTGTCGTACGTGTCTCAGCCGGCTAAAATAATGTAAATATTTTCGCGCGGGTTCGACCGGATTAGAAAGTTTCATCGATGAACACTGTGCAGACTCGACTATGTACGGTTAAAAAGTTGTTTTTCCAGGTCGAGACACCGCAAACGAGCCTACCTACCGTACCATAATATTTTATCTTACCGTTTTCCGTACGCTACTCGTCCGATCGGATTTCATTAAAAATTCACACTCGCCCGCGGACGCTGCGCACTGCGGTTTAAAGTCGATCAACAGAGATCAGTTATCGTTGTAAAACATTTTCATCTCGGACGCTTACTGTTTTTAATACTATACAGTATGTAACATACTCCTAGCGTCGATAATACGCATACCGCATCTACACGTATGACGCGCTTTGGTTTTCCAGTTAAAAAAAACCGGAAACAATAGTTTTTCGTTCATCGATCTTGAACGGAAAGCGCGGTCGTTACAAAAACTTTGTCGTCACCGCAACCGCGTCAACTTTTATATTTTTAACTGCGTCACAAAGACTACCATCTATTTAAGTTTGTTTGTTTTTTTAATACATCGTCGTCGGTTGCCCGGCGCATTTGTGTTGTTAAATATTTTTTATTACAATAAAAAATGCGAGCATTATAATATACTGTTGTGCGTTACTTTTAATTTTTAACTCGTCGTTACACCGTACGTAATAATATCGTGACGTATGTTATCGAATGAAAGGCGAAATTTCTGCTCGGTCCGGTCGGACGTCTACTCGACGGCTATATCTTTGTTGAGGAACGGCGCCACGGAATCGAGGTTTTCGCAGTCCGGTATCATTTTGCCCTTGAATTTCACGCAAGTTTCCGCGCACAGCTGTCCCTCGAAATACGCTCCCAGCATCTTCTTGCACTGATGACAGTTGCGGATGCACAGGTTCAGGTCGACGCTGTTCGCCATCGCCGCGCCGATCACCATCAACGCCAACACGGCGGCTAAGGTTGTGTTTTTCGAGTTTACTACGATTGCCATAATAACGTCGTCCGTGTCGATTCGTCTTCTGAAAACATTCCAAAACATTTCCATAACGCGACCGAATAATAAATCGACGACTGTTGTTTCGGTGAAAAAAAAAAAAAAAAATACAAACTATTTTTCACAGAAACCGGCCCTAGTTTTATGCGATTTTCGATAAATTTTATAAACTCCCATAAAATATAACAATAGATATTAGAAAAACCTGCTAACAAAATTTGAAAATTGTACGCAAAACATTGTTTTATAGTCGAGCCGCTGCAGGGGTCAGAGTTTATGGAGTTGGAAGGATTAACACAAATTTTTTTCTCCACCCCGCGCATTTTACCTGCCTAGTTTTATGATTTACGTAACGGGAAAAGTCTGTTTTGGAGTGTTTATCGTTTGCCGATTTTTTCGTCGTAAACAATGATTTTGGAACCGTCACAGTCGAGTAACTAGATTTTAATATTTTTCTTCCTATACACACAGTTAATCACGCAGAGTGTTGTAACTTGTATCGAAACGACTTTTGGCGCGCGTTGTATTTCAAATGAACATTGAAATTTGATTGTTCTACAAGCATCGATTCAATATCATATCAATTCCAAAATTTTTAATATATTAATTATACTGTTATCTCCAAAAGTGCAGACTTTCCTCGTAATGTCAAAACAGGCAGGAGCGTGGAATGTAAATACGTGTATTTAATTAATTAATTTTGTAATTAATTAATTTAAATACACTGTTGAATTGAAACGTAAGGACACGTGTGAAACAAATATTCAAACGTCATTAGATTTTATTCTCCGTCGTATTTGTACGTAATTGGAATGAAAAAATTTAAATCTTCGTGCAAACGTTTGAAAAATAATTGAGTTAATTATAAACATTTTGAATTTAGAACTTGTTGAGTATTTGAATTACTGAGCTCGCGTGGAATCGTAATAACGCTTACAAATTTGATGTAAACGTAAAACTATAATATTAAAAACCAGTGATGTGCCTTAAACAAAGTCACTACTTCGCTTACCCCACCAAGAATTACTCCTTTTTTTATCATTTAGTTTTTGTTTGGTTTTCCTACCGTAACTTATAAACTTTCGAAAAACGGGTTCGCAATGATGTGACACGAATAGAAAAAGCTAACTACCAGAGAGTAGATATGAATTTAAAGATTGGACCATTTCGCTATCGTAGTTTTCAATGGATAAAAACGCACAGTATCGTATTAATATGGCCGATACATAGGTATTGTTTGCTGCACTAAAAATCTAAGGAAAAAATACATTTTTATAAAAACATTAGGTAAGTACGTGTATGTTATATTCGTCTCAATAAAAATCTAAAAATCTGCATCTTTGAATTTTTTGAAATTATTCCCATATTTACAAACCTCGACTAATAATAAAAGAACACAACATTTACATCTGTATATATTAACACGCGCCAATATAATTAAAAATTGCAGGTACAATGAAAATATAACATAATATATTATTATGAACTCAATTACACATTACCGGAAAGTATTATTATTATTTTTATTTAATCAGAATCTGTAAAAAAACAGCAATGATGAAAATGGAAATGTGCATTTTCATAAAAAGTCGTACAGAAGTCGACCAGTAAATTGAATTTTTTTGAAATATTTTTGTTCTTCAGTATAAATATTAACCGCTGTAATAAGCGTATGGGCATTGAATTCTAAATAAATTTTAAATGTTACGTTTTTATCACTTATTACAGTATTATCAAGCTATATTATTTTGAGAACAGGATTTGTCAGAATATTCTCAATACGTTCTAAAACAATTTAAGTAACATTGAAAACAAATATCTGTTCGCCGGCCAGTACCCAATACGTAGAAAGTTTTAATCAAAAATCACTTACGTTTATCTTAAGAAGCAGTTATTGACTCTGGTTGGACTTTGTAGTGGACCCTTGGAGACCTGAAGTACACACTGATCGAGACGGCACGGAATGCGATCATTTTATATTTACGAAAAATAACGATCTGGTCGGTTGTGAAAATTACGAGATGGACACCCGTCGCGCGTCGCTCTCGCGTGCTACTAATTCGCGATAAAAGCCAAGCCGACGGATCGCAAAACCGATACTGAAGGGAAAAAAATTAAATTTACGAAAACTAAATTAGTAATCATAGCAACACACGGTGCTATGGTGAGTTAAACACGGTCTCGTGTCCATTATCACGAAAGCCGTTTTCGGCTGCTGCAGTTTCCAATTCAAAATAAAAATTATGGTTTTAGATGAGTATCTATTAATTTGAACGCGCCACCCGTCAAGGTCCGCGTAGTTTTTATTTTAAAAGTGGCCCTTTCTACGTCGGATTCCGTCATGCAGATCTCGGACGACTTTTCGGACGTCGCCACGGAAAATAATTTGCCTGTAAGTGAACAACTCTTCGGTATTATTGCTGTGTTTTCAGGCGTCCCTTGAACCTTTAAAAATATTTTATGAAACCCGAAGCCTTCATTTATGCATCATTCGTGCTTCATCGTGTCGAAAGTCCCGTCATATGCGCATTGATATTTCCTGCTTTGAGGTATTCGGCTACAAAAATTTACGCACGATTGAAAATGAAACGCGACGGACATCAGGGGTATGAGTGGTTAACCATATCGTTCACATAAATAATTTCAAAATGTTTGCGTTTTTTAAAAATGCTCGCACTCGATTGCAGTATTTGTGTCCAAATCGGTTTATAGCGTACAGTGTGTTAGATGATTCATTTTCTGAGATAACCAACAAAATTGGTTACAAACGAAATACAAAGATTAAAAGTTACGATTTCGAGCGAGCTCAGTGAGTCAAACACTCAAAAAGTTGTAGATGTACGTTTAGTTTGAGCCAGAAAAAAAAAAACAAATAAGAGGCGACACGTTGTGGCCCACTTCAATTTGCGCGCCCTTTTAGAAGACTCCCCCTCAAGAGAACGCCACACCGGCAAAAAAACACGGTACGTGTTCGCGCGTTTCGATATAATACGGCTTACTGAGTGATTTTAGAGAAAAAACCCTTTGATAAAAGTTGTAAAAAACAACATTTTGAAGACGATGACAAAGCTCTTTTTTTGAAAGTTGTCATTAGAAAAAAAGCTACGGGAATTTAAAAAAACTAAAAATCGGTTTTTTGCGTCGTTTATTGTTAGCTAAATACTTAACGAATTGAAAAACGGCTATGTCGTAAGCCCCGGTCTCTTTACGTCCCACCCTCTTCCCCTCGTACGTGTACAGGTTGAGATAATCGGCCGCCGGGTGCACTGTAAGCGAGACATGTACCGCTGGGAGCGTAGCGAAGCGATGGCCGACATCGTTGCGTTCGTCGACCGGATGAACTTGGCGGCCAAACGCCAAGGCAGCCGGCGGGTGAACGCGTCGTCCCGACCAAAGAACGTGAACAGGACAATGGAAGTGTTGCGGCGCGTCGGCGAGTGGGCTGAGGAGCACGAGCCGACCAGAAACGATTTCACGGTGGGCCCACGGTTCAGACGGTTCCACGAGCTGTTGCACGCCGAGGGCCACAGCCTGCTGGTCCGAACGTACTGTGGTAGGCGTCCGGGCGACCATCGGACCGTCGAGTTGCCGGTGTACTTCGAGAACAGCTTTGGCGACCCGGACGCGATGGCCTACGGGCCGGAACACGAACTGTCGTTTTGCATGTTCTTGGCGGCGCTGTTCAAACTCCACTGTTTGGACTGCGCCGACGAGCCCTACGTCGTCGCCGTACTGTTTGACAGGTGCTATCTCCTACAACCCACTCTATAGGGGTTGATTCTAGAGGCGCCTAGAAGGCCATCCCTCATTGGAGCATTTTTGAATTTTTTTTTTTTTTTGGTTGTTTTGTATTTTTAGCAACTACGTAATACTTTACACCGATAATCTACCTACCTACGTATTTTGTCCACAACATTAAAATATGTGCTGTTGTGTGTTGTTTGCGTTTCTCAAAAGTGGATATGAAATGGTATATATGGTCTTTGCCTGGTGACTTTTTTGCGATTTACTACCAGATTATTTATCAATTTAACACTGTAAAATAACTTAAAGCCTAACCTAACCGCTACTCCCCAGCTCAAGATAATTACCTGTTGCTCACAATGCGATAATTCTCACTCTCCTTCGCTGAGCAATGCTCGTCGGTTTAGAATAAAAATTGGTTTAAATTGCTAAAATCGTGCGTTTTCGTCAAAAACCAAAATTGATTTTTTTTTATTTGAAGTAATACCCGCTATTCAAAGTTGCTACTTCAAACAACATCTCACCCGACCTGACTAATAACTGAAAGTGAGTGATAAACCATTTATCAGTGTTCGACATTAATTAAGATAAGGCTTTTAAACAATTTATGTTTGAACTCAAATAGTGTAGTCACGTGTCGTAGCTAATTAAAAAAATATGAAAATTTTCATCAAAACGATTCAAAATATAAAGTGCCATGTACGCCAAATTACTTATTTTTAGGGGCATTATGCATCTGAAGATGGGATTATTTCTACTACCGGAAAAAGTATAAAAGAAAAAAGAAAGCCGTGATCAGTCTAGGTCACGTGAGTGTTTTGACGGAGTAGCGACTACGCTTTGAGTGGGTCTCTAGTTTGAAAGTTGTGGTTTATACACATTACCTATTTAATTTCTGAAAGAAACGATAAATCATTGCCTTGGAAAATACGATTCCGAGCGAGCTCAGTTGTCTATACGTCGTGGTAAAAACAAATTTAACAATAAAAACTTTTATCAAACCTGTATCTATTTAAGTATTATTTAAAAATTTCAGCTTGGTCCGATCTTTATTTTGGATGTTACGATAAAAAAAAATTTTTTTTTGCCCCCCCCCCCCCCCATAAGCGGTACACGGCTGCCCGGAATGACGAAGGTTTAACAACAAAATAACAACGTGAAATCAGCTATAAACTAAATTTGTGTGAACCTATTTTTTAAAATTTTTAACTACATTGTTTAGATTGAGTTAAAGTTTCGAGTATTTAACGTAAAAACAGAGGTTTTATGGAATAATAAATGCATAAAGCTTAAAAATTTCAAAATTCTATAACTCCCTTAAAAATTATCAAAATCGATTGAAATTTCAACAGTAAACTCGTTGAACCCTTTTTAATAACACATATAAATTTCAAGTCGAACGGGATTTGACCGTTTTTGTTTTTTGCCCATAACTCCAAAAATAATCAAAATTTCAAAAAAATTTTCAAACCAAGTACCATCTTCGATCGATCATCTATATTTTGAGGCATCGTACATTGCAATCGGAGCATTCTTTCTACTAGAAAAAGTGATCACGAAAAAACAAAAAACAAAATCCAAATCGACGTGTAAAAAACACGTTTTCCGTAATTATTTGGCCCTCCCGTAAGAAACACCCGGCCGCCCAAAATAACAAAAATTTAAAAATTCCATAACTCCCTAAAAAATGATCGAAATCGATTGAAAATTCAGCGAAACACTCATAATATCCGTCTAAACGACACTTATAAATTTAAAGTCGATCGGAGCAGTTTAAAAAATTGGCCCGTTTTTTTTTTTCCTCAGAACTTTGAAAATAATGAAAATGTCAAAAAACGCTTCAAATAAAGTACCATCTAAGATTAATTATATATCTTATTAGGTATCGTACGTTAAAATCGGTGAAGTTTTTCTTCTAGAACTTTTGATCACGGAAAAAAAAAAACAATATCATTGTTAAATATATATTAAATATATATTCGCTAACGCTCAGAATCTAAAAACAAAAAATTAATTCGTCCTCTGCTACGCTCATAAAATCTAATACAACGTCGACGATAAAATACACACTGTACGCACTGCCATTTTAAATATAAACGGTTATTAGTGGAAGATACACATTTATTGCATCATTATGATAACGTCACTCATTTTTGTTAGTGTTTTATTTTTTTGGAATGCATGAATTCCGTAAAATCATAAAATCTAAACGAGACACCTTGAATAGATTATCTGACCAGAGTAGCGGTTAAATAATCGCGAAACATAAAATATAAACATATATTATATATGTTATATGCGATAGATGGCCGCAATTAATTTACGGTTACTGCAGATGCTACCAGCTACGTAATGCATTTTTAACGTTTGTAGCTTCCGGCACCAAACAGCTCAAATATAATGTTGTTCTAAAAAATACCGTGTGAAATATTAACAAACGATTTATTTTTTGTTTTTATTACAGTAATTTGTCATAGTCATTACTCGTTATAATATGGAATCGTCGTCGTAGTATTTACCACGAAAATAAAACTCGTTATACTTGTACACGTTACCCGGTTACGTGTGTGTCGACGAATTCAAATTTTTTCACATTTTAAAACTGCTTTGTTCGATAGAATTTTGTGAAATACCCAAGATGGAAAATAACAGGAATAATATAATATTCTAATTATTTTATTTGTGTTAGTGATTGTCATAAATGTGGATATCGTAGCTGAATATAAAAGATTTCAAAATCAAAACTAGTTATCGTATAAAATTAAACATTTAAACCTTTAATCGTGTCTCAGTAAAATAGTATTTATTTATTGTTTCGATCAGATCATAGTACAAATATGCCATACTTATCTTTACAAATTAATTATACGAGCAAACAAAAACAACTGACGCATGCACGCAACTTTTATTTCCGAATTCCCTATGAATACTTAAATTTTATAAAATAAATACGATAAAAAGAAAAATCTTTTTTTTTTACTTCTTATCGCGTTTTGTGATTTAAACAACAAAGTTTCACACAATAAGCTATCACGAATAACAAAAACCGACCCGACAAACGACTCGGTATAAAGATTTGATGTTTTTATTTCGTGTATTATTGCAATATATGTATAGATGTAATATTTGAATTGTCAAGTTTATTTAAAATTTTGACTAAATAATGTATATGTATCTACTTTTGACGTGCATTTAGTTTACACGGCATAATATGTGATATGAGTAAAGTGTCTAAATTTTGACCGACACTTTCGTGTTAAAAATATAGTTTTAATGAATTCAATATGTATAATATATTTTATATTTGAATTATATCTTTTTAATGATCGAGCTTTATTTTATTGGGCTTAAATATATATTAATGATTTAAGCAATAAAATTGTTTTAAACAATTGTTACTTTTCATTACCTTTTAACAACTTTTCTACAATAAGTATATTTTATGCTATTACAATTATCATATTATTAATTATAGCATTCAATTTCATTTTAGTTTTCAAATACACGCGTATTATCAGTACCTACTTATATGTACGTATTTTATACGTACCAATATAACTGCACCTGATTATGCAATTTTTTTTTTTTGCATTAATTTTATGAAAATTTCATCGTTTAATATTATTTTTATATTTATTAGATTATACGTTACGCTTATTTTAGTTAAAACTTATTTTACAACGGTGTCACTCTGTTTTTGTTGGATTTTACAATCTACGTAATGCATTAAAAAGTTTATTATGGTATTAGTTACACTTACTTATTACAAAATAATAACTTTAGATGATCGTTGGGTAGTTGATTCTATTGTTTTAAAATGATATATAAAAGAGTTGCAATTCCTTTATCATGAAGTCGTGACTCGAACCGTTCTTATGAATTTTACATTAAATTTAAGAATTATAATATTATATGTACGGTAAAAAGTATTCCAGTATAATGTATCAACAACATTGGTACATCGTGTCGAAACGTGTCGTCAATTAATTTTAATTTACGAGAAGTTGTTTTCAATTGTTTGGTCCGTTCTACAGCAGTAAAAAAAAAAAAAAAACCATTTACATTATGCAACGACAACAAAATTAAATATAATATAAAAAAAAGCCTGAATCGCTCTAAGTCGCGGAGTTGCGCCTTTAGTGGGTCGCTGGTTTGAACGTTGTGGTTTAAACGCGTTATTTAATTTCCGGAATCAATTGTAAATCGTTGCCTTCAAAAAAAAAAAAAAAAAATTCTGTGTGACAAAAAAAAAAAAAAGCATACAAAAAAGTCCATGTAAAATCAATAGCTACTTCGCCACGTTACGAATTGCGAGTGATATGTACTAAAGTACTAAACTGTTATGCACAAAAATTGATTTGTTTTGCCTTTAAAATGCGCTCGTATTTTCCTCTAGAAAACATTGACTTTAGCTGATTTTCTTCGATGCCGGAGAGCTACGGAGTTTTTTTAATTTTGTGCTCCATAGGTATTTGGATGTTGTGGACTACTTAATTAGCCGCTACCGATTGCGGCCGTCCTCTGAGTACGGTAACTGGGGCTTGAACGACTACCGTTACGTGGCGTTTACGTGGGGCAGCGCACAGCTGGCCGGCGCAGAGGACGGGCCTTCGCCAGCCGTGGCTGTGTTGGACGCAACGGCAGCAAGCCGTCTTGGAGATGCGTTCGTGTTCATGAAGTGCATGGACGCGGTACACCGTTGGGCGAATGGTTCGGACGAGCCGGAGGAGAACGGGAACGAGGAGGTGGAAAAAGGTCCGTAGGTGGAAGGCGGATATAAGAGGGAGGGGGTCTCAAAAAAATTAAGTCTCAAACACCCTGTTCATCAAACCGTGTTATGATCATTAGTTATTAACATAATATTTTAACTACGATTTAAATTTTTTTCTAATTTATTACGATATATCAACTCACACTGTTGGACACGTCATCGTGTTTGTATCGTATACATATTATTATAGTATTAGTTCTTACTCATAAAAAATGTTGTAATGTACATATTATTAATATTGTATACGTACATTTACGCATATTATGTAATATTACTATGATTTTCCATAAGACAACTAAACAAATTAGGTAGTGTATTTCTAGGGGTGCTAGTGGCCATAAATGTCCCAAAATTTCAATCTAATGTCCTTTAGGTGACGAGAAAAAACGACGGCAGAGGAGACCCGTCTGGTCACACTCGTATCAGTTGTGGAACGTGACAGGGCTGGCGCGATGGGACCGGGTCAACGAATGTCTGACGAGCTCTTTCCGGCGGGACGTGCTCGGCCGTTTCGAAATTGTCAGTCGCTTAGCGTTTGGGGAACTTCTGAAGTTCACGCCGAATCCCCGTCCACCGGGCGTACCGTTTTACGATTGTATACCGCCGGCGAAGTTCGCGACGGCGCGGCAGTTGCCAGTGGTGACAACTGAAAGTCCGGCAGCGTCAGACCGAGGGACGACAGTCACAGCCGACCGTTACGAGGACGAAATGGGAGTCAAGGTGTTTGGCACTGAAGACGTATTACTGCGCGAAGCAACCGAAGAATTTGAATGATGCGACGGGATTTCGTTTTGTTTCTTAGTATAACTATAATTTTACGAGCCTACGGTTTATTTACAAAAACTTACACGTTATTAAGACTTTTTGAATAAAAAAAAAAAAAAAAAAAAATGATTAAAATTTTTTCGCGCCATTTATTCGTGAAAAGTCTTCGGGGACCACGTCGGTGTAATCGTTATGGTTGCTGTCGTCGTAATACGCGTAATCGTACGACGAGTCTTTGTCTTTAGAAGTGATGGGCGTTTTGGTACTGCTCGAGGCGGCAAAAGCGGTTGTGCTGCTGCTGCTGCTGCTCGTGGTGACAGCAGCCGCCGCCGATTGTGTGGTGAATGGCCTCGGCTTTTGCGTTGTTGGGGCGGGCACGATCACGGTGGACTTGGCCACTCCACCGTCCGCCTTATTAAAACTATAGCCGACGGACAAGGTCGCGTTTATCGACTTTGGCTTGGCCTGTTGTACAAGAGCGTTCAGGTCACTTGGCCTGAGGTTTGTGCTGGGCGCCGTCTTCAGCAGTTCGTCCGGCTCTTCGTTTGTGCGCTGGTGCAGGTAGCTACTGTACGGGTCAAACTTCGCTTTGTTGTCTTTGGAAAAATGCTCCGTGGTCGACTGGAATTGTGGTTGTTGTGATGTCTGCTGCTGCTTCTGGAAAAAGTTACCTCCGACCGCGTTGTACGGCGTCGATGACTGAATCACGTTTGTGGACTGTTGGAACGCAGTCGGTGATTGGTACGTACCGTAAACTTGTGTCGTCTGACCGTTCTGGAACTGGGCATTCGGCTGGAACGTGTTACTAAAACGTTGCTGTTGTTGCTGGTACGCGTTCGTCCGAACAACATTAGCCTGGTTGTAATTTTGCGTCGTCGTAGTGAAAAGCTTTTCTGACTGGAAGTTTCCACCTTGATTCAAGTTGGCGTTTTGCTGAAAATTATTGTTGAACTGTTGAAACGCATCGTTTGCGTGGTTATTGTTGTTGTTGTTGTTAACGGGGAACGCGTTGTTTGATTGGAAGTTGTTGTTAATGGTATTCGGGACCGCATTGTTTATTTGGAAATCATTGTTGTTAGGCGGGAACGCGTTGCTCGCTTGGAAGTTGTTGTTGTTGGCAAGGAACGCATTGTTTGTCTGAACATTATTAACTGCCGGAAATGGGTTATTTACCTGGAAGCCGTTACTAGCTGGAACTGAATTTATTCGGTTCGATTGGAAACCGTTGTTGTTGTTAGCCGGAACCGAATTGACTCTGTTAGATTGGAAACCTGAATTGTGGTTGTTCTGGTTGATCGGTGCAATACGTAGAAAATCGTTGTTTATTGGCTGATTCGAGTTAACCGACGTAAAAACTTGCGCATTGTTGACCTGTGTAGTAGTCTGGTACGCTACGCTGTTTGTCTTAGCGGTGGTTGGCTGATAAGAGTTACTGGTCGCAGAAAACGTCGTCGTCGCGGTCTGGGTTGAAGGTTTCAAAACTTTCTGGTGGTCGTACTCGTCAGCTTTGGCTTGTTTGTCCAAGTACGTTTTGTAGTTGACGCGACCGCGGTCCTTGCTTCGGTACGTAGTCGGTTTATAATTTGGCTGCCTGACCGTCGTCGTGCCAGCGGACCGTTGTTGTACGGTCTCAGTAGTGCTGGATACGGCAGCAGTGGTGGTGGAAGGAGACTCGGCGGCAACCGGTTTCTTTCCGGTCAACAGTTTTCGGAACGGCGCTTTCGCGTTCTTTTTCGGTTCATCTTTGAAAGACGTGACTCTGGCTGCAGTGTCGTCGTAATCGTCCGGGTTCTCTAATCCCCGGTTCCTGTTGCTGAAGAAATTGCCCGAGCTGCTGCCGCGCAACAAGTCGTGCTGTAGTTTGCTGTCCGACGAATCGCTTCGCTGCAAATAGTAGTCATCATCGTTTTCAGACACCGCGTTGTTCACCGGCGTAGACAACGACGGTCTCCTTGACTTGGGCGGTTGCACCTTGACAGGCGACACACTGGACGGTCCCAACGGTATCGGGGTCACTTTACCGGAAGTGACTGGAGCTCCTCCAGAACCTACACAGTGCCACAAAATGAAATTTATAAACGTGTCTTTTTTAATTGTAATTTTGTCAAAATTGTCCATACTTTGAAGTCACCGTTATGACGTATGCATTGACTATTTTGGTCAAATAAGGTTAGTTGAAAGAAAAAGAGATAGAGGAAGACCGAAAAAGATCGAAGGATGGAAACAATTGAAAAATATATGAGGGTTGTTAATGTGTGTGTGTGTGTAGGGTATGCGAATGATCGTGATAAGTAGAGGGATAAGATAAGAATGGCCGACCTTAAATATTTGGGAGGAAGGAGAAGAAAAAGAAAACTTAAATGTACCAAATGTCTAAAGCATAAATCATATTTTTTTGATCAACGCATTATCGTAATACAAAAAAAAAAAAAAAAAACTTCGTTTAACGTTATTACAGTATAGTTTAATAAAACGTATTTATTTACCGATTCTGTACAAATCAAAATTGTCACTGTAATACAGTGTTGCGGCTTCGCAGTCTATATTATACCAGTCATCACATATTTGATTTTCTTGGTCAAACACCGTGTCGTTTGGACAGAGAAACCTAAAATCTTGAACCTAAACAAAAATCATACATTTTTTTAGTTTGAAAAACTCAAATATGTAATTTATTGAGTTTTAAGTAGGTGTATTACACACCCCAGTTCCAACGACATTTACGCAGACGTGAAACATTTGACATGAGGTTTCGGGGTCCGCGTAATAACCACCGACAATTTTATCTTTGCAGTTGAAGCTCGTGGCCGGCATTTCATTTTGCTGATAATTTGGTGGCTTTTTTTGACCGTACACCGTACCTGCGTGTTCAACGATTGTAATATTATTCAGACAGTTATTATGCTGTAATGCGCGCGTGAGTTTTAAACGAATAAAAATGTATAGTTACAGGCAAACAATGTGGCCAAGATCCAAGTCTTAACGGAAACCATATTTGAAAACTGCGTTCGATCCTGAAACACGTAAGGATTATAATTTTTAATTAATATTGTATAAAAAGTTGATATATACATTAGGGTGGTCCTCTGGTATAGATGAAGTAAAAAAAAATTCCAAAATGTTCAAGTTACCGCCCTCAAATCGGTTCTATTACTTAAAAAAAGCATAAAAAAATTTTTTTGGACAAAATGATTAACTTTAACCCGTGCCGCAAAAGCTCTAAAGTTTTAATAACAAAAAAATCTTCAAAATCGTTATTTTTTTAATATAATTAATTATAACTCTTAAAAGAATGATTTTACAAAAAATTGTAAAGACTTAAACTGTACATTATTATTATTACAAAAGTTTTATAGTTATACGTTTATTTTAAATATTTAATTATTAAATGTATTTGAGTTTAAATTTAAAAAATACATTTTTTTTTTTTTTTTACGTGGCAATAAATAAAATATTTTCTATATCATATAATGCGATTTAAATTGACATACAATTAATATATACTGTATAATATTATAGTTTGTAAGTGATCCTACACGTTTTAATCTATAATACAAGAGATAAGTATAGAATCGTCATTCGTCAGGTGGGTAGTGTACTTACTACTTAGTACCTATACCCGTATTTTGCGGTTTTTACGTGAAGATTATTTCTATGACTAATTGTAACAATGTAACATTTATGATTCGTACAACAAAATTAGTATTATCTACATTCTACAATCTACATCATTGTACATTATTACACCTTGGACTTACGTGTTATCGAGTTTATTCGATCATTATAGATTATCTACTATTATTTTGGGATTCATTAGTTTATTTCTCAGTTGACTTACAACAACAACCAGTGTCATACTTAAATATCGTTGCGTGTTAAGTTTTTACAATTTGTTATAATTTGTAAGTAATATATTTTATTTTACTGATTAACAATGGTTACCAGAAATAGTTTACGTGAGTCAAAGTATATATTTTTAATTGGACATAGTTCAAATCAAATAGTTGGTAGTAAATTACCATCAAACAAGCAAGTTTTGTCAGTACTATTTTTTAATATGCGCGAAGTTAATTTAAATCTTCATCAAAGTGCTACATTAGTGATACAAGAAGCGATAATTTTTTGGCGAAAGGCACGTATACCAACTAAAACAACTGCTAGGTGTCCCGGCGTTAAATAGTGGAACTGGACGCGAACAAGCCAACGCAGTATACCAAACGCTTGTAGATTGGTGTTTAGATGAAAATGTACAAGCACTTTGTTCCGATACTACTGCATCAAACACAGGTCGCTTAAACGGAGCTTGTGTTTTGATTGAGCAACTATTAGAACGCGAAATGGTATATTTACCATGCCGCCATCATGTATATGAAATTATATTGAAAAGTGTGTTTAATTTAAAATTTGGGGCAACATCAGGACCAGACGTAGCAATTTTTAAGAGGTTTCAACAAGCCTGAGGAACAATTAACCCTAACAATTTTAATCCTGGCATACAAAATAGTAATGTAATAGATTCTGTCAAGGACGTATGTGATGATATTATTAAATTTTCTAAAGATCGACTTTTAGAAAAGCAGCCAAGAGATGATTATCGAGAGTTACTAGAATTAACAGTAATTTTTTTGGGCGGAAAACTTTCAAATGATATTAGCTTTAAAATACCAGGTGCCATTCATCATGCTCGGTGGATGGCCACAGCCATTTATAGCTTAAAAATATATTTATTTCGTGAACAATTTCAATTAACACCCAAAGAAGAAAGTGCCTTAAGAAGTATTTGCATTTTTATTTTACGATTATACATAAAAGTATGGTTTAATTCACCATCTTCAATCAAGGCACCTTTACAAGACTTGAATTTTATAAAAAATCTTTTAAATTATACCACTATAGATAAAGATATATCTCATAATGCAACTAAAAAGTTTTGTGGTCACTTATGGTATTTATCGGCAGAATTATGTGCATTTGCTTTTTTCGATGACGCCGTGGCCCTAGAGACTAAAAGAAAAATGATTCATGCTCTAAACAACGATGAATGTTCATCAGAATTAAGTAAAAATGCACAACGTTTAATTATGTCTGCGAAAAATGTGAACGAGTTATTAGACAAGGAAATCGATGATTTTATATGTGTCAATACTAAAAAACTATTTAAACGATTTGCTATCAATACCATTTTTTTGAACGAAGACCCTTTAAAGTGGGCGAACAATGAAGATTATAATAAAGCTCTGTTAGTTTTAAAAAATATTCCAGTTATAAATGATGTTGCAGAAAGAAGAGTGAAACTTATAGAAGATTATAACAACAAAATAACCAAAGACGAATCTCAAAAACAATATTTACTACAAGTTGTTAGTGATTATTGCAAAAAATATCCTGACCACAGAAAAGAAACACTTACACAAGTTAAACAGTCATAAATTTAGTTGTATTATTTATATTTAAAATATGTTAAAGATATGTTAAGTCATTATGTTATTAATTATTGCAAATTGTTTTCATGATTATTTGTATATTATGTTACTGGAAATATCTCCATTTTCAAGATTATTTTATTTTTTACCTTTAACGATTACAATATTTGGAAAAGTAAAATATTTGGAAACTAATATATACGAAACAAATTTTTGTAAATTTAGTTGTCTATCATTTGTGTCTTAACGAATTTTTTGTAACATATTTTTTTCCTGAGTTTTGTTTAAGAATATCAAAAAAAATTAATAATATTGAAAATTTTCTATTTTTGTAACTTTAGAGCTTTTGCGGCACGGGTTAAAATTAAAGAATTTGCACGAAACTTTTTTTGTATGGTTTTTGTTAGTAATTGAACCTTTTTAGGGGGGGTAATTTGAAAAAAATGAAAAATGAAAAATAAGGACCACCCTAATATACATATTATAGGTCTATAAATATTTTTTAGGGACTCGTCGTCTCCGCCAAGTCCGAAAACGTGAACTCTTTGACGGTCGAAAATCGTTTCCACTTTTTTCTACTTAATGTGGTTTAATAAGTGCCTATAATTTGTTTAATCCTAATAACAGTCGGTGCATTTTAATTTATGATGCAACCATGGTCGAATATTGATGGTTAGACGCCACGTGTGACGGTAGGAAATTATGATAAAATATTCTCGTTCATGAATGTTTTAATAATTTCGAGAAGGTTGAAATCGCCGTCAATTAATTACACAACAATGGAATAGCCGAGTCCTCATTATGCAACGCGCACTCACATCTTCCACGGAGGCACCAATAGTACGTTGCATGTATATATATACTATGTAGGTAGGTACACATACCTACTCCTACGTTGTTCATATTGTTTTTATCCGTTCCGATTGCATCATAATAATACTGTCGGTATATGTTAATAATGTGGTAGCCGAACACAAAACTTTCACTCTGAACAATATTCGTATGTATACGTTAAAAGTTACCCCTTCGCAGGAAGAACAGATAAAAAAAAATACATATATATAAATCTGGGGCGGCTCCTGAGATAATATTATGCCGCTGTAGAAGAAAGGCCAAATAGTTCACTTTCAGTCTTCAGAAAATGTGAAAGTTTAAGAAAAACATATTTCTACACCACCATCAGTTCAATCCATCCATATTTTTTGGTTATAAAACAACTAACTCCATATACATACAATACTATGCTTATTTAGAAAAAAAAAAAATAGTTATTGCTTACACCTATCTATGATCTGGGGGGAGGGACATGACCCCCTTGGCCCCCATGCAGCCGTTACTGATAGAATCAAGTATACAGATTGAACTTTTAAGTTTGCTCACTCAATTTTAAAGTGTGACGTTCAATAAACTTAATGTTTTTGGAATTTCAAGCGAATATAGGTACTTGAAAACCACGATTTTCAATGCGCAAAATATCATTCTACTTATTGTTGAAGGTACGATTTGTTTTACACGAAAACACTATTAGCTCGCTATTATTCAAATAACGTTTGTGATTTTTATAATTCAATGAAATTCGAATAGAAATGATAGTATAGTTACAAATCTTAGGATTCTAATAATTTGTTTATAAAATTCGCTATATGCGTGTACACTGTTAAATATGTTATTCCGTTTTGAAAATTTCGTGAACGTGATTATAAAAAGCATCTATTGTGTATACAAAATGCCACAAGAATGTTTTACACGTCACAGCGAAACGCGTCGTTAAACAAGTAAGTCTTCAGATAAGGTTTACTATGAAATAAACACAACTTTAACTAGGAATCGCTACGAAATTCGTATAGTTTACTCTTAATATTGATTTTTGTAGTCTAAAATTGCTAAACGTTTAATAAAATAAAATAATTATTATTATTGTTATTTATTTACGTTGTCTCAATTTTCCAAAATACGCTGCAGGTCCCTAACTTCTCAGAGAAAAGTTCGGCTTTGTTTGTGCAAGTCGGCGAAAGGTCTAAGATTTTGCGTACCGTGTGTCTATAATTAAAAGATGAACGAGGATTCAAGCGACTTAAATCCGATTACAATTGATTCAATCAACTAAACATTGCGTATAAGAATATTCAATGATCAAAAGTTCATTTTACAATATGAATAAAAGGGTTCGTCCATAAATTATAAACAAATTAAAAGCTTTTGAATTGATAGCGAATCAATAAGTTTTTACTCGTAGAGTTTTACTATTAATCACGTACGAATAAAAAGAGGTTTAACTACCTATCTTCCAATCTACTGAAAATTCCATCAGCTGCTGTTCCCATACTTGGCATTCGACATCGTGACATCAATAATAGTGTCTAAGTACACTTTAACCGTTTCTCAAAACGGAACCGAAATATCCGGAGTTAGGTTGTAATAATTAAAACCGATCCGATCGTTGTCATCGTCGATTATTATTCAACGGTGGTGGCGGAGAAGAGAAGAAAAAATGCGTCACGAGAAGCTTGCAAACAACGTCGGGCCGGGGTTTGTGCCGTGAGAACGACCGAGTCAGTCACGATCCCGACCCCGAAGGTCACGGCGCCGGGACCCTCGGGAATGAAATCCTTCTCGACTCTACGTTACATTATTATTACAATTATTATTATTAGTCGATTTGCGGTCGGTTACGTAGCTATCCGTGTCGTTTCGATCGGATACAATCGACGATTGATTGGAAAGGAAAAATTCCGTTGGGAACGACGATGACGAACACTCTTTAATGTTTACCATTTTTTTTTTTTTTTTTTTGTGATAATTTTCATACCAACATTTCATAATAATAAATTGTAAAATAACCGTGGAAAAAAAATTGGAGCAATAGGCTCGCGATTCAATTAATATATAAAATACCACTTATGAAAGTGCAGTGTGTAGTGGTTTTTATTTTTAAAACAATATTCAGTATTATTTTCTGATACATTTTCATGTCGAACCATAATGTTCAAAACTATATTCGTCCCAACGATAAGGTGCATAAAAACGTTGTGTATTTTTTGCAAATATTATAAAACTCGATAGACTTACCTATAAATAAATACTATTTGTAGCGATAAGATAAACCCAAAACTTTATTTTTTTTCATTGTAAAATTGTCAAGGCTAGGCAAATGAACAACTTTTTGTAACTCGTTGAGTTGAGTTAATTGAAAGAACCAAAAGTTAAGTTAAAAGTTTAATTAAGTTTAAACTTAACTTAAACTTTCGACGAGTCAATGACCTTAAAAATTGTTATGACCCTGTTATTTGTATAAAAATTATTTTAATTTTTTAAAGTGCATAATTGTTTTGATTTCTATTTCCGAGTATCTTTATTTGTCTGTGGTATATAAAACAAACGCGTAATGTACGATGTGGACTTATTTTAAAATGCAATGTCATCGATAATAAAACAAGTACAAATAATCGAAATGTGTACCCTGTTCTTTGTTGTGAAAATTTTTTGGTGACGAAAAACGCCTGTAAAATAATTTGTTCGCATAGCTATAACCTTCGTCTTCGTATTTATAGTTTATACCTTGCTGTGAAAAAAAAAATTAGATAATTGGCAGACTCAAGCAAGCGCATGATAACATTAGATATTGTTTATTGATGTATTGAAACTAGAGTGCTGCTGTGAATAAAGTGTAAAAAACTACAAAGGACTTATATGTTGGTATAGTATAACAATTGTATTATAGCGTTCTTAAAAAAAAAAAAAAAACACATCCTACCATAATCTAATCTATACGTGATAATAGAGCACTTAATTAATACCAGTGAGTGTTTCAAAATCAATAATATAATAATACATTGTTACATCAAGAGAATATAAGTACGTCAGTCGAATAAAGACATGATTGATGATCCGCGTTTGACGCTTTGATGTAACCTGCATGATAATGATTGGACGTATAAGAGTATACTGAGTGATCAGAGAACGTCCCAATAAGCCGATCCTTGCATTGATCACTTCATTTATATTTTGATATTAATGAAAAGATACTTATTTTTTTTTTTTTTTTTTTGCGTGAAATCACACGCATTCGATGCTTAGTACTAAATGAATGTTGTTAAAAGTTACAGGATTTTAAGTTCATCTTATGAACGGCACAACACTGTCACTGCAAGCAGTGCCGGATTACCCATAAGGCGGAGTAGGCGCCCGCCTTGGGGCCCTACTCATTTAAGGGGCCCCGTGAAAACGAAAAACCACAATTTTGTTAAAGATTTATGTAAAAAATAATTTTGTTGGGGCCCAAAATTTTAATTGCCTAGGGGCCCACCAATGTTTAATCCGGCACTGACTGCAAGTCTTAGTTTTTTGAGCAAACTGTAAAACGAATATGGTATGCCGCATTCCTTTTAGAAACGCAGTGATGTAGTGAATCTACAATAACTAATAACTAAAGTTATTAAAAATTTTTAATAACTTTGGTCACGTACAAATTATTTATTAGTTCTTTTTTCATTTTTAGGTTACTTCTGCCACCGTAAGATTTAAACGGTTATTTACACATACCGTATGGCGTGTGCAGTGTATTGTATAAGAAAATATACGTAAGATACAAAACGCGCATACGATTGCCGTAATAACAGTTTGCCACCGTCGCAGATTGCACTTTCACCCATGACAGCCTCACGGCATGGTGTCTGACCGAAAACGTACATGTCTATTGAACTATTAAAGCACCCACGCATCAGAAATAAGAAACACGATAAGATCAAAACGTACTTCAAAACGGGCTTAAAAGTAGGTAAGGGCTACACTCACGAGTTTTGAAAACATTTTAATCGAATCGGTACTTTGTGTTTCATTTGTTTCAATCGTACAAATTTAAAAAAATTATTTTTACAAACAATATTGTTTCACTCAACTCATAAGACATAATATTTCATCATACAATAAGACATCAGAATAATATTATGTACATGTACCTGTATCAATATAAAGTGTTAAAGTTAAATAACTACTAAATTATTGACTGAATGTTGACCGCTATTCACAGCGATTTTGTAGAATACAAATCAATATTTTATACTTGCACGATTGAAGTAAACGATGCGTTATTATTCAAAATTTTTCTTTAAGCAGTTTTTTTTCATGTACTTACGATGTTATTTGTCTTAAATCTAAATACATTTTAATTCAAATAATTAAGTACCTATTAGACGTAAATTTCACTGTTTTTTAGTTTCCATTTCATCGATTGCGAGACCAAAGTACGTCGTATACCTTTAGAGTTTTGGAAACGATTTTGTGGTTTACGCGATTAGAGATGCCACAACCGGCTACGGTCCGGCGGCGGCGAAGACGGTTACGTAGCAGCAATATTATAATATGATGTAAAGCCGGCCAACCATCATTCATTGATCTACAATGACGTTATCGTTGATCTCAGATATTTCAAGTAGGCACCGACCGTGACGCGTAAATATCAATTAAATGTTCTTACGATTTATTTTTTACACATTCAATCAAGGTTTTGTTTATTATTTATCTACGATTACCGAACGTTTAAACGACCGCTTTGCTCCGATGCGCCAGTATAAAAAAAAAAAAAAAAAAAACAAAAAAAAACAAATTCGTCGGCTAGATATTTCCAATTTAATGGTGTTGACCCTTGGGTGCGTTAACGGTTAAGTAATGAACTACGGTTTTCGAAATAGCCGGTAAACACGTTTCAATAAAATAGTTGTTTTACGCGATGAAATAAAAAAAATTGTCGACGTATGTGGTCGTAAATAATATTATTACGCACGTTATTACGTAATTCAACGCATATCGATGCATTTTTTCAAAATAATTATCAAATAAATTCCTTCGTTAAGTCGTTTTCAGTGTAACAACGCCATGTTATGGCAAAAAATATTTTTTCGCTCGATTCCCCCAAGCTTGCGACGAGTGCATTTGATGAACAAGCTGCATACGAAACCAACAATATTGT